>OX422218.1:268362295-268962295 GCA_949130495.1 Sambucus nigra | reverse complement strand
TTTTTGGCCGAAAGCTTAAATGAAGCATTTTGGAGGATGTATTTGGTAACCCCTTGAGGCCACCTTTGGAGGTGGGGGCTGTTCCTCCTACACTAACATTCTTGCCATTGTTTGGAGTCTTTAGAGGTGGGAAAAGTTATTCTTAGTGTTTAAGACTCTATTTGCATTATTTATAGTCTTGTTAGTAGAATGCATGAGTAGGATGCACATGAGCAAATAATGGTTTCTAATAGAGTAATAAATAATATGTTTATGGAATAAAAATGTTGGTAAAATGTTGTTTTGTTAAGAAATAAAGGAAGAATGAATATTTCAAAGTTTTGAAATATTAAAATTGGTATTTTATGAGATGTTAGATATTTTATGAAATAAAATGTTTGAAAAGTGGTGTTGATCTAGCTATAATTTTTGCAAGTATTAGGAATTTCTAAAATGAAATGTTTGTTTAACTTACTTATAAGATTTTAGGATTTAAAATCCATCTTCTCATGCATATAAACTTGTAGTATTTGGATAATGGACATAAAACAAGTTTAAATAAGGCTATGTTGGGTTTAAACACGGAAGAAGAAAAATAGAAATTCTTGTATTCAAAGTGTGTGAAAAAGAGGTCAAAGGTGTGATAAGTACAAAGTTAGAAGACTACATGTGATTAATAAAGGAAATGGTATTTTCTTTTAAAACTAGTCTTTAAGTGTAAATAGATTTCTTGAATAAAGAAGGTAAAAAAATGTCTAATTTGGAAATGTTGTTAGTGAAGGTGTTGAATAAGTATTAATGGTTAAACATTGAAAAGTTAGTGTATATAACATAATAATGTGGTCAAAGATTATCACTTATGAAATTGGAAAGGAAATAATGAAATAAATATGTTTGCAATTACGAAGAATATTACTGCACGGTTAAAAAGGTGTTAAGGTGTTATAACACTTAGGAAGTTAGTATAGGTAACTTAATAGTGTTTTGAAAAAATTAACACTTGTGGAAATAGAGTAAAAGATGAGTTTGGAAACAAATAGGTAAATTGATAATTTTACTTAAAGTAGAACATTTTTATGAACTAAAAATGTTAGAAAGGGTGTTACACAAATTGGTTCTAAATGAAAATGATTTTGAAATAAAATCAAAGTTAAAGTGTAAAGGACATGAATTAATAATTTCAAAGTGTAATACGAATTGGGGTCGGCCGGGTAAAAAGGGAAGAAGGAATAATGTGGATATTTGCAAAATGTTAAAACACATTAAAAAGAAACTCGAATGATACTGGGATAATTAAGGAGGGCCCGGAGCCCTGGGGTGAAAGATCCAAAACAACTGGACAGAGCATATGATGCGCATAATCGACGGTGTGGAGTCTGTGATAGTATGCGGTTATTGGAAGATTTCGAGAAAAAATAAAGGAATAAGGAACATATCAAGAAATGGGTTATTTGGTAAAAAATTGTTAAGACAACCTAACTTGAATGAATTAATAAATGTTCTGATAAAGGGGAAATGGACAAGTAAATATGTAAATCGATTAATATCCATAAGGTAAAGGAAAGGTAAAGTAAGTGGATAAATGGGTAGTTAAGCAACCTAAGTGGTTAAACCCATAATTAGCACGAGAATGTATTGTAAAAGGTTTTCAAAGGCTAAATGAGTATTTTCTAACACGGTGTTCGGGTGTGTTGAAAGGGTGGTTTTCAATGAAAATACTAATGTGGATTATTTAAAATGAAAAGGGAAATTTTGGTAAAGAACCCATTTTGTGTCAAACCAAGTGTAATTGTTTCAGGTATTTAACCGTGTGTGTTAAATAAAGTGAGAAATGTCAAAATGAGGAAAAAAAATAGGAAGTCTTTTTTAAGGTTAAGGTGAATTAGTCTGGATAGATAAGATTTTTCGAAAGTAAACTATTTCCTACATTAAGTATATGTATTTGCATGCTTATATATGTATACAAGGTAGTTGCATATGCACGTAGGTATAACGTGTTAGAGTCCTCTTTCTGCCATTCGATCTATAGTGCATTTATATATTTCCCACTGAGCATTTGGCTCACTCCCTCGTTTCGTTACGGAAGGTTGGGGGAGGCTTCGTATTTTGAGAGTGTTATACATGTAAGTACTTTTTTATATTACGTTAGTAGATCTGTATGCTTGGACTTTGGGGTGCTCCCCATGGGTCCCTCACATAGTTTAATTTGAAATTGGAATCGCATGCTAAACAAGTGAAATGTTAATTAGAAATAAAACTGGACTAGCAACATTATATAAGTTGTTTTATTGCACTTCACATCTAACGCTCGGGTCGGACCGGGTTGACTACGAGTAACCCATAAATCCGGGTTGGGGAATTACACCTTGCAATAAATATCACAATTATTGATGCATCTTTTGTTTGTTTGTAACATATACCAATCGGATTAGATTTGAATCTAGTTGTAACAAAGCCCCAAGCTCGTGTGTGTTTTGAGTTTATTTCCTTATGAAGATGTATAATATTTCTTTGTTAATCTTATGTTGATTGTTAGTTGCCACTGTTTTAACAATGTTTTTTATTGTAAAAATGAGAGAAGTTAATCCAATCCAGTTTTTTAATTTAAATCAAACAAAGTTTATTCGACTTGTGATATGTGGGTAAATATTTCCAAGTTGTTCTGGGTGTAGAGGGTGTTGGTTATTACTTGTAAAAATAAAAAAATGAAGTTCTTTTTATCTAGAACGATATGTGGGTTAGGGTCTTTAATGTTAGTTATATGGGATAAAGGATCATTGATTATGTTTTGTCGCGCTTTAGATGGGTCGATGCCATAATGCTATATTATGTGGTATACAGTTTTGTTTATGCGTGCTTAATATTTTGATATGAAATCGGAGAGCTATGGGATTCTTACAATTATCATGAATCTTGCATGTGTAGTGAGGGTACATATATTATAATTCTTATAATTATCATAATGTCAAATTTGATGACATGCTTAATAGATATACTGAAGATGAGCAACTCAACGACGGTCAAGACAGTGAATAGTTAGTGCGAGTTTATGTCCATGCTGCCACTACTAGTGGCATCATTTGTTGACTCGTACTGGGATCGATATTCCACCATTTTAGTTTCTTGAATCCTTTATGCTGGCGTAAGTTGCACTTCTTATTTGGCCAAATTTTATTTTCTTGAGCTATATGACCCATTACAAACAATCCATTGAATTATGAACTTCATGACATTTTTTTGTGTGCATTCCTCTTATTTTATCACAACAAAAATGTTTTCAGTAGAATGATTTGTTAGAGAGTAGTTTTAAATTTTTGTTTGTAGTTCAAAAGTTACTCAAAAATATCAGAAGGAAGTTTCCTTCTGAGTAATAACCTCAGGGGTCTCTATATTTAGTAGTATATTGATACAAGTGTTGCATGTAGTATTCGACTAATACTAAATATGTAACATATAAATCTCATGTTCTATAACACTTTTGCAATTAATGTATTTTATCTTCTATTTATCTTTTAATAATTTCTATTATTGGATAACTCATTGCTCCATTATATTAACCTTTGGATACATTATTGCAAGTAGTGGACAAGTAGGGGAAGAATATTTGTCTAGTCCTTACAATAATGTATCTGTTGCAATTAGTAAGATACATTACTTTGTGCTATGATAAAAGCTTCGATTCTAGAGTGAGAAAATTGGTTTATATGTAGGAAGACACTTTGTGGAAATAAGTTTAGAGGTCTCACTTTAATGGACTTTCAATTGTACATGCTAAGAATTTTCTTTAGAAAGGAAATTCATTCAGTGCTCAGTTACTCAAGGTTTAGAAACCTCCGAACGAGTACTCACTAAACTTTATTTCCTTATGTTCTTGCAATTGATAAGACACAGTGATACTTTTAACTGTCATATTTATACTTTATTATACATGGACTTATTTATCTATTTGTGGTTGTCATATTTAAATAATAGCCAAAATTATAAGTAGAATGAGGGTTGTATTTATTTGTATTTGCATTTGATAAGATATAGTGTCACTTAGAAGATTCCATGAAAGCTTGTATTTGTTTTTTTATTTTTGTTTTGTTTCAAAGTTGAACTTGTGGAGGTTTGTGTTTTCATTTTCTTCTTCTTTCCTTTCCTTTTTGTTTTAGTTGTTCATAGAGATTATGTTTGAGTTCGATCCGGGCGTTTATGCATAGTCCTGTTTTTTTAGGATAGTTGAGTTGTATTTTAACCCAATTGTTCTTTATTTCATTTATTGTTCTTGATGCTTTTCTATGGCAGTGTTAAGCCATGTATACAAAGGTAATTTAACATTTTTCTACGCTGAAACTTACCAAATTATAAATTGGGGACTGTATAAAGAATAACGGGGTTTATATAAAAATGCCCTTAAAAACAGTTTTGTCGTATTATACAACTATACATGTTATATCACATCGAGTGATATAACAATCGGGGGTTACACATAAATACTTAAAAAACTAGAGGCCTCACATAAAACACTCCTTATATTTTGTCCATTTAATCAGTTTGTAAGGTTTCTTTTAATTTGTTTATGTCATGTAGACGTTAAAAATGGAGGCCACATCCTATGTTGGCTATCTCTAACATTATTTTATATATTAGAAATTTAGGAAGCAAAAAAATTGGTTCGATAGTGGTAGTGGATGTTATATGGCTGCTGAGTCATATAAAACTTTTCTACCATTATTTATACATATAGAAATCTGAGAACGTTTAAATAACATGACTTTGAAAAGATTTAACCACCCACGTTATTATAACTATACAGTCAGGTTGTTGAAATGTATGCAAACATTTTTTTCGAAAACCACGTGGATAGGCAATTACCCTCCATCCCGTGCAAGTGTGCAACAACTCATGCCATTCCCTTTGTTATTTCATTGTTGTAAGAGCAAGTTTTATAGTTGCTCAATTTATTTCTTTATTTGGCTTATCCCGTTACACTCCACTACACCTTCATGACGACTTTCACGTATTCAAAGATAAGAAGTTGGTGACATTTTAAAGATTGAAGATTGTTCATCACAACAATATTCAGAAATGTTATGAAAAGCTTTGGTAAAGTTTTTAATTATCCAGAGGTTATTTTTTAAAAAAGAAAGAGTTTACATTAATAGTTTTCAAAATGTTTAAAATTATAATAATTTTTTTTTTGAAAACTCGCTAAATCGTTAAAATGCGTTTTATAGGTCGTTCGAACGAGTTATATAATATCGTTAGAACAAGGTTCCTTCATTTGAGTGAAATCTGAAATGACGCCTTTTGGTAAGTTCTGGAATGTCGTTTGAAGTTTTGTTGGATGTCATTCAAACGAGATTAGGCATGTCATTAGAATGAGTTTCTTACGTTTGAATGAAATCTGAGGCGACGCCTTTTGGTAAGCTATGGAATGTCGTTCAAAGTTTCATTGGAAGCATGTTCGAACAAGATAGGGTACATCGTTCGAACGAGGTACCAAGTCATTCGAAGGAGTACACAAGTTTTTATTTTTTAAACAAAACTAATCTAAATCTCGAATACCGATCTCTTTGCAACAACTTTCCCTATAAATAGTGATAAGGGTTTAGACTTTTTTCCAAGCCTATCAAACTCTATTATTTTTTCATCCAAACCCCATGGATCTTTAAGGATCACTTTTCCAAATGAAGCAGAACATATTCTAAGTTCAAGAATCCTTATAGAGATTCTCTCTACTGCTGATTTGTGGAGTTAAGGCTCTACTATTGAAGAAGAAAGGAATTAAAGATTCATGAGGTTGATCAGTATCCACACTAAAGCAAGAGTTGTTTGCTATGGACAGTGCTAGAATATGCTGTATTTTGTAGAAGATTTAAAGACCCTACGCATTATGCTTACTAGAGCTAAGTAGTATGTAAGTCGATTGTATCTGTCAATTCGGATACAGTGCTAAAATTAAAGGTTTTTCCCAAAAAGTATTTTTCCTCAGTTTTCTTCTCTGCATGCTTGTTTGGTTTGGAATTTGGCTTCATAATTCATAGTGCATGTTCACTAAATTAAATTAAGATAAAATATGTTTAAAAATTAAATTTTTCTGCGTAACCTAAGATACGAATAAATCCATACGAATTCGCTTTCTCAATTGCCTGATTCCAAAGTTTTAAATTTACTGAGAAAGAAACGTCTATCCCTGACAACAGCGGGGATAAGGATCATATTGGTTGTTGTTTTTCTCCTCCTTATTCTTCTTCTTCTTCTTCTTCTTCTTCTTCTTCTTCTTCTTCTTCTTCTCCAATAATTATCTCAAATGACTATTTTCCTCTTACAGTTCATGTATGTTTTTATTACAGTGAGCCTAACCCAAATTCATTTTTAGTTTCCAAAATGTGTCTTGGTCTTCTAATCAATATGAAAACATGGAATCGTTCATTCTCTTTTTCTTGGCATATAGGAGATTATATCAATATTGGGATTATATATACGTCGGGAAAGCAAAATTGCTAAATGTTTTGGTTGAATCAAATACTAGATCTTTGAATAAATTGGCATACTATGTAGATATGTGTTGATGTGGACACCCTTACAATATGATCTCAATAACTCTGTCCTTTGATGCGGCTAACGGAGGTTCAACTCTTTGGATTTTTGATTAGTTTTGATAATCTTGAGCACGAAGTTATCATATTTGTTTATTTTGGGTTTTATTGATACTATCATAGAAATACACAAGGTAGGGCCTCCTGTAGAGTACGAGCAAAGAATCGATGCGGATGAACTTGTGAATGGTGATACTTTCCAGGTATGGTAGTCAATTTAGTCTTGTGTGGTTAGATGTAAGTTTTGAATGAAAATTTAAGTGTGTGTTGACAGCAGGCACTTTCCACAGGAAATGCCCAGGATTTCATATTCTCCAATTTTGGTAGTTTTAATAGCATAAAGTTTCTTGATTTTTTCTCTACTCTATCAACACACACACCCAACCCAACTATATTATGGTCTTACCTGTTTGGTTGGTTGTCATCTATCAAACTATATTCTAGTAGTGATTTTTTTAGGTAGGCACCTTAAGAAAACTTGAGAGACTCAAATCCCCTTAAACTTGTTACAGGCGATATATCTGATGAATCAATTTTGTTATGTCTTAATGAATTTATGGTATGTTACGACTGGTGCCCTTGTTTTGTGATTGGGCTCCTCTAGAGTTATTTATGAACTCTACCATATAGAGTTCGCCAATCTCAGTCATTCATTTCAAAATAAATAATTAAGATTGAGGCACCCCACTTGCACTATTTCCACTTATTTGACTCCCCCAAAGTGTTATATATACACAAAAATTGTATTTATGCCATCTTGTGTTGTCGAACTCCAAAAAGTGAAGACAATGTATGATTTATTTTGAAATAAATGGCTAAGATCTACCCTAAAGAGTTATGTAAACTCTGAATGAGACATATTTTTTTCATTGCTTTTGATTATAGATCACACATTACAATGATGATTACTTTTTTGTTGGTTATTGAATCCTTTCCCCTTTTACGTCCTTCATAGGTAACTGATGTTGTTGTTATTGTTGTTGTTACATTGATAATAAACTGTTTACTCCGTCATATATTTAACAAAGGCATTGTAAGAAATTTATCTCTTATGTCTATGTGATTTCATCCATATTTTCATTCCAGCCTATGATTTTCTAAGGGAAAATAACTTGCAATTTTTTGTGCAAAATTATGGCCTGATGCAAATATAGATTCTCGTAGCTACTTCAAACCATGCTCCAGATGACCGTTATAAACATGGATTTCAACGAGATATTTTTCTACCATTCATTTCCACTTTAAAGGTGTGCATATGAATGTTCAATAGTTGAATAAGTTTGATTTTTCCCATTGATTCACATTAATGTATTTTCTTAAAAGTTTTGACATTCAAATAGTGACTCTTATTTTTAGACGAAAGGAGTATGCGTTCATAGTTTTCTGTATTTGAACCCTTGTTAATGCATTTATTATTGAATATGTTTTAATTCTTATGATTGGTGCAAATGAACATCTCTATACAAACCACATGGACTTAATGCAATGGTTAGAAGAGACCGACATGTTGGAGATGATTGTGGATAAGTTCAGCTTGTCAGTAAGTTGCATTAGCGATCTAACAATCTTGAATTCAATCGAGGTGGAGGCAAAGAAGTTTGATTATTCCTTATTGATGAAGATTTAGATATGAAACAAGATGAAGGACTTATTTTGATATTTCTTTTGCTTAGTTATAATTTTAAAACATCTCATTTTTGGGATGATTGTATCAAGATGTTATATTGGATAAATTTTATTAAAACATTGTAACTTTGGAATTTAGCTTATTTAATATGATTGCATGAATGTTATGTGAACTATTTTTGTATAATATAGTAAGCATAACTGACTTTGTTTAAATTTTGGAGAGGATGTCGGATCTTTAAAAACTATTTTTTTAAAATATGTATTAATATTACTAACGGATTTTTACCCTTACCAAACTAGAAAAAAGTGTTACAAAATTGTATAATAAGGTAGAAATAATAATAGAAAATTTTGTTACTAAATTATAATTAGAAATAGTAAAATACCGTTACTAAAGTGGAATTAGTAATGGTATGTTACCATTACTAATTCTGATTCACTAACGGTAAAATACCGTTGGGAAATCCATAATTAGTAATGGTAAAATACCTTTACTAATTCCAAAATTAGTAATGGTAAATATATGTTACTAATTTTGTTTCCCACATCTTTTTTTAATGAAAATTACTATTATTAATATTTTTTGTAATGGTAAAATATTATTACTAAAGGCGCGTTTTAATGTAGTGGTGTTATATTCCTGCCCCTTACACAGGGAATTTTTCCCTCAAAATTTGATTATTGATATACCTGACTCGAAGATAGTTGGATATCTATCTCTCATATCATACCTCGCTCCTAAGTAGACTCATCCTTGCTACGGTGTCCCCATTAGACACGAACCAGATGAATGACCTTTGAGCATAATATTTTCTCTCTTTTTTCTAGGATATGTTGCAATTTCTCCTCGCAACTCATATCTGGCTGTAACTCAATCCCATCGAGATCTCAACGATGATATGTCAGCTCATTTCTCAAGAACTTATTTAGCATGGACACGTGGAAAATGACTTGCACATGCCGAAGGTAATCAGGTAAGGACAAACGAGATGCCACGGACCCTACCTTATCTAATATCGTGAAATGACCTAAGTATTGGGGTGACAACTTTCCATTGCACCAGGACCTCACAAATCTTTTTATTGGGAAGACCTTAAAAAGCATTTGCTCCCCTACCTAAAACTCTAATTTGCATCTCCTTTTGTCTTCATAACTCTTTTACCTACTCTAGAAAATCCTCATACGCTTTTTGATGAGCGCCACCTTCTTTGAGGTGTCCCTTACACATTTTGGCTTGGATATATTGTTGTCCCCTATTTCTAACCAACGACTCGAATAATGGAAAAGTTGATCGTACAAAGCCTTGCAAGGTTCCATACCAATAGTCTGTTAATGACTATTGTTATTGGCGAACTCCACGAGTAGCAAATGTCCATCCCAACTTACTTTAAATTCCAATATTCAAGCACGTTGCATGTCCTCCAAAATCTAATTCACCCGCTCAATACGATCATTCATTCGAGGGTAAACCTCGACACTTATATGTAATTATACCCCCCATAGCCTCTTGAAAGCTCCTCAAAAACCAAGAAACAAGAAGTATAGACCTTCGTGGACACAATATCGAGTGGTACCCCGTGTAGATGCACAATTTCAAAAATAAAGAGTCGAGCATACTAATATATTATGAAATATGTCCTCTCCAGAAGGAAGTGATCCATTTTAGTTAGTCTTTCAAAAACTATCCGAACGATTGTATGTCCCGTTTGGAACCTCGATAATCCTACGATGAAATCCATCGATATACTCTCCTACTTCCATACATGGATCTTTAACAACTACAACTCTCCATATGGTTTCTAGTACTCCACCTTTATTGATTGCATGTGGCACACTTAGATAATAACTTTGTTATATACAACTTCATACCTGCCCACCAGTACTATCTCCTCACACTGCGATGCATTTTATCACCCATGGGATGCACTGTGAATCGTGATCCATGTACTTCGATCAAAATGCCTTCAGTAGCTTGGAACCTTTCAGTATAACCAGTCACACTTGGAAACACAAACCTCCATATAAAATAATAAATGAAAGGGAAATACTTCAGCCAATAACTCTCGTATCTTCTCTTAACAAAAAGAGTCCATTTCTTGGGCCTGAATCATTTGTGACACTATGGGGACGTACCAAGTGGGATTTTATAAGCAGTACAATAATCCCACAATGCATCCAATAACCTTGAGGACCAATCCTTTCAATTCGGATTCACTATTTTCTCGATGATTTATTTAACTTGCCTACTCGAAACTTCTAATTATCCACTGGTTTGGGGATGATAGGAACATCCTACCTTATGGGTGACCGAATACTTTTCGTAAGACTCTTAAAGGACGGATTAAAGAAATGGGTTTCTTATTCGCTAATGATGGCTAGAATCAGATCGAAATGGGAGAAAATATTTTTTCAAAATAATTTGACCATCCAGTGGTGGTCATTTGTCCTAAACGGTGTCATTTTTACCCACTTAGACAATTACTCAATCACTAAAAATATGTAAAGATTTGCGTATGATTTTGGGAACGAACCCATGATGTCGATGTCCCAATAATCAATAACCTCAATAATAAGAATGGGGTTTAAGGAAATCATGTTCCTGCGTGTTATTTTATCTAACCTTTGGCATCGATCGCAACTTTTACTATAATCATCCAAGGCATGGAAGATGGTGGGACAATATAAGAAACATTACAACATCCTTGCCGCAGTACTCTTGGCATTTAAATGACCACCACATACTTGGTTATGGTAGAAAGAGATTACGATTTGAATCTCATGATTGGGGACACGCCTCCTAATGAATAGATCAAGATAACACTTAAAAAGGTATGGGTCATCGTAAAAGAAATAATTGGCCTTTGATAAAAATTTGGAACGACCCAGTTAAGGCCAATGAGAAGGTATCTCATTCGTCATAAGATAATTCACAATATCGACAAACCACAAAAGCTGTGAAATGAGCATTAGCTTGTCAGGAAATGACTCATTAAGTGGCAATGAGTTATCGGATGATTCAATGGTTAACCTAGATAAGTGGTCTGCCATTACATTATTGAAACCTTTCTTGTCACTAATCTCTAGGTCAAACTGTAGGATCCACCTAATGAGATGACCCATAATATCCTTCTTAGACAAATGGTATCATAAGGCTGAGTGATCGGTGAAGAAAATAACCTTGGATCTTATTAAGTAAGACCTAAACTTTTCAATCACAGGGATGAGAGTTATGAACTCTTTATTAGCCCTGGAATAGTTCATTTGAGCACCACTAAGAGTTATACTTACAAAATATATGACACATATAAGTTTCTCATTTCGATGACCAAGAATCGCACTTATAGCATAGTCGAAAGAATCAGATATGATCTCGAGGGGCTGACTCCAGTCTAAAGGTCATAAGATGGGTGAGGAGGTTAATTCCTTCTTTATCCTTTCAAAGGCTCAGTTTCACTCGTTAGTAAAGTCAAGGGATGTGTACTTGGAAAGAAGAACACACAAAGGTCGAGAGATTTTGATAAAATCCTTAATCAATCTCCGCTAGAACCCAGTGTGTTGAAATAATGACACATGCATGGATTCGAGGGGTAAGAGATTTAGATATGATATCAATTTCAGCTTTATCGACCTTAATACCATTTTTAGAAGTAATTTGACCTAGCACAATACCCTGTTTGACCATAAAATGACATTTTTCCCAACCGAGCACAAAGTTCTTTTCCTTACACTTAATAGAAACAAGGGTGATGTGATGAAAGTACTCATAAAAAACATACCCATATACTGAATAATCATTCATAAAGACTTAGAGAAGCCTTTCCACCATATCCTAAAAAATACTCATCATGATCGCTGAAAGGTAGCGAGTGAATTGCATATCCCAAAGGGCATGTGTTGATAAAAAAATTACCAAATGGACAAGTATATATAGTTTTTATTGATCCTCAAGAGCAACGGGTATTTGGTTATAGGCAGAATAATCATCAAGGAAACAGTAATAAGGACATACGGTTAACATATATAGCATTTGGTCTATGAAAGTAAGGGGAAAATGATCCATCTTTGTGATAATATTCGATTTCTTATAATCTATGCACACACACCAAGCGGTTTGAATACTAATGGATATTAACTCATCTTTGTCATTTTTCACCACAGGGACATTGGACTTTTTTGGGAAAACTTGGACTGGGTTGATACACTAGCCGTTAGAGATAAAGTAAATGATACCCGCATCGAACTTTGTGTACCTCAACTTGGATAACCTCTTTCATATTGAGGTTCTTCATTGTACTTCACAAGATTCTTTAGCATTATCCTCAAAGTGTATCCTAACCATGCACACCTAAGGACTAATCCCTTAATATCGGTAATGGTCCATTCTAAGGCTTCCCTGTGTTCTTTGAGAATAATTAGAAACATACCTTCTGATTATTTATCCAAGTCAGATGTAATGATAATAGGCAAGGTGTCAAAAGGTTATAATAACCTAAACTCGATCATCTCAGGTAATGGCTATAGTTTAAGCTGGAGAGAGTTCTTAATTGAGGGAGGAATGAGTGACATGGAAAGTAAGAGTGTCTTGGGCTTAGATTTCCATTTGACGGAACCCATGAGTGGAGAGTAATCAAGGAAGGTATTGACTTCTATGATAGACTTTTCAAAATCAAAATCGTATCCAAAAAAGGTGAGACTGCCTCCAAAGAATTATTATAATAAGTCTTATTGAAGTTACTTTAGACGATGTTGTTGATCATGTAGACGTCAACGAAGTCATCATCGTTGGGTGGTTATTTATCCAAATTGAACGCATTAAGGTCCATAGTCATATTCCCAAAGGATATATTCAATTGGTCGCTACGACACCTAATGGCGAGATCATACATTGCAATGAAAGAATAACCAATATAATAAGACTTTATGTAACATGATTTTGATTTTGTTGTGTGCCTAAAATGACAAAGTTGACATGGAAGACAAAATCAACCACTCTAATAAAAAAAATCCTCAACGACACCTCTCGTAATTTTCACAAAATGATCGGCTAAGATAGAGAAATCCTGTTCGGTTTAAATTCCCCCACACCTAATTTTTCGTATATGGTGTACGATAGAATATTTACATTATCTTCTAAGTTTAAGTAAGAGAGCTTTGTCAATATTTTGCTCCCCTATCTTGATAGATATCGTCGGAGTCCCTTTGTCCTTATACTTAATAGGAATTCAATATGAGATAATTGATCTACCTTGCTCGGCGAGTAGGTGGTCCTCTTGAAGGTACAATGCTCTTTAAAAAACATGGCATAAGAATTAACTTGTTGTACAATGTGAGGTAGTGGGATGTTAATTCATACTTGCTTAAATAATTCCAACATCTTATCCAATTGCACCTTATACTTTTTAGCAACCAAGCATTGGGAAAAGAAAGCTTTAAGGGCGTAGGTGTCGAGAGATAGCTCAGGATACGAGGGTGGGGTGGGGTGGGGATTTGATTCATGAGTAGATCTTTCCTCTCCTCACATTTTTCAGACTCACTATTGGTTTCCAGTGACATTTTATTCTCGACTTCCTTACCGAACCTAATCGTGATTATGGCCTTGGCATGTTCTTGGGTTTAAGACATGCCAGTGTTGTCATGAACGACCTATTGACCCTTATGCATATTCCTTAGGATTGGGTTCAGGTTAGCTTAGAAATGTTACCTTATATCTCTAACTCAAAACATGGACTGATTATCTTACTTGAACCTCGATCTTGGATATTTATCATGAAAGCTTTGTTGGGTGTACTGGAGGATATCTTGGGTATATTGTTAGAATTGGAGGGCGTTTTGAGCAAGAAAATTCAACCTATGTTCGAAAGATTGGATCTTTTGGGGTAAAGGATATGATGGTGCGAGGGTACTCTTTTGGAAACCCATGGGTGGATTACCAGAAGACTGACCTCTCGTGTACTTACCATTAGACCATAAAAAAGTTAGGGTGGTATTTTAACCTTGAATCGTATGTGTTGTAATATGGGTCGTACTTTTTCCTACTTTGGTATAGGTCATTGGCTTGATCGGTGAGGGCTTTGTGAGCCGGAAGGGTGTGAAACTTTTCTACTTGGTGGTCATATCCATCGCAAAGCAAACAAGTAGGTAAATCTAAATGTTGCATGACCACAAGTGCAGTTTGGCTGCCCTCTTTGCTCATATTTAATGCTTCTAAACACCTAGCCAGTGTGGACATTTTGGCACTTGGATCGAAATCATGCTCGACTTGGTAAGAGGTTCCTTCATTGGATACAGCGGGCCTAGACTCTCCATAGGGTTACCAATATTGAGATTTCTTAGCTAAGACTACTACAAAAATCTACATATCGGTCTCATTTTTCTCAGTAAAGTCGCCATTACTCATCAACTCGAGCATAGCCTACGTGTTAAAATTAAAACCCTCATATGAGATTTGGATTTGAAGTCCTAACTCAATCTCGTGGTGAGGACATTGCAGTATCAAGTCCTTAAACCTATCCAAATACATCTATAAAGATTCTCCATCTTTTTGACTAAGCTTATTGATGTTGTGATGTATCGACGTCGTCTTTTGATTAGGGAAGAACTCGACACTCAACTAATTCCATGTAGTGATAGAATTCAGTTCAAGTGACAGAAGCCATATTTTGGCCTTATCATTCAAAGAAAACGACAATAATTTTAGTTTGACAATCTCATTAGCGAGTTTGTTGTAACTTAATTATTTCGTATATTTCTTTGAATTCTCTCATGAGAAGATAAGGATCCTCCTTTTCCGTACCGCTAAAATGGGTAATACTTAAGTTTTTTCTGACTTGAACTCGAAGTTGTTCGCATCGTGTGGGGGAAGACGAATACACGATGGATGAATCGACCTATTAGGAAATAGGTAGTCCTTAAGGGCTCGGGGTGATAATTCGTCTCTCGTATAAAAAAAATAATGAGAATATACCTACAAAAGTATTGGGAATACTACAAGACTCCATATTGGACAAACAACCAACAGTATCTTGGAACCAACTTTGCATACACTAATCACTTCACTCAATTTTTTTAATTTAATTTTTATTTTTTATTTTTGTAAATAGTGAAAGAAAATAAACTGACTTAAAGCCACATATTTCCTAAACTAGCATAGAGGAATTTTATTTATCTTAATTAGGTGAGGGGAAATTCAATTTTTTAATCTAGTTTTTCCCTAGATTAAACGAACAACAACATGGGTGTCGAATCGATTTCCTTAATTGGAGAGATCACACTCTTTTCAAGGGAGAATAAAAAGATGATCAACTATGGTTATGGCCTTTAATCCTAATTTCACTTCCAGGTAGATGGTCGGTATGAAGACTCGTTAAAAATTACCAATCCTATTCTATGTGTCTTTGGGTCCGATTTGATAAGTTCGTACTGGAGTAGCTTTATACCTAGCCTTGTTAAGAGGATCCTACGAGCTATGTGAAGATCCTATGATCGACATCTACTTGATTTTAAATTAAAAGTAACGGCTCGAGTTATGCAACTGCTCGAGTAATTTAATAATTTTCTATCCAATTAAAGGTGATGAAATCCCCACCTTATCTTACAAATTAGTTTTTCCCCTTAAGTCAAATTTAATGCAACATGTTGATTAAAATATCCAAAACTAAAGGGACGTGATAAGTGCAAAAATTTACCTTCGGTGTTGACTTTTTATAGTCACTTGTTTACGTCAGGGTTGAAGTTTAAATTGACGTCGACTGGAGGAAAATGTTGCCCACGTTTCAATTGTATCCTAGAGTACCTTGTGCGCGTGGTAAGATTGCACCAGTGTCTTTAATGCTTATCCATCATTGTTTCATTTTTTAAGATTATTTTTCGCATTATTTTTCTTTTTTTCTTTTTTTCTTTTTGAATTTTTTGAACATGCTAATGAAAAATTCAAAACAAATACAACAAGCATAAACGGAACTAAGAAAACAAAGATGGGATGACAAATGCGCTAATGGTGTAGTTAACACGCCTAAAATGAAGAAAACGACAAAGAAAATTAAAAAAAATGTATTAATTTCTTTATATTTTGGAAATAAAAAAAGCTATTAAGATGAAAAAAAATGCAATTTTTGTTTTTAAGAGATTATTTAAAAAACACATTCTAGAAATTTCATAAAGGATTTTTTTATATAAATTTCATATTTTTTACGATAATAAGAATAAAAACTGGTTTGAAAATTTATAATTTTAAATTGAAAAGCAAATCTCCTCTAACGGTGCCAAAAACTTGTTATCAAAATTATAATTATCATAAGTGAACGGGATATTATAGTATAACTAATGCAAGTACATGTCCAACCCATAAGAATTTGTTTTATTCTAAAATTTAAATTTTCCAACTAGACAAATATTAATTTAAAAGCAAGATGTACAAAATATGAACTAAGCACTAATAATAAACTAAACTACAAACTTTGTAAATAATATGGGATAGATTATTAGGACGTGAGATCAATTTACCATTTTATTAGATTATGAGAAAATAGTTTAATTCAAAATTACGTTTTTATAACACACTGAAAGATAAAAATATTAAAGTTTAATTGAAAATAATTCTGATCTCAATTAGATGGCAAAAATCCCTATTTCCCTAAAAATATTAATTATAACTATCAAACAATTTAATACAAGTATAACCCATTAAAAAGTAAGAACATAACCCATTAAAAAGTAATAGCATATAATTTAAGAATATGAATAAAAAAAATTATTCAGAATGTCAACATATTACTCTCATAATATTTTAGTGAATTACGAATCTTTATATCATTTACAACACGTATAAAGAATGAGTTATTTGGGTTTTGGCCCCCACTAGTTATGCCCGTTTTGCATTTATCCCCCAATTAAAAACTATTATATGTTTGACTCCTAATTTAGACGGCCCCGTCAGTCAGTCGTTAGTGGAGGCTTTTTTTACTCATAAAACATCATAAATGACACTAGAGAAGAGATAATAGTTTTTAATTGGGAACCAAAACAAAAATGGGTATAACTAATGGTGGCCAAAGCCCTAATTGCCCTTAATTTCATAGGTGTTGAAAGGATAAGATTAACTAAGGCCATGCGGCAAGTCACGAAAGGAGGGCGCACAGAGTAATCGTCATATGAAGATTTAGATATGATCAAATCTACAAGATCGATACACATACAAGGTAGAGATACCAAGTCTACAAATAGGGGCGATCTAGCACGCACTAGAGGGTAATTGTAACTAGCAAGCAGTAGCCTGGATTGTCAGCTAGCACCACCAGCACTCCGATATTTCCTCCCCTTTTTCTAACAAAAAACACTCCCCCATTACTCTTGTGTATATAAGCCGACCCCACGAACGAACCATGTACATAACTCTCCATCTTTTCCTTTTTCTGCATCCATCGTACCTTTTGGGGCAATTATGCAATTCTAATACTTATTGTAGAATGAATCTCCTATAATTTGGTGTCATATGTAGGAAACGAAGCTCTTACCACTATCAAAGTCAGGGAAGCCCAAACTTCACCATGAGTGCAAATCAATCTCACTCTGCTCAAGCAAGAAGTGGCGTAGAGCCTAAAATACGCGACGTAAGGAGGGCATAAATTCCTGCGTGATTACTTCCTTTCCAGCAATGATCAAGGTCCATAGGACATTCACCTAGAAATTCTGAACCAGTCGGCAGTATAGATAGTCGTCGATCGATCGAGCAAATGGAAAGGTTGTCTCCCGTTTGGCTAGTATTTATGAAAGAAATTAATAGCCGTGACCAGGAGATCACCCGCCAGAGGAGAATGTTGTTACAAAAATCAGAGGGTGATACTTAAGATTCGTGTACTCATGTTCATCACATGAGGGGACTTCACTCCACTGAAAATCAAGCCAACAGGGCCTCCAGTTCGAGAAGTCCCCATTTGATCGCTCGCTATCACCAACGTGATCACTCACATGGGAGGAATTATATCAACCATAGGCACCACCAACCCCATGCGACGGATTCGGTCTAAAGTAGTAGGGTCGCTCACTTTGGACCACAATTAAATTAAGCAAGGACAAAAAAATCTAGAGGACTCATCCGCAGGGAGCTAAAAGTAAGGGCGAACCCAAATCTTGCCAGGACCCCCAAAGACTTGGATAGGAAGGCACTGGGGCCTGGTGTAGCCTCACCATTCACCGAAGAGAAAAAATCATTCGAACCTCCAAAGAATTTTTTTATGCCAAAAGTCACAACATGCAAAGGAAAGACAGACCCAAATAATCACATCAGGCGTTACCGACTGACCATGTCCTTCTGTATCCATTATGATTATTTTATGTACAGGGTATTCCAATTAACCCTAGGAGAGATCGATTTGGAATGGTTGGATTAATTGTCTCCCAGGTCGATCTCCATGTTTAAGGAGCTTAAGGATCAATTCATAACCCGCTTTATCATAAGCAACAGGGTGGTTAAGGAGGTAGAATCACCGATCTCTCTCAAGAAGAAGAAAGGACAAGGTCTAGGTAAGTACGCTTAGAGGTATTGGGAGCTATACAATGAAATTAACGATTACAATGAGAAACTAGAGATTGTCTCCTTTAAGTTCGATTTGGAGGGGTCATACGATCGCTATCTATCTTTAACAAACAAGACAACTTCTTAAATGGACAATCTTACGTCCCATATTGAAAAATATTCCATAGTAGAAGATGAGCCCTCCAGTACAGCCTCCTCATCCAATCAAAAGGGTATCGAGTCGAGTAAGGCCCCTAGAAGGGGAAGAAACCATCGTCAACCGCGAAGGGAACCGGGAGTGAAGTTTTAAGGAGTCGCTCTGAATCTCAAGCAAGCGAGAGTAGCTACAAGGCATTGGAAATAGTCTTTAAGGGGCGAATTTTTCAGCTCATTCATCACATCAAATACAAACCTTTCTTCAAGAGGCCTCCCAAGATAGTCGATGACTCGAGTGCTAGGGATGCCAGTCTCAGATGCAACTAGCGTCAGGACCACGGGCACCTCACAAAAGATTATAAGATGTAAAAAGTCCACCTAGGGGAACTTTTTCAAGTGGGGCATCTTAAGGAATGCATCAGCACAATGAAAGAAAATGCACTAATGAAGATTAATGCAGTCCAGAAAGTGGAGGAGGATATCCCACCAACAGGATTGGTAATCATTATCCATGGCTACACCGACCCAACCCAACATATTGTCAAGAATGGTGGCAGCCAACATTCAACGAGAATTCCAGGCAGACCCAACCAAACCAATCCTAGTCAAAAGGGAGAGAAAGGACCTTAATACCAACCAAGCTATCATGTTCATCGATGATGATCTGGTCCGCTTAAATCGACCCCATAAAGATATCCTGTGCTCACCTTGCAAATCGTAAACTTTGAGATGAGAAGAGTACTAATAGACCAAAGAAGATCCTCCAAAATCATATACCTGATACTGCTTTAAAACTCAGCTATCGTATCAAAGATCTGGATATTAACGTCGGCATATTGATCGACTTTAATAGAAATATAGAGTCGCCCCTCGGGAAAATAAAGTTGCTAGTCATGGTCGGCCCAGTTAATAAGGGGTTTGAGTTCCATGTATTCCATACAGAGTCACTCTACAACGACATATTAAGTAGAAGATTACTGCATAGTGATAAGCACCCAAAACTGTACAATTTATACCCCAAATAGACGTACTTTAGTTGCTATTTCTCGACAATATGGGTCTTATGTGCTTAAATATTTATCATGCAGGCTTAACGTCAATTGCGGTGTCAAAAGCTATATTTCATGGCAATTGCGCGTTTTATGGAGCTAATACCTCTCCCTTATCCAAGAACCTCACCCGAGCCCTAATCCTAGCCTAAACTGTCCCAAACCCTCTGTGTGTTTGTTTGTGTCCTTTTTATTATTTTTTTAGATTTTTAGTTTGAGTCTTTTCTATTTTTAGGATTTATTTTAGATTTATTTTAGAATTTTTAGATTTTATTTTCTATTTTTCTATTTTATTCATTTTACTTTATTTTGATTTTGATTAGTTTTTAGTTTAGTCTTATTTTATCAAGATTAGTTTTAGTAGTTTATTTTTTTTTTAGTTTATTAGATTTTATATTTTTAGGACTTTTGTTTTTATTAGATTTTTCATTTTTTATTTCTTTTGTTTTATTATTTTAATTTTTAATAGCTTAGGATTTTATTTTTAATTTTAATATTTTTATTATTTTTAGTTTGTTCTATTTTTTTAGTTATATTTTATTTTATTTTTTTAGTTTTAGTTTTAGTTTTATTAATTTTTATTGAGTCTTTTTATTATTTTTAGGGGTCCAAATTAAACACACACACTCCACTTATCCTCACTTACACCAAACACTAACCAAACCCTCACCCTCACCCACCTTACCCTATACCCTCACACACCAAATACACCCACTCATCTTCAACCTCCAACTTCACACTCTCTCTCTCCTCAACCACCAAACCCACCATCTCATTCTCTTTCCTCACCATCTCAACTTCCAAACTCACCACTACCATAACCCACTTGCAAAACTCTCTCACCACCACTCATTTACCCAACACAATCTTACTCCTTCATAACCACCATCACCACCCTGCTCCGGCCGGTGGTCTTCTGCCCTACCGCCTAACCTCCCATCGCCATCTCCGACATCCCATGACGGCGGCACCACATCGCCAACCGCTGGCTGCCCCGTTCCCCCGCTTCAGCCACTACCCGCGACCCGGACCAGCCTCTTCCCGACAGACCTCTACACTACCACCTGCCGGCGACTACTCGCCGGACCTGTCGAACCCTTGTCCGCCACCCCTGGCAGCTACCTCTCTCTCTCTCTCCTCGATTCAAACACCAGTACCCGTCCCCCTCAGCCCAACACTCGTCACCCCTCCACCCGCTGCCACCGGCGGCGTCGGGATCCCCTGCCTTAACTCCTGCGCCGGCGACATCTCTTCCCGACCCATATCCGGGTCTGCCCCACTCAAAAACCCGAGACACTCCCTAGTGGCCACAAACAGTTCCAAACCCGGTTGAATACAACCCAAAATCCATCCCCAATACCCATATTCCATTTGATCCCATCTTCTATACCCATACCCATTTCAAACCCATTTCCCATATCACCCATTTCCATTTCCCCAAGCCACGACCTGCCAAACCAAAAATAAAACAAGTTCCCATGTGCCTAAAATCAGTTAATACCTTTTACCCCCTTTTTCCTATTCTTTACCCAAACTACCCTTAAACCATATATGATATTTATTCCCCCATTTTCCCACTTGTCCCCACACCTCACACAATCCATGCACAATTGTGCATTCTCTCCATATTACCCTCACCCATATATCCTCATACCTCACACCCCTCATGTGCACATTCTTATTTTCCCAATTTAACCCTTTAGCTTCAATTGCATATAAAAGAAGACCTCAAGGCCATTTGAAGAAAAGAATCAAGTAGAGAGGAAATTCTAGAGAGAGAGATAGGTTAGAGTAGAAAATAAATTAGGTAGAATATTTTTGTAAATAATTTTATTTTTATCTTTTTAGATATTTGTGAGAGATTAATTGTTGAGAAATTCAAATGAGTATTTGTATGTAATTGAATATGGTGGAAAGCTCATTTGGAATAGATGTTGATCAATTTCAATGGAGGATTAAAGTCCAATTTTGCAAATCAAGGAGACTTGTTTGAAGATTTGTCCTCTTACCCTTCTATTTTATTTGTTTATGCCTTTGATTATTAATTTGTCATATTTCATACCATGTTAGGCTAAATCCCCTTTCAAGGGGTGGGGTGAAACCCTTATTTGATATTATTTTAGTTTAATTAGTTTGCTTACTTGAAATTTCCGTTTGAATGTTAAATTTGATCCCCCACCCTTAGATTTACGCCTCGAGAGAGGGTAAATGATTTTTGAGAGAAAATCGAAATTCTAGTGATAATACCCATTTTAGATTCGAACTAGAGATAGGGGTCTCTTAAGTGGGGTATTATCATTTGAATTTCAACTCTAAATTTAATTTCTAAGATTGACATAAATTCTAATTGATCGATCCTAGCGGGTGATTAATTAAAAGGAGTGTAGATCTAATTTTCTAGAGTTCTGGGGTGTTAATTTTAACTTTCTAAAAGATTACTATTCTAATTACACTTGCAACGAGAGTTGGTTTGTAATTTTAATATTAATTTGGGAGAATTCAAATAATTAAATTAATTAATTAGAATAATTAAAATTTGTGGTGTAATTCCACTCCTTGATTGTTCTCACAATTATTTTCCTCACTTTATCTTTTATTTTAGTGTTAGACTTTATTTTCATTTTAGTTACTTTCTAGTTAGTTATTTTCATTTAGTTTAGTTTAGTTTAGATCTCACCTCACCCTTTTGTTTTAATATTGAAAAAGCTAAAAAAATTAGAAAAAGTGAAAAAGCACAAAAAGAAAATAAAAAGTGAATTACAATTGAATTTGTCTCTAGCTTACTCCCTAGAAAGTGGATTGATACCCTTACTTACCTCTACACTTGAGTTTATTATTATTTGTAGGTATGTGAGGATTTTGATTAGAAGGACTTTTCAAGCAACAACAACGACACACACGCAAAAAGCTTAGTTATCAAATGGCGCCGTTGCCGGGGAAAAGTTCTTTTTATCACATAGCATGACAGACGTCCCATCATCACTTTATCAGAAACTCAAGTTTGTGACTGACTAAGGGGTGATAGAAAAAAGAGGAGATCAAACAACGACACAAAGCTATTTTATTTTATTTATCAAGATAAAGCAGTCCCGATCTAAGAGAAATCAATGTGAAGACAACTCGAAAGACGATAAACCTAATTAGTAACGAAAAGGGTTCGACCAGGGATCGAAGAAACTCTATTAGCTCCTACTAAATGCGTGTTAGAGGAACTAATTTAAGATCCTTTAGTTGCGTCATAGCTAGAAATATTCTTCAACAGGTGAAAGCTTCCCAAAGATGAAACTGAACAGTTTGCCAGCTTCCTCAAATCAATGCAGATATTTTTGCTTGGCAGCCTTATGATTTCCTGGAATAGACCCATAGATCGCCTGCCACCAATTGCATGTGGAACCAAGTACCAAGCTGGTCAGATAGAAAATAACTCAGCTCCAGAAAAGGTTAGGGTGGTGGAAGCTAATGTTGACAGTCTAATCCAGACTGGCTCCAATAGAGAAGTCCAATTTCCAGAGTGGGTCTCAAACACCATCATTGTCAAGAAGAAAAGATATAAGTAGAGGGTCTACATTGATTTCATCGACCTCAATAAACACATCCCTAAATATAGTTTTACAATTCTTCGAATAGATCACTTGGTAGATTCTACAATGGGACATCAGTGAATGAGCTTCATGGATGCATACTCCGGCTACCACCAAATACCTATGTTTAACCCGGATCAAGAGAAGACCTTGTTCATCACAACCTCGGGGCTTTACTATTATAGGTTAATGACCTTAGTCTTAAAGAATGCGAGGGCAACCTATCAGAGGTTAGTGACCAAGATGTTCAAGAATTTGATCGCTTTACCATGAAGGTGTATATGGATGATATGCTTATCAAAACAAGGTATTTAGTCGATCATATGAGAGACCTTGCGAATATGTTTGACATCCTTAGAGAGTACATGATGAAACAAATCTAAATATATGCTTTATGTAAGCTTCGATAAGTTTTTGGGATACTTGGTCACTTATAGGAGTATCGAGGTAAATCTAGAGTAGATTAGAGATCTCCAGGGTATCAGAAGGCCGACCAACATCAGAGACATTCAGGTCATCACTGAGATAATGGCAACCCTTAATCGATTCATTTTAAGATCCTTTTGACAAATGTCTTCCTTATTTCCAAGCCCTGAAGAAGGCAAGCCCCACAATCTGGACAGAAGAACGTGATCAAGCCCTCAGAGGGATTCAACAGTACTTGGGGATCTCCTCCCTTATCGTTAACTCCCAAAGAATGGGAAGACCTTTACCTCTACTTGGTCGTTTCAAGTAACACAACTAGTGCAATACTGATTTGTCTATATGACGAAAAGCAAAAACATATCTCCTACGTGAGTCATACTCTTTTTTATGTGAAAAATAAATATATTCCCATCAAAAATGGTTTTGGAACTGCTGATTATCATAAGGAAGCCATGATATTACTCATATGCCCACACTATATTCATCTTAATGACCTACCCCTTGAAGGAAGCCCGCATAAAGACTGACCTATCTAATCGAATGACCAAGTGGTCACTTGAATTGGCCCGATTTGACATCAAGTATGTTCCTAGAGAATTGATCAAGGGTCAAGCCTTAGCAGACTGTGTGGCAAAATTCTCAACATCACCAAGAGAGGAGCAACTACAATCCATCCTGGAAGCAACTAGTCATCGAGTATGAAAAGTAGTGGAAATTATTTGTTGATGTCTTAATAAGGGCACAAGAGTTGGGATAGTCTTCTTGACCCTATAAGATGGACTGATTGAATAAGTCATCAGATTGGGATTCAAAGGCTCAAACAAATAAGCCGAGTATGAAGTTGTGGTGCATGATCTCCGAAGGGCGATCAACAAGGGTTCTCGCCATATCGCTGTATTTTATGATTCTAAGTTGATTGAAAACCAAAATAATAGAGAATATGAAGAAAGAGATACCGGGATGATAACCTACAGAGACAAGGCAAGAGTACTACTCCAACGATTTGAGTCAACCTCGGTGGAGAAGCTGCCAATGAATGAAAACGTCCATGCGAATCCCTTAGCCACTTTGGCCTCTACTATTAAAGACGACCTGAAAAGAATAATTGAGGTGGAATATGTGGATTGACCAAGCATTGAAGACATAAAGAACGCTCTAAATGTCCTCCAAGTGCAACTGTCCCCATCGTGGATGGATCATATCATCTCTTTTTTTAAAATCAGTGAGCTACCCCCAGATGACAAGGAAGAACAAAAGCTGAAGATTAGATTGGATAGATTCTACCTCAACTCAGATGGGAAGCCCTACCAAAGATCATTTATAATTACGCTATTGAAATGCATCCACCCAGATCAAGCTGAAGGGATTTGAAGGAAATGCTTTAGAGGGTAATTGTTACTAGCGTGTAATAACCTATATTCTCAGCTAGCAACACTAACACTTTGTGCCTCCTTTTTTCTAATATGAAATAGTTCCCCTTTACTCTCGCGGACGTAGGTTGGCCTCACGATCCAATAAACAATATAGCTCTCTCTTTTCCTTTTTTCGCATTTGTAATACCTTTTGGTGAAATTCTGCAATTCTAATACTTATTGTGGGAAGAATATCCTATAGGTTTGAAATAATATATCTTCAAAAAATGTGTAAAAAAATTAATGTCATCAATAGCAAGAGTTCTCTCTATCTCTTCTATTTATCAAATCGATTTGCCTCTTATTACTACATCAAATGTTATTATACATTACTATTACCCCCTGCATATTAGCAACCTTATTCTTTCATTGTTTTCTAAATTATCCTATAGATTTTATATGATTATATTTTGTGCACACAAATAAAATAGAACTTACTAAACAGTTTTAAATCACAATAACCAAACTAAAATTCGGTAATAACTGATTTTAGACACAACAATCAAATATATACATAGATTCGAAAATAGTATACAAACAAAAATTTACACACACTGAAAATATTTTTTAAAAAATTCGAAACTATAAAAATTAAAGAATTATTGGCACCTTTGCAGTTACTGAGTCGTTATGTAACTAATGGAGCGAGGGTGTAGTAGTTGATGAGGTGAGTGGAAAAGCCAATTTTTTTCTTCTTAATTTTTCTTGGTCAATTACCCCCTCAAAGTTATGTAATTCTCTAATTTATATACATAATATATTTTTAAGGTATATATGACATGTACTAATTCTAAAAAAATACTATTTAATGTGAATTTGTTAAAAATTATGAGTAAGACTAAATTTAAGTGTATCCTCTAATATCATTTTGGCTTCATGTCAAATATTAACCAATTCTAACCCAATAAATTTAATTAGTTGTGCTAAATGACTTGATAGTAATTAACTCGAATTATTTACTTAAAATTTCTTATTTGTTTAACGTGCATAATTCGTGAACGACAAATTTAATTCTGAAATCGTATCTTCTCCTACACAAGAACATCACTTTTATGTTTTATAGACTATTATTTCATTAGATTTAATATCAACTAAATTGTGTAATCATCTAATTATACAATATATCATAAACTACAATATTTAAAAAAAAGGGGATTATTTGGCTTTTCACAACCATTCATTATACCCGTTTTGGTTTTGGTTCCTAACTAAAAACTATTGTATATATGGCCTAAAGGGTCATTTTTGTCTTTTTAATCAGTCAAAAAAAGACTCCACTAACAGTAGACTAACGGGGCTGTATAAATTGGGGGGCAAACATACAATAGTTTTTAATTTGGGTCTAAATGAAAAAATAACATAACTAGTGGGGGCCAAAACCCAAATAACATGTAGGGAATTTATGTGAACTGATTAAACATGCCCTAATAAAATATTAGAAAATTTCACATAATTCAATAATCAATTTACACTAAAAATGTGATAAATACATTTTAAGACGAAGAATTAATTCTCATTAATAATGAAACTTACAAATTAAAGTGTCTCAGTGACCCTTTAATGCATACACAAATCTCCCCAAATTGTACTCGTTTTGCCTTACAAAAACACTTAAATAAAAATACAAAATAATTTTACTTTGGTGCTCCAAAAGTTCCATGTAAAAATTAATGTATTCTGCTGAACCTGCAATTGCTTTTTATAAGACAAAATTGAGAAATTTTATCTCACTTGAAATCTTTTTTATTGGTTAAAACTGATTGGCTGTGACCTAATGCAATTAATTCGGGGCTGAGTCGGATTAGGTGGTTAAAATATGAGTTTTTTTTTGTTACGAGGTATAATTTAACTTAACCTTATCTTCAAAGAGGTTAACAGCACATGGGGTTAAATCCCCTCATTTATGGGCATTATGAATGGGGTTGGTACTTGGGATCTTTAAATATTCTTCTCTCACCTCTATGCCTTGGACTCCATGAATTGAAGATTTTTTTTTGGTATCATACCAAGTGGTGTCCGAGCCAGCTTTAAGCGCACCTCGACTAATCCACGTTCGCGATTCGTGGCTTCTGCAGGCCAAACATTATTTTGATGGTTGACTAACACATGACAAAAGCCTTTTGGCGTGGGTGGAATGCAACTTGAATTGGAAGTCTTGGACATTTTGTGGCTAATTTGGCTTGAGAGATTGGAAGGTCTCTTTGGAATTGGAGCCAAATTATGACTTGACTTGACTAGAGTCGTCGGCTTATTAACTGAGTCGAATGCTCACTGCCAGCGACATATGTTGTTTGAGCCGGATTGCTGGAGTTGGACAAGTGATGGCTGGGGCGGCTAGAAGGAATGGCTTGGATGGAGCCGATTTTGACTTGACAGCTTGGAGCAAAAGGTTTGATCGGTTGGTTTCTTTGACCAGCTTCTTTGATCGAATCTACTTTGGCATGAACTTTTTTGTTTGCCAAAAATAAGTGCATGATCTAGGAATTAAACCATGAACCTCTTGGTTACTCTTTACTCCCTTACCTTGCCACTAGCCTCAACGTCTCTTTTACTAAATAATACTTGTATATAATTTAATAACATTTTGATAACCTTTTTTATTTATGTATTTTATGCATTAATCCCCAATTTTGGTCAGTTCTTAATATGAAACCACTCTTCACTAAATTTTCACAATACCAGCAAAATTTAATCATAAAATAAATTAATTAAACCTTAAGGTCATAAAAATTAGAAAATTACCAATTTACCCTTATTTACATTTTCGCCCTCACACACCATATTTCAACCCTTTCAACTTCGAATTCAACCAAATTTCAAAGATATATTTATTTTACTATGATAAATACTTTAAAATTATTTTTATGTCAATAATTTTTTTAAAATTATAGTTTTATCCCCCGTGATTTCTAAAATTACATTTTTAACTCAAATTTCTTCCAAACTTGCATTTTCTTTCTAATGGCTAAAATGACTCTAAAAACTTACTAATTATGATGAAATGAGCCCAAAATATAGATTTAGGTATAAACTATACAAACTTATTCATCAATCATGGACTCTTTGCAAAAAAGAAGGCGAAAGTCAAAATAATCCTCACCACTTCTCTGGGCAAACGTTCCCGTCTCAGTGAAGACACCCACAAAGTTGTGTTTTCCTAAAATACTTATCATACACCTTTATTTGTTATGTACTTTTATACATGGGAGTATTGTGTTTCAATTCATAATGAAAATGTTATACAAATGATTAGGCTCCTTAAATATTATAGTATTGCACCATTTATACCCGATATCTCAAAACCCATACACGTAAATACGACCCCATTGGAATTTTGCAGTCTTTCATCCAAGTCCTCCCTAGGTATGTAGGAGCAATACCGATCCCTATTAGTGATTCCAAGCCTTATAATATGTCTCCCGACGTATTAACTTTGGGGATGCCTGCATCTCTAGTCCAAATCCATCAAATAAGATAGTCAACTTAACCATGTTAGATCAACCTGAGGCCCATGACACCTCTGGGATATAAGTCGCCAGATAAGGGATACAAGGATCCCTATTAATAACTTCTAGTCCACTCTAGTTCCAAAATACCCATATTAGAGTCAACCTGTCAACTTCAAAACATGATATCCTTTAAAGAACTCCCTAACCCATACCCTACAGGTAGTTTACAAGATTTCCAAAGCATCCACAGGGGAAATTATCGCTCCTTCACATCATAAATTTGATAAAGCAACTTTGCCTCCTCGATTTTATTCAATTATAAATAAATAACCACTTTTATGGAGATTTGTAACATCAGTCAGATATCGCCCTCCCCAGAAAGTCCTCACACTTACACACACATCATGTTGGAACACATTTCATGCGGATAAACTGCATCATGAACAACGTAGGCTTTGGTCCATGACCACATGGGTACGCAGGGGTAATACCGATGCTTCCTTATGAGCACAAGCCTCAACCAATTAACGGCCTTTTATTACACCTCAACATAATAATGACCTTTTAGTACACCTCAACACATTAACGTCCTTCTGTTACTCCTCAACACACTAATGGCCTTCTATTACACCTCAACATAATAATAGTCTTTCGATACATCCATAAACATCAATGACCTCTCGTTACTCATACACATATTAATGGTCCCTTATTATACATACACTAGAGTCCTCCCATTGTGGCGTTGTGGTCCCAGATAAGTGATTCTCCCAAGGGAGATAACTCGCTGCAAAGTACATGACAAATGCAGGAGTGCTTGTCTCCTATCCCACCACCTCGCCCCGAGGTCGAGTTGTCGGGATGAGGTTCTGGGTGCTCGGTGACTTTGCCCATGGATGTAGTTCGAAGCCACGTCCAAGTTTTGGTTGCATGCCCCTTTAATAAGTGTGGCTTTTGTGCAAAAAAGAGGATTTCATAGGGTGTTCGTAATTGGTAATTTATTTTATATAAAAATGAATAAAAATTTTCAGGCTAGCCTTTTTGGGCTAATCCCTAGGTAGGTTATAAAGTGTACTACTAGTCTAGAAATCCTTGTTGTGTGGGTTAAGGAACCGGGTTGCGAGTGGGGAAGGTGTTAGTCACCTCACTTGTTCTGTATGCTTCCTTAATTCTGTTTTTATTATTACTTTTTAGTTCTTTTAGAACGTGTTTAGAGACCTCCGCGTGAGAGTCCCTACAAAAATGTAGATATGTTCTTAGGTTAGAAAATGGTATCGGTGAGAGGTATCGAAACATCACTTCAACCCATGAAAGGAAACAAGATTTTTTATGTATAACTTCGTGCGTCATATTTGTATAATGGGTGGTCATTTATCAAGTAGTTAAGTGTGCAAGAAAGCTCATCTTTGAGATATTTTAATATATCCTTCGAGGTTTGAGGAAAGATAGAAAGGTTAAAGATGGGTGAATCTCTGTTATGATTAATGTATATGTGTTTGAACGCTTGTATCTAGAGATATGTTTGGGAGGTCCTGCCTTGAGATAGTTTGATATCTCATTTTAGTATGCATGAGAGAATTTTTAGGAATGCGCAAGAAAACGTGGCTTTGAGATATTCGATATATCATTTTGCATTATTTAAGTATAATGGGTGAAACTCTAGAGATGAATGCATCTTGGTGGAGACAATATATCAAGGTATATATCATCGAGGCTCGGGCTCACGAGAAAGATTCATTATTATACCTACATACCCAAGATGATTTGGGATCAAAGCCTACATAGTTCAGTCGTAATATGTGTTCGAACGCTATGTGTGTCCAAGTGTATGACTTGGCTTGGGAGGGGGAGGGATAGTGTATGGAATATCATAATGGGAATGGACCAGGAGAAATCTGATATTGGCTCATAACCTGATAATAGCCGAGTGGTTACTAGCTGGAAGGTGTTGTCCGTAAAACTAGTTTAGGGGTGTAGTATTGGGAGGAGTTGGGATAAGAAATGGGGAGGTTTCATCAATGATCAAATTTTCTATTGCTGATAAGAGTATCAAACTACATCTTGGTATCGGTGTGGACTAGGAGAAGTCAGGGGAGTTCAGGACTGGGGTTGGATGCATCCCTAGTAGATAATACATTAAAAGACGTATTATAAGGCTTGGGCTTCATGAGTTAACATGGTATATCACCTACATACCCAAGGGAACTTGGAATCAATGCCAACGTAGTTCTAATAAACGGGGTTGGATAATATATAGTGGTGTAAAACTACATATGGAGGCATCCCTAGAAGATAATACGTCGAGAGAGGTATTATAAGGCTTGGGCTTCAGAATTTTAGCTTGGTATAGCGCCTATGTACCTAAAGAGACTTAGGATCAAAGCCAATGTAGTTCCAATAAAACGGGTGTTGTGGGTCAAATTATTCATGCCGCGTGGATTAATAAGATAGGGACACTATCCTCATAAATATATATCTCAAAGTTTCATTTATACTTGGTCGGCATATGAGTCGACCAGCGTAAGAAGACAAACCTTCAAGACGAGGAAAGGTTACTCACATGGGATTTATCGATAGTCATTCCACACGTGCCCTAGAAGATTAATAGTATCATTTACTGTACATGGCTGTAAATGCTTGAATAAATAAATGCATTCCATCCCTTGATTTCCAAACCACTATAAACATATCATTTTCCTTAGCTCAAGGGACAAGAAAATTGCGTACAAGTATGACTGCATAAAGTTCTATGTAACCACCCTTAATAGTAATACTATAACCATGGGCATAGGCTTTTCCTCAGTTGAACCTCGTTAAAAATCTTTGTTGTCTTGTTTATTTTCTTCTTTTTTACTTACATAATTATCCGTGATTACAAAATTGGTAATTTATGACCAAGATAATATCTATACCAATTTTAGACAATAACAAATTGGCATCATTTATGGGAATGACTTCTTGTCATCATTCTCTACCAATCCTATTCACTTGTTCACCTTGGAATCTTTCTAAGGGATGACGGACATTCCTGAAAGTAGCCTCGCAGCTGCAGGTAAACTTTTAATCCATCTTCTCCCCCTAGCATAGCAGATCTTCAAGGAATATTAATCAATCTTACCAAAGGGCAAGAGTCAACGAAAGAGACAGTGAGGTAGGTACCCCAAACATTGCAGGCTAAGTCTATTCCCGCACCATCCTGGAGGGAGATACTACCTCCTCCTCCAAAAAATGAGAGAAGTAGATATTCCAGGTCCTCACGTGACAAATCTTATCGCCCAGGAGCAACCTCCTCCATCCAATCTACTGATTACTATGACGGTCGGTCTTTCACTTTTGAGCAGCCAAGCATATTGTAACGGTTGCGCAAGGCCTCTGCTTTTGATCGTTTCGGTCCTTAAACAACTAGAGGTCATCACAGAGAACCAGCTAGGCCCAACAAGCACCGGGAAGGGACAAATAGGTCAAAAGCTAGCATCCGAGGATCTGTGCGTGCCGAGCAGACTTTTCAAGAAGAGTTCTCAGCACAAACGCACAATAAGACCACCAAAGCTGCCTCAGTCAAGTGCAAACCAGAAGGGCATTCTTGGAAGGGATCAATATATAAATTGGAGGATCGTCTGGGTGAGATGGCTAAGACTAAGAATCCTCTGTAAAGGAGTTTTATGAAAGGATCTCCCTTTATCTTGACCATTGTGGATTACCCTACACCCTCAAAATTCAAACCACCAGTGGTCACACCTAAATATGATGGCAAAACAAATCCCGCCCTTTATATTGAATAATACCAAGTTGCTGCTGATGTTTATTTTGTTCATGACCAGATGTAGTGCCGAGGTCTCTCAAGCACAATCACTGGTCCCACCCAGATATGGTATAATAATCTACTCCTAAAATAAATTGCCAATTTTTATCAGCTCGTCGAACTATTCATTAGTAATTTCTTCTTTAAAGGAAAGTCGATCAAGAGAGTATCCGATTTATTGAGTGTCTGACAGTGACCAGGAGAAAATACCCGGGAATATATTATTCGCTTCAATAATGAGAAGTTATGAGTGGTAAATTATGAAGAGAAAAATGCCATTACCACCTTGATGAGTGGATTGCTTCTTAAAATTTTGTATTATGTGTTGGTGAAAGAACCTCCAAAAATTATGACTGAAGTGATGGCAAAGGCAAGTAAAATTATGAACGTTGAGGAAGTTATGGCTGCCAAGCAAGCCCCCGGGACAAAATCTGCTAGCGGCCAAAAGAGCTCTGATAAGAAGGAACAAAAAGATAAGAAAGTCGAGAAGACTACGAAGTATGAGGGATATACTCCACTTACTATAAGTGTGCATCACATCTTGGAGGAGATTAAGGTCAGTATCGACTTGAAATGTAATGGGAAATTAAAATCATCACCCAACTATAGGGATAAGTCCAAATACAATGATTTTCATAGAGACCATGGGCATACCATCGATAAATGCATTGCCCTGAAAAATGAAATTGATTCTCTCGTTCGCCGAGGAAAACTTACCAAATTTGTTGACTAAACAGAAGGTCAAGACATAAGAAGAAGATTAGAGTCCCCTTGTAAAAACAAAGATGACAAGAAAAGAGGTCGAGATGATAAATATGAAGATGACCCTGACTTGCCAAAGAAACTCAGGGAGCTTGAGACTGAGGTAGGCATAATTACTTTTGGTTGTCATTTCATTGTAGGAGGAGATGAAGTCGTCAAGAGAAGGCCTATTTGAATGAGGCCAAAGCCTGTTCTTACATTAGGCGAATCGACTTATCAGACGAGATAAATGATCGCCTTAAAAAGGTAGATAAAGACAAGTTAGTCATCATCTTCTCCAAGAATGACTTATCAGGAGTGATTTACCCTCACGACGACCCTCTAGTGGTCACCTTCCGAGTGCATGAGGAAAAGATTGTAAGAGCTCTTGTAGATAATAGTAGTTCAGCAGATGCTATGTTCTATAATTGCTTTCGTAGCCTGGGGTTGCGAGATAGAAAAAAATCCCTATCATAGGCATTTAATCGGCTTCTCTGAAGAAAAGGTTTATCCATTTGGTAACGGTCAAATTAAAAGTTTTGACCGGCACTTGGTCTGAAAGCAGAACAGAGAATATCCGTTTCTTCGTCTTAGACAAAAATGTCCCCTCACCCTATAATATGATCCTCGGTAGAGTCGGATTGAAAAAAATTCAAAGCAATGTCATCTATAGTTCATTAGTGTCTGAAGTTTCCCACTCATTATGGAGTCAGCGTAGTAAAAGGCAACAAGTGGAGGCCAAAGAGCGCTACTATACTTCAGTCGACCAGCAAGAAGTGAAGAAAAGCACCACCACTTACCAAATCGATACTCTGGACCCCCGGGAGTAAGCTGATTTGGTCAAAGGGCTGGTCGGGGAAACCACAAAAACCATTATACTAGACGATAAAAAGTCAGAGAGGACCACCTAGATTGGCTCAACCCTAACACCGTACCTCAAATAGGAATTAATTACCTTCATTAGAGAATGGAAAAACATGTTTGCCTGGAGCCATGAAAATATGTCTAGAATCAAACCAAACTTCATATGCCATGAACTTAATGTAATACCCCGTAATTTTATTGATATTTATTTAAGGGATTAATTAAACTAAAGGAGAATTAATTGGAAATTAATTCGGGTATAAATACTAACGAGATGTGAGTTGGTATTTGATTATGATGTTAAAATTTATTATTTCTGAGTATAAATGGTAATACATGAGTATTGATGATATTTAAATTGTCACGAGGTAAATATACGGCAATTTGAAAAATTTAATTGGGACGCGCGTTTCAGTCGCGTCAAAAACGTAATTAATTGAATTAAAAAGTGAATTTTATTTTTATCAACCGAATGGTCATTTTGAATGCGCCAACGTGTCCGGAAGGATCGAAATAGTCAGAAAACATTAGCCGGGGGTTTAGTTTGGATCCCGGGGCATTTTTAGGCCATACCGACAACCTAGAAGGGTATTTTGGTAATTTTAAAAACATGGAAATTAAAACCCACGAATTTTAGAGGTTTATTTTATATTATTTATGAACCCACTAAGCCCATTATAAGCATTAGGTGAGTTAGAGGGATACGGGAGTTATATGAGAGTTTGAAGAGGTTCCAAAAGAAACCTCCAACCACCATCTTCAACCTTGGGAGAAAATTTTTAAAGAAAGGGGAGAAGAAATAAACCTTCATTCACCAACATCAATTCTGAAGAACAATCTAAGGCAAGTGATTTGATATTTTTAGTGCATTGAATATTTCTTCCATGTTTAGTGTAGGAATTATCTTATATTGAAAGTTTTGAAGAAAACCAATGAAATTGTTGGAGAAACTTTAAATTTGGGTTAGGATTTGCATGTAGAATGATGATGGACTAATTTAGTATTCAAAGAGTTATATATGATGATTTAAAAATGGATTTATGATGAGTAATTGGGCATAATAAAATTACACGTTCATGTTCATAGGGGTTGGGGAAATATTTGGAGATTTATGTTAATTCCATGATGATTTGTAAGATTTGACCCCTAAAATATGTTAAGGGATGATCTAGGGTGATTAAAGATGTTTTATATACGTTAAAACATAAATTGAATGGTCTTAGGGTGGATTTAGAAAAGTGAAGAATGAAGAAAAATGGACTTGGGAATTTCTGGGCTGAATCTGCCATCTCGTTAGAAGACCTACCCAGGTCGTTCGAACGACCTCATTCGAACGAACTTCTAATGAGATGACAGTATCCCTTCTAACGAGTTGGTAGTTCGTTCGAAGCCTTTTGTTCGAAGGACACTCGTTCGAACGACCTTGTTCGAACGAGACTTCTAACAAGTTGACAGAATGGCCTTTTTGGCCTGAATTTATTTCTAGTATCCCGTAGACTTATTTAAATGGTGAGATAACCTTGCATTATTAACTAGTGGGAATAGTTGGGAGATTGGGGTACATTGAAGAGTAAAACTTAGGACCTTGTAGTAAACCAGATGACATTTGTGGATTGGGAAACGAGTAACTAATCACGACTTGAGAAGAATTTATAATTTAAATACTTATAAACCGGGGACTTGTGAGTTGTATAACACTAAATGTTGGTATAAGAACGAGAAGTATACCACTAATGAAATATTGTTATATCTAAGATGTGCAAATGCTTAGTATATGTAGTTATCTGTGTATAACATACCTACTGTACTTGTTATCATGGGAGGTCGGCGTTCGATCAGGGCCATCTAATCTTTGTGTGCCTACGGGGGGATTTAGATTGGTACCTCGAGGACATAGGTCAGAGAAGGACTTATTGAGAAGTTAATAAGTCTGCTGATCATGGGAGCGTAGGTATGTGCGTGACCCATGTGATGTGAACTATGTTCGCCTCCATTGTTTGTGATTGTTGTTTAATGAAACGATTCCTGAGAGATTCAGAATACGTGATCCTTATGTACGTGATGTACCGGGATTGGATAGCAGAGTATGTGTGCACCGCAGCTTAGTCTCGGGGTGCTAGTATCGTATAGTTATGATGAGAATTATATACTTTTAATTGAAATGAATTGTCAAGAACAATGTGTAGAAATAACAACAACGATTTGTAAAGTGAAAATGAAAGATCTCTAGTAATTAGTAGTACTAATATGGGAAACTGTGTAGCAAAGCATAACACTCTGTTAAATAGAAGATGTTGGGAATTTAATTGGATATCGTATAGTAATGTTAGATTTTGTATCAGACTAGTTAGATATGGGAATAACGAGAATGGGTACGGGTACGATAGGAGTGCACAATTAGTTGAGAGGTGAGGAACTCATGTGAGTGCACACACTATCATGTACTTTATATTCACTATTTAATGATATTAAACACTTGCAAAATTTTAAACTATTTTCATAATCGGGCTCTGACCCGTTTGATTTCAAATCTATTTTTGTAAAACCTTTTAGGTGCCCAGCCACAAGGACACCATGCATAGGAGTTATATTCAGGTGACGTGCTGTAGCTGCTGTGGAAGTTACAGGACCTTGACAGTAGACGCCTCCATTTTTTATCTGGACTCCATTATTAGATTTTCTCATTTGTTGGGCATGTCGCCCCATTACTTTTAGAGACATCTTACTTTTTCAGTTATTTCAGACTTTGGGTCGTAAATAATTTAGTGATGCAGACTTGGTATTTATTTATTTCAGTATTCGGATGGTTGTGAGGAGTATTCCTCCAGACTCATTATTATTTGATGGTTATTCTATTGTGACTATGTTGTGGTGGTTATGTTAGCATTTCATAATTCATTTATTGTATGTTAATCGGATTTAATTAAAATTAACAACTCACTTTTTAAATATTAGGTGTCTAGTAATTGTTAAAACGTTTTCGACAGTGATGCTATGAACTGAACCAACTTAGAATTTTATATTAATTTAATAAAGGACTAGCTACCCGATATTTAATTAGTCGGGGTGTCACAGGTGGTATCAGAGCATCAGGTTCTAGTGTCCTTAGGATCTGTACGACTTGTTATGTTTCCGCTGTGCTTTCTTTGATATAGAGCCCTATATTTTAGGACTGTTGTATTCTTTTGTGTATGCTTCGCTCTTCAGCTATTTTGAGATAATAACTGCGAACTTATAAGACTTTACTCTCATTTCAGATGCCTCCACGACGTGCGCATCGAGTTCCTAGGGATGCACAGCCAGAGCCACAGCCTGCACCAGTTCGGGGCACTATGAATGCCGCAGAGGTTGCAGCTATTGTAGCCCAAGCGGTGAATGCCGCCCTAGAATTTGTACAGCAGGCACCACTCTAGGCGTCGGTAGTTGTGCCAATTCAGGCTCATGCATTCCCGTCTGCTTGGGAACGCATTCGTGATGTTTTTCAGAAAGCACACCCTCCGAAGTTCGCAGGTAGCTCCGATGTTGTGGTATCCAGTCAGTGGAGGAAGGACTTTAAGAGGCATTTAAGGATGTACGAGTGGACAGATGTTCAGAAGCAGATACTGGCTACTTTTAAGCTAGTAGGATCAACATTGAAGTGGTGGTAGTCCATTACCATCGCGGAGGAGAGGGACGCCCTTTCTATTCAAGAGTTTTGGGTGTGGTTCGATCGTAAATATTTTTCGTCAGCTGTTCACACTGAGATGAGGAGGAAGTCGATGAACCTCAAGCAGGAGGGAAGGACCTTAGACGAGTATCAGGATGAGTTTACCAATCTCTTGAACATTATTCCCGATGAGATTCCGACTGAGGAGAAGAAGATTCAGAAGTTTATGGATGGATTGACTTGGAGGATTCGTCAGCACTTGTTGGGTAATCTCTCGTTGGCCACTTATTCTGATGTGGTTAACGCAACACTACTTCACTGCCAGGATCACCATTTTCACATGACTGAGAGTAAGAGATCAGGAGAGTCCATCCATCAGGGAAGGACAGGGGGAAATGGTGGCAGCGGGGCACAATCTGCTCAGGGTCAACATAGGCAGAGTGATCAGGGTTCCCAACAGGGGGATTCTAAGAGATTCAGATTTGGAAGTTTTAGGAGTGGTCAGGGAGATTTCAGGCATGGCCATCAGGGTCAGAACGGCCATCAAGGCCAGCAGGGTCAGAATGGTCAACAACAGCAGTTTCAACAGGTCCAGCATGGCCAAGGTAGGAATGGTAATGACCATCAGGGTCGAGGGCAGCAGGGACAGCGAGGGGGAAATTTTTGGGTAAGTGCTTCACTTGTGGCAAGATTTTCCACAAATGCCAGGATTGTCCTGATAGGGGCAGGGCCCCACAGCAGCAACAGTAGGGTTCTCGACACGAGCCACAGAGGCCTATGTTTCCCGCCGCCCTCCCAGCACCACCACAGATGGCAGCATTACAACCCATTCCAGCGGTTCCAGTTCAGCAGGGACAACTTCAGTATGGGAGAGTGTATCAGCTCCAGCATGCCGCAATTCCACAGGATCCACCTGCTATTGAGGGTATGTTCTCTATTCAGGGGACTATGGGACGTATTTTATTTGATACGGGGGCCACACATTATTTCATTACCATAAGATTTGCACGCACTATTGGGTTATTAGACACCGTCGAGAGCACGGTTACTTGTGTAGATTCACCGTTGAGTAGGGGTTCCATGATTTTGCTTATTTGTAGAAGTGTGGGTATAGATATCGGGAGGTTTACTTTACCAGCTGATATGTTAGTGTTAGAGATGACTGAGTATGATGCGATTGTTGGTATGGATTGGCTAGTTGCGTACCGAGCCATGATTGATTGTTTTAGTAGGAGTATTATCTTTGCCATTCCAGGGCAGGAGATGTTTTTAGTGGCGATGCCTCGCCCTGAGGGAGGATCGTCCACTCATTTGTACTATATAGAGGAAGAGACCTCTAAGGAAGTGGTGCTACCACTCGATTCGATTCCAGTCGTGAGGGAGTTTGCTGATGTATTTTAGGATATACCTGGATTAACACCTAGTAAAGAGATAGATTTTTCGATCGATTTGATGCCAGGCACTCGGCCAATTGCCCGCGCACCTTACCGTATGGCTTCAGCAGAGATGAGAGAGCTTCAGTATCAGATAGAGCAGTTGTTGGGTCAGTGGTTTATCCGGAGGAGTACTTCACCGTGGGGTCCCCCTGTGTTGTTCGTAAAGAAGAGGGATAAATCGTTGAGGTTATGTGTAGATTACCAAGAATTGAATAAGGTCACGATACGGAATAAGTATCCGTTGCCCCGAATCGATGACTTATTCGACCAGCTGAGAGGAGCTTCCTTCTTCTCAAAGATTAATTTGCGATCGGGATACCATCAGTTGCGTATCAGGGAACAGGACGTCTCGAAGTCTGCTTTCTTAATGAGATATGGTTCCTACAAGTTTTGGGTTATGCCTTGTGGCTTGACCAATGCTCCAGCCGTGTTTATGGACTTGATGAATAGTATGTTCAGAGAGTTCCTAGACCAGTTCGTCTTTGTCTTTATTGATGACATTCTGGTTTACTCCCAGACAGAAGAGGAGCACGCCGAGCATTTGAGGCAGGTTTTACAGACGCTACGTCAGAACGAGCTTTATGCAAAGTATGAAAAGTGTGGGTTTTGGCTGAAGGAGGTTCAGTTTTTGGGGCATATCATTTCAGACCGAGGGATATCTGTTGATCCAGGGAAGGTATTCGTGGTGAGGGAGTGGGGACAGCCCACGACACCGACAGAGATCCCTAGTTTCTTGGGCCTATCAGGATACTAAAGGAGGTTTATTCGGGGTTTCTCAAAGATAGCGGGTCCTTTGACACAAGTGACTTGCAAAGGTGTGCCATTCATCTGGAGCGATGTCTGTCAGTTGGCATTCGATGAGCTGAAGGACAAGTTGACCTCAGCACCTGTGTTAGCATTGTTGAGACCGAGAGTTGAGTATCTATTCTACACCGATGCGTCCTTATAAGGACTTGGAGGTGTATTGCAGCAAGAGAGTCAAGCCATAGCTTATGCTTCCCGTAAGCTTAAGCCTCACGAGAAGAATTACCCCACCCACGACTTGGAGTTGGCGACAGTCGTATTCGCTCTTCGAATTTGGAGACACTATCTCCTGGGGGAGAAATTTTGATTATTCACAGACCATAAGTCTTTACAATACCTCTTCACGCAGAAGGAACTGAATATGCGTCAATGATGGTGGCTTGAGTTTGTGAAGGATTATCAGTTCGATATCCAATATCACCCGGGGAAGGCTAACGTAGTAGCAGACGCGTTGAGCCGTAGACAAGTAGAAGAGGTGGCCGGGGTGTGGAAAGCCAAAGGGAAGGTGTTGGGACACCAAGATGCAGTGGCCCGATCGTTCATGTCTGTGATGACTATTACACCTCATATTGTTACGAGGGTGGTAAAGGCCCAGGTAAATGACTCGTTCTGTCAGGAGCAGATAATTCGATTACTAGCAGAGGGAGCCAAGTCCTATACCGTTGGCTCAGATGGGAGATTACGCTTCAATGGGAGACTGGTCATTCCGGAAGGGGAAGACTTGCGGCATGAGGTGATGACAGAATCGCACGGCTCACGGTTCGTGGTACACCCTGATGGGGATAAGATGTACCAAGACATGAGACGACAGTACTGGTGGCGCGGGATAAAGAGAGATGTCGCCGTGTTCATTTCTAAATGTGCCACTTGTTAGCTAGTAAAGGTGGACCATCATAAACCGGCAAGACTTCTACAGCCATTAGAGGTTCCGGCGTGGATATGGGAGAGCATATCCATGGACTTTATCACGGGTTACCTACGTCACAGAGGGGTCACGATTCCATTTGGGTAATTATGGATAGGTTGACCAAAGTTTCTCATTTTCTACCCGTGAGGACAGACTACACTATGGGACAGTATGCCCAGATTTTCATTGCGAAAATAGTGAGACTTCATGGTGTGCCACTAAATATCGTGTCTGATAGAGACAAGATATTTGTTTCACGGTTTTGGGAGAGTTTCCAGGAGGCCATGGGCACTGAATTGCGATTGAGTGCATCTTATCACCTGCAAACCGATGGGCAGACCGAGCGAACAAATCAGATGTTGGAGGACATGTTGCGTATGTGCATCCTAGACTTTGGGGATGGATGGGAGCAGTACCTTCCACTGGTGGAGTTTGCTTATAACAACTCCTACCATTTCACCATTGGCATGGCTCCATTTGAGGCGTTGTACGGTAGACCTTGTCGTTCCCCAGCATGTTGGTTAGAGGTAGGGGACAACAAACTCCTTGGGCCGAAAGTGATTCAGGATACTTCGGCAAGGATAGAGATGATAAGGAGTCGCATTCGGGTAGCTCAGAACCGGTAGAAGAGCTATGCCGATGCCAAGAGGTTCTTCAGAGAATTCAAAGTGGGGGACCAGGTTTTACTCAGAGTATCTCCTATGAAGGGGATTATGCGTTTTGGGAAGAAGAGGAAACTGGCACCGAGATATGTGGGGCCATTTCCTATCATCGAGAGGATTGGGCGTATAGACTTGGGTTATCGGAGCACTTGTATAAGATTTATGATGTGTTCCATATTTCCTCGCTAAGGAAATATCTGAGGGATGATTTGGCCCATACTCACATTGCTTTGGAGGACATCGATCTTCAACCCGATAGTTCCTACGAGGAGGGACCAATCGCTATTCTGGACCAAAGCGAGCGGAAACTGAGGTCGAAGATAGTACCATTAGTACGTGTTGAGTGGCGGCATCATAATGCCGAGGAGTCCACATGGGAGCGAGATGATGAGATGCGCGAGCGTTATCCAGAATTATTTTTACCAGGTACTCTTTTATTTCGAATTTTGGGACGAAATTCTGTTATTAGGGGGGAAGTATGTAATACCCCGTAATTTTATTGATATTTATTTAAGGGATTAATTAAACTAAAGGAGAATTAATTGGAAATTAATTCGGTATAAATACTAACGAGATGTGAGTTGGTATTTGATTATGATGTTAAAATTTATTATTTCCGAGTATGAATGGTAATACATGAGTATTGATGATATTTAAATTGTCACGAGGTAAATATACGACAATTTGGAAAATTTAATTGGGACGCGCATTTCAGTCGCATCAGGAACGTAATTAATTGAATTAAAAAGTGAATTTTATTTTTATCAACCAAATGGTCATTTTGAGTGCGCCAACATGTCCGGAAGGGTCGAAATAGTCAGAAAACATTAGCCGGGGGTTTAGTTTGGGTCCCGGGGCATTTTTGGGCCATACCGATAACCTAGAAGGGTATTTTGGTAATTTTAAAAATATGGGAATTAAAATCCACAAATTTTAGAGGTTTATTTTATATTATTTATGAACCCACTAAGCCCATTATCAGCATTAGGTGAGTTAGAGGGCTACGAGAGTTATAGGAGAGTTTGAAGAGGTTCTAAAAGAAACCTCCAACCACCATCTTCAACCTTAGGAGAAAATCTGTAGAGAAAGGGGAGAAGAAATCAACCTTCATTCACCAACATCAATTCTGAAGAACAATCTAAGGCAAGTGATTTGATATTTTTAGTGCATTGAATATTTCTTCCATGTTTAGTGTAGGAATTATCTTATATTGAAAGTTTTGAAGAAAACCAATTAAATTGTTGGAGAAACTTTAAATTTGGGTTAGGATTTGCATGTAGAATGATGATGGACTAATTTAGTATTCAAAGAGTTATATATGATGATTTAAAAACGGATTTATGATAAGTAATTGAGCATAATAAAATTATGGGTTCATGTTCATAGGGTTTGGGGACATATTTGGAGATTTATGTTAATTCCATGATGATTTCTAAGATTTGACCCCTAAAATATGTTAAGGGATGATCTAGGGTGATTAGAGATGGTTTATATATGTTAAAACATAAATTGGATGGTCTTAGGGTGGATTTAGAAAAGTGAAGAATCAAGAAAAACGGACTTGGGAATTTTCGGGCTGAATTTGCCATCTCGTTAGAAGACCTACCCAGGTCGTTCGAACGACCTCGTTCGAACGAACTTCTAACGAGATGACAGTATCCCTTCTAATGAGTTGGTAGTTCATTCGAAGCCTTTCGTTCAAATGACACTCGTTCAAACGAGACTTCTAACGAGTTGACAGAATGGACTTTTTGGCCTGAATTTATTTCTAGTATCCCGTAGACTTATTTAAATGGTGAGATAATCTTCCCTTATTAACTAGTGGGAATAGTTGGGAGATTGGGGTACATTGAAGAGTAAAACTTAGGACCTTATAGTAAACCAGATGACATTTGTGGATTGGGAAGCGAGTAACTAATCACGACATGAGAAGAATTTATAACTTAAATACTTATAAACCGGGGACTTGTGAGTTGTATAACACTAAATGTTGGTATAAGAACGAGAAGTATACCACTAATGAAATATTGTGATATCTAAGATGTGCAAATGCTTAGTATATGTAGTTATCTGTATATAACATACCTACCGTACTTACTATCATGGGAGGTCGGCGTTCGATCAGGGCCATCTAATTTTTGTGTGCCTACGGGGGGATTTAGATTGGTACCTTGAGGACATAGGTCAGAGAAGGACTTATTGAGAAGTTAATAAGTTTGCTGATCATGGGAGCGTAGGTATGTGCATGACCCATGTGATGTGAACTATGTTCGCCTTCATTGTTTGTGATTATTTTTTAATGTAAAGATTCCTGAGATATTCGGAATACGTGGTCCTTATGTACGTGATGTACCGGGATTGGATAGCAGAGTATGTGTGCACCGCAGCTTAGTCTCGGGGTGCTAGTATCGTATAGTTATGATGAGAATAATATACTATTAATTGAAATGAATTGTCAAGAATAAATGTGTATAAATAACAACAACGGTTTGTAAAGTGAAAATGAAAGATCTCTAGTAATTAGTAGTACTAATATGGGAAACTGTGTAGCAAAGCATAACACTCTGTTAAATAGAAGATGTTGGGAATTTAATTGGATATCGTATAGTAATGTTAGATTTTGTATCGGACTAGTTAGATATGGGAATAACGAGAATGGGTACGGGTACGATAGGAGTGCACAATTAGTTGAGAGGTGAGGAACTCATGTGAGTGCACACACTATCATGTACTTTATATTCACTATTTAATGATATTAAACACTTGCAAATTTTTAAACTATTTTCACAATCGGGCTCTGACCCGTTTGATTTCAAATCTATTTTTGTAAAACCTTTTAGGTGCCCAGCCACAAGGACACCATGCATAGGAGTTATATTCAGGTGACGTGCTGTAGCTGCTGTGGAAGTTACAGGACCTTGACAGTAGACGCCTCCATTTTCGATCTGGACTCCATTATCAGATTTTCTCATTTGTTGGGCATGTCGCCCCATTCCTTTTAGAGACATTTTACTTTTTCAGTTATTTCAGACTTTGGGTTGTAATTAATTTAGTGATGCAGACTTGGTATTTATTTATTTCAGTATTCGGATGGTTGTGAGGAGTATTCCTCCAGACTCATTATTATTTGATGGTTATTCTATTGTGACTATGTTGTGGTGGTTATGTTAGCATTTCATAATTCATTTATTGTATGTTAATCGGATTTAATTAAAATTAACAACTCACTTTTTAAATATTAGGTGGATAGTAATTTTTAAAACGTTTTCGACAATGATGCTATGAACTGAACCAACTTGGCATTTTGTATTAATTTAATAAAGGAGTCGATACCCGGTATTTAATTAGTTTGGGTGTCACACTTAACATCAGTAAGGATGCCAAGCTGATCAAGCAGAAGCACAAGGTATTTATCCCTGAGAAAAATATGGTTATCCAGGAAGAGGTAGACAAATTGCAGAAAGCTCAATTCATTGAAGATGTAAAATACCCTGATTGGTTAGCCAATATGGTAATGGTAAAAATGTAGAACGACAAATGGAGAATGTCTGTGGAATTCACCGACCTCAACAAAGCAAGCCCAAAAGAACACTTTTCTTTGCCAGGGATTGATCAGTTAGTAGATTCCATAGAAGGTCATCAGTTATTAAGCTTCATGGATGCCTATTTTGGGTACAATCAGATCAAAATGAAGCCTAAGGATAAAGAAAGTGCATCATTTATCACTAGCCAAGGTACATACTGCTATAACATTATGCCTTTCGAGATTAAAAACGATATTAAAAACGATAGAGCAACATATTGAAGGCTTGTAAACAAGATTTTTAAAGAGCATATCGGGAAGAATATGGAGGTCTATGCGGATGACATGCTCACCAAAAGTAAGAAGGCAGTCGATCGCATCCAAGACCTTAATCAAACATTCGACCAACTTAAAAAACATCAAATTAAGCTCAACCTGACCAAATGTGTGTTCAGTGTGCAAGAAGGGATGTTTTTAGGCATCATTATGAATCAGAGAGGAATTGAAGCAATCCAGACAAAATAAAAGCATTTACTGATATGCAATACCCAACGTGCAAGAAGGATGTGGAGAAATTAACTGGAGGAGTGGTTGCCCTAAATCGATTCATATCCCGAGATACTATTGTACAATAGAAGTATTCTTTTCTAATTGCTCAGGAAAACCTTCGAATGGAATGAGGAATGCGAAAATTCTTTTCGAGATTTGAAGAAGTATTTTGGATCTCCGCCACTATTTTCTTGATTGATTTTGGGGAAAATTATATTTATATCTGGTTGTCTCTGAATTTGCTATTAGCTCAGCATTAGTCAGATTTGAAAATGGAGTTCAAAAGTCGATATTTTACCCTAGCAAAGCATTCAGAGGAGAGGAAATCAGGTATCCACATGTGGAAAGATTATCCCCTACTCTTATTGAAGCTTCAAAAAGGATGAAGCCATGTATTCAAGCGCATACCATCGTGGTCTACACAGATTTACCTCTGCTCCAGGTACTTCACAAACCTGAGAAATCAGGGAGGTTGATGTCCTAGGTAGTAGATCTAGGAGAATACGAAATCATTTATGAGCCGATAGTTGTGTTGAAGGGACATGCTTTAGCAAATTTTATCATTGAATTCACATATCCAGAAATGTTCAATAACCCAAGTTTTCCTGCCGATCATACTTCCTTAGAAGAGAGCTATGCTCCAAAGTTAACTAAAATTACCATCGAACAACTTGAAACATCAGTTGCATAAGAGATAGCTCAACGGTACGATGAGTAGAGCAAGAAACTATTTCAACAAGGAGTATGATCTAAGGGGAACTTTATCGAAGATGTCCTGATTTAGAAGTTGTATGTGGATATATCTATATGTGCCACTGGTAGTGGAGCATGCCTATCATCAATACTCCGCACAACATAGATGTGGAATACACACTTTATTTTCAATACTAGTTCTCGAACAATGAAGCAGAGTATAAAGCTCTAATCACAGGCCTGGAGTTAGCCTTATCATTGGGATCCGAGCAGGTCATGGAACATAGTGATTCTCAGCTAATTATTAACCAAGTGCTTCAAATCTATGGGGTCAAGGGAGATCTCATGGTAAAGTATTTTTCTAAAACTATGGAACTTATCTCCAAGTTTCTCGCAGTCAAAGTAATCATGATACCAAGGATAGAAAATGTTTGAGAGAATGCACTTACATGACTGGATTCAGCGACTCGAACAGAGCTCATGAGAACCATTCTGATGGAAATTCTTACACATAGAAGTATAGATATGAAATTTGTTATCAGTTTCATTACGGTGGATTTAGGACCCTTATGGATGGATCAAATCTAAAGTTTCATTAAAAAGGGTGTATTGCTTACTGACCCAAAAGATACCAGGAAATTAAGTTACAAGGCAACCAATTATGTGCTAGAACGAGGAGTCTTAAACAAAAGGGGATACATTGTTTCACTACTTCGGTGTCTACACGCCACTGAAGTATTAGATTTGATTAGAGAGGTGTATGAAGATTCCTATGGGGTTCATTCAGCTGATCGAACATTAGTACGACAGAGAACTATGCAGGGATACTATTTACCGACTATGAAAGTAGACTGCATTAACTCCAATTACTTATCTATGTCCTTTTTCTATATGGGGAATTGATTTGGACGCTCCATTACCGAGGACTAATGGAAAATTCAAGTACTTAGTAGTGGCAGTGGACTACTTTATAAAATGGGTGGAGGTTGAGCGATTAGTTAAAATGCCTTACAAAAGGGTTTTCCATATGAAGATCTGTAATTCCATATGCCTTCATCACTAATCACGGCACTCAGTTCGACAATGAGGAATTTAAGTAATACTACATTTAATTCAAGATTTAAAAACTTCACTCTGCACCCGGACACCCACGGTGTAATGGCCAAACAGTGGTCACCAGCAAAATAATAATTGATGGGTTAAAAAAAAGGTTAGATGATAAATGAGTTGCACACTGTTCTTTGTGTATATAGAACTACCCCGAGAATAGCTACATGTGAAACTCCTTACATGCTTGCTTTTGGAACTGAGGAAATGGTCCCAGTCGAGATAGGTCTACCGACTCATAGGGTGTTGAACTTTGATTCCCCTAAAAGTGATATCATGAGAAGATTATATCTAAACTTGATTGAGGAAGTGAGGGAGGATGTTGTACTTCGAGTAGCTGCTTATCAGCAAAGAGCTGCTAGATTTTACAATAGGAGGGTCAAGACGATCAACTTGAAAAAGGGAGATTATCTCCTTAAGAAGGTCATCCAGAAAGGAAACAAGTTAGAAGCAAACTGGCATGGTCCTTATCGTATCTCTGCAGTCGTCCGATTAGGAACTTAATGCTTAAAAACACTTGACGGGGAAAAATTCAAGAATACATGAAATGACGATCATCTAAAAAAATATTATCAGTGGCTGTGATACACATTTGATGTAATCGTTTCATCCAGTTTAATAAAATTGAGATTTCCAACCAATTATGCTTCATTTTTGTGTTTTTTCGGAGTATGGCGATGACATCCCACAAAAAACTTTTCCAAGTTAAAAAAATAGACTTCGTGTATGACTTCGTCTTTGATAAGTCACGAACAAGAAGTCCCTAAAACTTCATATATGACTTAAAGTCAAGAATAACAAGTTTTACCAGACCAAGTTAAATTCAGGAAAACCCTACATTCCTAAAACACTTGGTCGCCAATGGAAACTAATGCAAACACATAGCTCTAAAAACAACCAAGATTCGTTTTACCTAAGTACATCAGTTAAACTTAAGGCCTAATAACTCAAGTTCATACTTGACCAAATTCAGATCAATCAAGCAGGTTAGTCGGTTGCATAACCGATCAACTAATCAAAAGTTTAATTGTTAAACAAAGGCTAAAATACATAGACAAACATGTATGACAAATAATACCTATTTTCATTTCAAAAAACTTCAATAGAAAAGAGACACATAGATGATATTGAAACAATAACAGGCGATGATAAGAAACATAAAGTCATTCCATTGGACATTTCCCATCATCTTTATCCATCCCAGTATCAAGAACACCAAGTGTATTTGGCGGAGTAGTAGTCCTGAAGTCCTTCGACTTATTACGACCAAGGGTATTTGGACGATCCAACAAATAAAGATGATGAATGTAGGAATCTTCACGATGAAGGCCATAATCCCTAAGTACTTTCTCACCAAGCTTTGGGTAATTTCATTAGTCAAAATCCTCTTGGCATCAATATTGAACGAAGGGTCGGGATAGTCCAACATGCCTAGATCTTGCCAATGCCACAAATCACTTTTTCCATCCACCTTTAACAATGTTAATACGTTTGGCCATCCCCACTTATAACCTTCTCGACAAGACAGCTCCAGTTGATCTTCCATATGAGTTATTGCCACATCATAGCCATCCATCCAAATAACTTTGGGTTGTTTATGAAAGTAAAAGGTTAATCGACTCACTTGGTCTTAAAGCCTTTTGATAGTTTTATCTTTATCCTTCAACTAAGATGCCTGGTTGGCAAAGGTTTTCTTGGTCCTTTCTTCATCTTCAGTAGGCTGAGCAACTATCACTTGCTTACAAGATTCACTAGGCTTACCCTTCTTTAAACTTTCTAAATCATCAATCAACCAAGCATTCTCCATCTCTAAAAATAATTCTCCCTCACTAGGGACTGAGGCTATAGACTTCTTTGAGCTTTTCAATTCATTCCTAAGATCATTATTTTCCTGCTCCAATAGCTTGGAAACTTCCAGGGCACTCTCCACTTCTCAGTTTAATATAAACGCTTTCCTCCTGAAGGCTGAGGAAATTTCTTTGAGTTTTTTTGTCAAATCCAGACCCAGTGCTCAATGAATTATACTTGGCTTCAAATTCAGACTGCAACAAAGCCAAGGTGTGATCATCTTGAACGTGCTCAATTATTTCATAATAGGAAGCATTATCGGTTACCGCTTTATTAAAAAGACCCCGTAAATAAAGATAGGCTTCTTTAACGTGGTCGAAAGCATCAATGATAAGAAACCCCTCCAACTCGACGTTGGTCAAATCGGTATGCCCAAATTCAAACAATCTAAGGCTTCTTTTGAGTAAGTTTCTCTTAGAAGACAGGATAACTGTTTTCCTACGGTTGAACTAAAATATAGAAGTATAAGAATAACAGTCTACTAGAAGCAAAATCAGGAAGCATAAAAAATAGTGGTTGAACCAAACAACCATCCAATTGATTATATAAAACAATCATTACAAAATCCTTGTCATTACAACCCAAAAAGGAAAAAATTAAAAATTCAACAACATCATCGAAAATAGAGAATCACATAAAAAGAAGAATTGGCCAATAGCCTAAATGAGATACACTTTCTCTTTGTCCTTGGTAACTTCTTCAGGGGGAGGGACTTCAGCTTCAACCACAGGTATAATTGAGGACGTCCCAGAGCCTTCTTCATAATCAATTTCTTCCTAAATATTTGGGTGACAACCAGGATCATGCCTTTTGAATAGATCATAATCTTTTGTTGTGCCGACCTCCTTCAATGCATTAGTCTAGCCGTCCTTAAAGGAGACCTCCATATACTTAATATGGATAGCAATAAAGGCCTTATCCCACCCCCTATTAAAATCATCATCCTTGCTCTTATTATATTAAGCCTTCAGTTTTGACTTCTTCTTCTTTTCAACAGGCACTTCAATAATCGAGTTAGCTACCATTTGCTCAGCACTCTTCACCTTCTCTTCGACTGTTGTCACTCTATTCTTATATTATTTGAGTTTCTCTTACCATTGATTTTGATCTCTCTTATAGGAAACCTTGGTATCATTCAAAGACTTTTTTAAGCCTTCAATGGCTTCCTCCATATTAATTGATGATGACCTCAAAAAGTGATCCCATATTAACAATTGGCTGTAATCGACCAAGAACTGCAAAATAATCCTACAACAAGGCAGGTATCAAATAATAGTAGGGAAAAAACATTAAATAAGATAAGTATGTGAGTTATAATTACCAAAGCAAGATTTTGATTGGCCTTCTCTATTAACATAACCCTTATCATCAGTGTTGCTGTCGACTTATCAGTAGGTAAGAATCCTGAATGTATCAAGCCCCTGACCAAACCAGGGTTCACTACCATAGAGGCAGACTCTACAGTCGCCTGGTCGATCAAAACTTTCTTCATCACCTCATGTTGAATAGCAGGCCCTATCTTCAACCTCTTAAATTGAGTCTCGATATCCTTAAGCTCCCTAGTAGTGATCACTATTGGTCGCTTAGAACCACCTTCATCGGTATTATTAGAACCATCTTCAACTGCAATAGACTTCTTGAGTGGTGACATTAGGTTAGGACTTTTCCTATTTCCCATCTCTTCTGGGAATGAACTAGGGATGGTACTGATATCTATGGACTCAAAGGAATCAAATGTTCCACGAATTTCCAACTCTCTTTCTGTTGAGGAGGTAGAAACAAGATCCTCTTCCTCCCATTCCTCTTCAAGGTTAATGGGGGCTTCTAGTGTGGTATATGTTGGTCGGGCAACAAATGAAGTGATTGCTCTCTTATAATCAAGTAAAACTGAGGCTAACACAGGGTGATCTTGTCCTAGTCTTTCCTGGATTGACCAATGAAACTTCAAATCTTTAAAATTAACTTTCGAGTATCCCTTTCCTATGCAGAAAAACCAGGCACAAATGTTAGTCGACATATTATCAAACAGTTAATAAGCATGGGAAATTAAAAAAGTTCATAAAAATAGCCAACCTATGCCATGTCGTTCTTAGGGGAATCTGGGACCATTATACCTAACCCCCTCAGGAAGGGGAGCATATTTCCAATTTTTCACTACCACTCCATAATCCCAATAGTCTTTATTGGAATTTGGAAGATTAACCACCAAAGGTATGTTAGCTTCTCTCGTCTTTAGGTAGTATGTGTTATATGTGCTACCCCATTTATAACAATACATTATCTTGGTAATCCCTATATGGAATCTATAAATCTCATTCGAAGGATTAACCCCATTCACCACTCGCCAAGTATTGGGGGATAATCTAGCATGAACCACATCAAAATATTGGCAAAACTCCAAAAAGAGTTGATTAGCAGGAAAGGTAATTCCACATTCTGCAATAAAAAGAGTAGGAATCCAGTGTCCTTACTTTAGAGAAAACACGTACATGGGACCAAAAATGATGATACCAGATGTAGTACTAATAATTACAATAGTATGAGCTCAAGCCATAATAGCTTCTAATAGTGAAACAATAGTGTCAATCAAGTATAAAAGAAAAAAAGGAGATGAGGCAATGAGGAGAGAGACTAGAAAATAAGTGGTTCATCCATTTAGCCTACTCCACTGTGCATGGGTGTATGAACTTCAATATAAAAATGGGCTTTAATGGCCTTAGTGATAAAATTCACATAACTTTCTCTCTTTACTGTGAGAGCAACAGAGCTTTGGCTAGGGTTTTAATAATTTGATCCTTTACATTGATGAAAAAGACTAGTATATATAGTGCCTGAGGGGTGTATAGTACCCCGCAAGCATGTAATAAGCATGTGTAAGATGTAATGCCAATAAGGTTAAGCCACCTGTCACTATCACATGTAGATCATGATGATGAAATATTCCCTCACGTGCAAGGGAGATCTTGTTATAACGGTTTTGTGCACGTGGGATCTATAACCCACTTACACCCTTAAACGCGTTCCCCAATCCATGTGCTCTACTAACTGTCAACTGTAGGTTATCCGGGTCAGGCCAAGGTTGAGTTATCAAGTTGAGTCCTTTGATGGCACGGTAATTATCCTGCTGAGCCAAGTCCTGATTCAGCTCCCATCTTCCCGGCGATGGACGAGGCCAAGGAGTCTAAGTTATAAGATCAATGGTATTAATGTTGTTGACTGTGCTCTGAGATAAAGACGAGACCTCTTGTGATGACTTTGTGGATGAGGATGATCCCTTCATGTAGGGTCCACAGTTGAGCCATAACTTTCGCTAATTGACGGTCTGGTACCGATCGGCCTTGGCCGAGGGGGTCTAGTCTAGGGATGAGGCTATACTTAGTATATCAATCACCCCTTAGACTTTAGTCTTCAATGTGAATGGAAGGCTGAGAGATAAGATATCTTTGGACAAAAGTTGATGAAACATCCTTGATTGAAAGCTAATGCCCTTTCACATGTCTGAGAGGTTGAACGTGAACCATGGGTTGACACTTGACAGTCATATTATGGAGTAGCGTGTTTCCCAAAAATGATGACTGTAAGTGTGCCATAGGGGGTTGTGCCCTAATGATGACCGTCTTAAAAGTTATGCATAATGATTATAAGTATTTAAATGTATTTGTAAATTCATTTTCTCCTTCTTACTTCTTCTCCTTCGCGCTAAAACCTCTCTCTCTCTCACACAAAAATCAGTTCTTCTTTCTCTCACCACCGTTCAAGGCTTTTCAGCGAAGTTTTAGAACATTTACTACTCTTCAAGCGTATCCTCTGTCGCAGGTAACCCCCTTTATACTTTTCCCTATTCATTTAAAGGTTTTTCTGCCATTTTAGTTACAGTTTGCTTTTTTCGGCGAGCTTGAAGTTTTTTTCGGCGATTGTAATTGGAGGTTTTAAGGTTGCCATTAGGTAGTTTGTTGGTGGTTTTGAGAGTTGGTTAGTAACCCTAAGGTTTTCCAACCTTTCTCAGCCTTCTTGGCCTTCTAATCAACCACCGGAGTTACGTCTGTCTTCTTCTCTGATGAAACTCTAGTTGAGTGTTCTTCATTTGTTCTTGAAGAAAAACGATCCAGTATCCCATATAATGGTTAAACTTTAAGTTATTTGTGCATTTTTACCCTTTATTCCAGACATGTTGAGCCTCAGCCACTTGAGTGTTAAAAACCCTCTATGAGCTAGCAGAACAATACCCCACACTCAGAGAGAGATATTTTCAAGAGATACGTAGGATTGAGACTGAGCCTGAGGGGCGTCGTAAAGCCGGAGATGACCTCACTCGTCCAATCTTCCCCACTCCCTTAAAATCCATTTGACCTCCTCCGCTTGAGGTTGGTGAGGACGAGATGCTTGACTCGTCCTCTGCCCAAACCGATAGTAGAGATTCTTTTGACGAGGTTATGATATTTTCCTCCACGAATCCTCAGGGGTCTGAGATGGCTGAGAGTTCATCTCGGTCTACATCTTCCAAGAAAGCCGAGTCATCCAGCCAGGACGACTCTTCGGTTTAAATTATCTTAAAAAATAATGAGCCAAGTGTCAATGTATCCATTCGTCCTATAACTATTCCTCTCTCGGATATGACCGCGAGAGAATTCCAAGAGAGATTCCGAGAGGGGGCCCAACCGTTGAAGATATTACCGACGATGATGATTCTCAGGCCGGAGAACCAGTAAATTATTCGTACACATGGACTTTTCAATCCACTGAGTTCGACCTTCTTTTTTGGAGGAATTTGCATGGTGTTAAGTCTAATATCTCTATGAGGGTCCCAGACGAGGACGAGAGGTTATTTGGAGGCTAAGAGGGAAAAGTTATCGTCTACAATAAGATGTTTAGGGTCGACTTTTGACTCCATTTCCATCCCTCTGTTCGAGCTGTTCTGTCCAGTCTGGGGATTGCTTTTTCCCAATTAGTGCACAATTCATGGAGGATCTTACTCGATTTCGTCTCTCTCTGGATGAATAAGTATGATGACGATCCATCAGTAAAAATATTCAAGGCTTGTTATAACATCCCGTCCTCAGGGACTCAACCCAGTTATTTCAACTTAGGGTCTAAAAAGCCTGATAAGAAAATCATCCATATCAATCAGACATCAAATCACCATTGGAAGCCGAGATTCTTTTTCGTCTTTGACGAGTTGGAGTTTTCGGCAGGAGACGACCGCTCTGAAGATGAGCTAAGAGTTCCTTGTGCTTGGGACAACCCTTCCATGTTTGCCAAGTTAGATCCCGGCCTCAGCATTATCGACAGGGAAAAAGTTAATTTTTGAGAGATTAAGGGAAGAAAGGTGCCCTTCCTATGTTTGAAGATTTGATGTCTCCTGACTTTTTAGAAAAATCTGGTCTGGGGGTTGACCCCCTAGACAATATGTGCGAGTTACTAAACGTTTCTGATTATAAGTCTTTACTTATCTTTTAGCTTTATTACTAAAAAAAAATCTTTCTATTTTGTAGACCGTCCACCTCATATTTTAGACGAGTTTTGGAATATGACGGCTCCAAGTCTCCGGAATGCTTTTGTTAAGAATGACGAAAAATAATCCACCAAGAAGACGACCACTGGTGGGCTGGCCTAACTTGAGGTCGACCAGAAAATAAAGGAGCCAAATGCTCCCTCGGACACTCTTCATAATTGTTAGACGATGCTGAGAGTAATTACTCCTCAATCGGAGTTTGTGTCGATCTCTTCCGGGTCGGGTTCATCTTCACAGGACTCATTTGAGAACTTTTGGGATGCTAACATAGCCAAACTTAATGCATGCCTCGACTCTATTATTCTTTGAGCGCCGAGGTTTAAGGCTGCTATGTTTGTTGTCCCTTCAAAGGGAGATTATGAGCTCATGGGGAAGATGCACCCAAAAACACCTATGGCTTTGGTCTTCATCATTTGCCACAGGTATCTTCTTCGTCCTTAATTTGAACCTTATCTTGTCCAAATTTTACTTCATCCTATTCTGACCTCTGTACATTTTTATTCCTCTGCAGTCTGTGTGTGCCTTTACTTCGGCTACCAAATGGGTAAATGAGAACTATAAACAAATTCAAGAAGGAGAGAGAGTCATCCAAAACGTGGAAGACCTTAAAAAGGAGTTGAGGGATCGCAAGGATGATCATAAAAGGCCCATGATAAGCTAAATTTGGATCATACCGATGCTTTGAAGGCTAAGGATGAGGCATTTATTGCCCAAGCTACGAAGCATGCAACAAATCTTGCTATAATTGTCTATAAGGAAAAGGATGAGGCCCTTTTCGTCGAATCCATAAAGAAGATCCCGGACGAGGCCGTTGAGTCTTAAAAATAATCTGACGAGTTCGGCAGCTTCGACGTTGAACGCCTTGAAAGAGGTATTAAGATAGCCTGCCGGTGGGTTGTCATGAATTTTTTTGAGGCCATCTCATCCATTCATCCAGAATTAGTGGCCCCTGATTTGGAAGATCCTCTTTTCACCCAGGCCTTGGACTATGTTAAATCAATGGTTTCAGACGAGGGAGAGGGAGTTCCAGCCGAGGTCCCGGTTCAAACTGATATTAATACAACCGATCCTATTGGGGATACTCAAGATGAGGATGTTGCTGATGGGTCGGTCGCCAATAACGATCCAACTGTGTAGGGTGGTTGTTTGTGACCAATACCCCTCTTCTTATAATTTTTTAATTTATTCTGAACATTTAATCATTTGTAATATTTTTTACTCAACTGAATGTCATGCTTGCTTGAATGAAGTGTTGTCTCGTACTTTAACTTTCATTTTCTTTTTGCCGAATATGCGTAATGGTTTGTCAAGTTTGTTTCTCGTCTTGGCTTCCATGTTTTGAGCTCTCCCTTGTCTTAAGACGGGGGACAATAATCAAAATCATTAGTTTATTTTTAAACAAGAGGTCACCAAGTTAATGATGTTTTGTCTCAAGTCTATTCTCGTCCTTAGCCGAGAGGTCAATTAACCATAATTAAATGATTTTCAAATTTGAGCCACCAAATTAATGATGTTTGATTGCAAGTCCCCTCTCGTCGTTTTGAGAGTGTATGGATGAGTGTCGTCTCATCCTACACTGTCGTCTTGCCGAGAGAGTTTGACTCTCGTACCACCAAATTAATGATGTTTAAAGGAACCAAAATTAAATGATTTTTCAAATTTGAATGCACCAAATTAATGATGTTTAATTGCAAGTCCCCTCTCGTCATTTTGAGAGTGTATGGATGAGTGTCGTCTCATCCTACACTGTCATTTTGCTGAGAGAGTTTGACTCCCATACCACAAAATTAATGATGTTTAAAGGAACCATAATTAATGATTTTCTAATTTAAATTAACAAAATTAATGGTGTTTAATTACAAGTCCCCTCTCATTGTTTTGAGAGTATATGGATGAGTGTCGTCTCATCCTATATTATCGTCTCTCCGAGAGAGATTGACTCTCATACCAACAAATTAATGATGTTTAAAAGAACTATTTTTAAATGATTTTCAAATTTGAATGCACCAAATTAATGGTGTTTGATTGCAAGTTCCCTCTCCTCATTTTGAGAGTGTATGGATGAGTGTCCTCTTATCCTACATTGTCATCTCGTCGAGAGAGTTTCACTCTCATACCACCAAATTAATGATGTTTAAAGGAACCATAATTAAATGATTTTAAAATTTGAATGGAGCAAATTAATGGTGTTTGATTGCAAGTCCCCTCTCCTCATTTTGAGAGTGTATGGATGAGAGTCGCGTCGTCCTACACTGTCGTCTCGTCGAGAATGTTGGACTCTTATACCACCAAATTAATAATGTTTAATTATAAGTCATCGGCCTCTTATCTGTCGGTCGGTCATTGCACTGACTCTCTGCCAACCGTCCTTAGATGACTATTCACTTTCCTTTGCTCCTCATTTCAGCCACATGGAGGCCACTGGCCAGCACATCCACCATTTCTCCTGGAACTAGAAATACTACGGGACTTAGAGAGTCGGTCTCTCAAATCACCCATCGGGCTGAGTCTGTCAAAGACAAACCCTCTGATGAGTCTGTCAAGCACTGAGGCATGAGGTTGGCCTTTTCGGCTCCTCCTGGAACCGTTTCCCTTACTGACTTGAATTGGGTGCACAGTATCTCCTGAGAACTCATAGGGTTCCCAATATTTCACATCATCATCACATGGGTCATCTTGAAATTCTTAGCCTTGCCTCCCCAGGCATAATCGTCTAGGATCGGCCACATCCCTAAATTTCTGTTGTTACGCTGCCTCTTTATGTTGGACCGGGGGTGGTCCCATTATCGCCTGGTTACCACCATCCCTAGTGGTCAGAGTCATCATCTCCACTCCCGAGCCAGTGGGTCTAATCAATATATTCTAGCTAAAAGCAGGAAGTTGCTCCTATATCTTCTACTAGCTAGCCACCAGTGAGCACAGCACCATCGTAACCTTAGCCATCTCTGACTCTAGCGACGCCTGGCTAGAACTGGGGCTAATGTCTTTTGTTAAATCTGATGCCTTTGAATCCGATGAACGGACAGAACAAGAGGTGCACTGAATGAGTTGAATAAACTGAAAAAAATATTGGATAACTCAACCAAAGCTCTTTTAATAATGATTCAAGTCCAACCAAGCGTGGAGTTGGATCACCACCAGAGAATTCAGGGAGTAACAAGCTCTAAATGAGAGGAAGAAGATGAAGTATCTCGCTTCCCACAGACGACGTCGATTGATGATACCAGATGTAGTACCAATAAGTAAAATAATATGAGCTCAATCCAGAACAGCGTCTAATGGTGCAACAATGGTGGAAATCAAGTATATAAGTAAAGAAGGAGATGAGGCAATGAGGAGAGAGACTAGAAAATAAGTGGTTCAGCCATTTGGCCTACTCCACTATTCATGGGTGTATGAACTTTACTATAAAATTGGATCTAATGGCCTTAGTGATACAATTCACATAACTTTCTCTCTCTACTGTCATAGCAACAGAGCTTTAGCTATGGTTTTAAAATTTTGATCATTTATATTGATGAAGAAGACAAGTATATATAGTGCCTGGGGGGTGTACTATACCCGCATGTAATAAGCATGTGTAGAATGTTCCTACCAATAAGGTTAAGCCACATGTCACTGTCACATATAGATTATGATGATGAAATATTCCTTCACGTGTGAGGGAGATCTTGTTATAATGATTTTGTGCACGTGGAATCTGTAACCCACGCCACCCTTCCATGCATTTCCCAATCCACACGCTCTGCTAGTTGTCAACTGTTGGCCGTCGGGGCCAGGCCGAGGCCGAGTTGTCAAGTTGAATCCTCTAATGGTATGGTAACTATCATGCTGAGTCAAGCCCTAATTCGGCCCCCTTCTTCCAGGTGATGGACAAGGCCGAGGAGTCCTGAGCTATAAGATCACTGATACTGATATTGTTGACTGTTCTCTGAGACAAAGATGAGACCTCTTGTGATGAATTTATTACCAAGGATGAACCCTTTGTGTAGGGTCCACGACTGATCCTTAACTTTCACTAATTAATGGTATGGTAGTGATCAGCTTTGGCCAAGGGGATCCAGTATAGGGACGAGGCTATAATTGGCATATCACTCAACTACCTCCAAGGTTACCCAGCCATGATTTTTTCTTCTCTCCCTACACTCTTCTATAGAGCTTTCATCTATAATATACACCATACTCGCTAAACCAACAAAGAAAACGAATGAAGAAGAAATAGCCTTACTGATTTCCCTAAAACTTTTGCACGTTCGAACGATAGCAAAGAAAGCCAAAAAAGTATTGTAAATATGAGTTTGAAAGTTTGAGGTAGTGATAAATGGTAAGACGCCATCTTTTGTAGGTTATGCAGATTCCTCTCGAAGCTCGAGAACAGAATGGTGAGCTGAACCAATTATTAGACTTTCCACGACTGCACGCTTTTTTAAGGGAAAAAAGACTAGCGTACCCTTTAGCGGTTCGCTATTTTTTAAACGATTCATAAAAATACCATTGTATCGATGAAACCAGTAGAAAAGTACAAGTCCTGAATATCGGCGATCGACCTTTGCTATATTTGGGCGCCGAGTAACTTTCTAGAGCAAATACTACATCCTTTCACTAAACCATCAAGCATGGAGCATTGGGGGCTTTTGTTGTGGATCAAATTATTCATGTCACGTGGACCAATGAGGTAAGGACCCCTGTCCTCATAAATATACATCTCAGGGTTTCATTTATAGTTGGTCGGCTCTAGAAGTACTTGGTTGGCATACTAGTCAACCAACGTAAGAGGTCGGACCATCAAGAAGAGGAAAGATCACTCACTTAGGAATTATCAACAGTCACTCAACACATGCCCTAGAAGATTGATAACCTCATTTATTTTATATGGGTGTAAATGCTTGAATATATAAAGGCATACATCCCTTGGTTTCCAAACCACTATAAATATATCATTTCCCTTAACTCAAGGGACAAGACAATTGAGCACAAGTAAGACTGCACAAAGTTCTATGTAACCACCCTCAACAATAATACCATAACCATGGGCGTAGGCTTTTCCTTAGTTGAACCACGTTAAAAATCTTTGTTGTCTTATTTATTTTCTTTCGTTTTACTTACATAATTATCTGTGATTACAAAATTGGTAATTTATAACGAAGATAACATATATACCAATTTTATACATTAACAACGAGGTATATTGACAGGTGTAGACTATGGGATCCAGGTATACAAGGTACAACAATGCGGTATTTATGGATCCTAGTCCTTAAAATAGATTTTTTGTTGTGTTAGATTGATATATTTATATGTTAGGAAAATGCGTTGCTAAAATGCCTATGTTTGAAAAGTATTTGTATGAAAAAACATATTTGGGGTGCCGACGACTTGACGTGCTTAGTTCTCGCAGAGAAGTGTTGAGAGTAGACATATTTTAGACTTTGGCTTGAAAGTTTTGGGCTAATGGAGGACAATGTCACTTTCCTGAGAATGTATTTTAAAAAGTATGTTTTCATGTTGATGTATTTTAATCATGGTATTTGATTAGCATTTATTTAACATATGATCATGTCAATACAGTACACAACTAGAGGTGATGGATTATAAACGAGGATTTTGAAATATAAACGTTGTAAATTGCATTCCCATTCCCCTAAACAGGGTCGGGTTAAAGGAGATAAACATGTATGTATAGTTTATCACAGTATATATATAAGGGGTCTTACCCCGAAATTTGTGCAAAAGTTCTTTACCTTTGCGATGAAAGTCGACTATTTTTTTTTGGGGGGGGGGGTCCCATTTTTTGGTGTCTTTCAGTTGGGTAGATCTTCGTTTAGAGGATTGACTTTTGTGAAATTTGTGCAGAGGTTCGATTGGGTTTATTTATCAAATGTGACTTTATAAAAATATGAACCTCTTTCAGGACTCGAAAGAGAGTTTGTGAAAGTATAAGCCTTTCCCCACTGGAAAAATGACTTTTTCTGAACTATGAGCTTCTTCAGTACTTTCAAATTGAGCTCAGGTATCTCAGACACTCGGGGGAGAAGAAGTTAAATAAATCAGATCGAGGTTAGGTTTTGGGATTTTTGGGATACTCTAGGGTTTCAGGATGCTTTGAAATTATTATTTATAAGGGTTTGGGCCCATCGGTTAACTATTTGGGACCCTTGATTTTAGACGAGGGACGCGTGTACGATTTTAGCTAGATTTACAAATATTGTATGGGCCTATCAACTAACCGATTGGTTAACTATTTGGTGAAAGGTTAACCGATCGGTTCCTATAGGGCCTTTTTTTATTATTTTAATGAGTTTTAGATATTTTTGGTATTTGCACTTGGGCACTGATATACATAAGTTTGGTCTCATCCAGACAAGACCCACCGTGACAGCACATCCCCTACAGCTTGTCTGAGACCCATCATATCGCTAAAGTTCTCATCCACAATGTCGTATCAGAAAATCTCGACCTCCGAGATTATCATACCGCATGACCGCCTTCATCAATACCTAAGCATAGTGTCGGCTTTTAGACATCATATCGCTAAAGTTCTCATCTATTGCTTAATATACTGCCTTATCTCCACCATTTTTATGCAAACTTAGAAATCAGGTTGAATTCTTTTGGTTGATCTATGGCATCATCATTTTGGAATCGTCTGGGGAAAGAGGATGAGTTTTATTCTCCAACTTATCTCGAACGCTCATCTCCTAGTCTCTAGTGGTGATCTAATTCCACTGAATGTTGGGGCTGAATCACCATTGAAAGAGCTTGATTTTGGTGTTTCTTAAGCTCCACTAGATCATCTTATTTCTGGGTTTATCACTTTCTTTATCTTTATTCTTTTTACTGTTTGGTTGAATCTCATCAGAGATGACCATTGATCCGCCTTGTAAAGCTAGAGCCAACTCCAGTCGATCGCCTCAGCAGTCAGAAATGGTTGATGTGGCAGCGGTGCTAAGGTCCTTTATGGCCAGTCAGCAGCAAATGTAGCAGCAGCTCTTTACCTTCAACCAATACACTATGAGCAATATCACTAAAGATCCCATCGCGAATTTGATAACTCCGTCAGCCAGAAAGGAGGCGCATCCAGTAGTAGGGGGACCACCCTCAGCTCCAACAAAGGAAATTTAGCACCACTTTAAGTAGAGGGACGTCCTTGATCCAAGGTGTCTTCTGTTGAGGTTATATACTAAATTCATGGTTCACTTATGAATTTTAGTATGTCTATTTAATGAGAATACTCACAAGTGATGTTTGCATTATATTAATTTATATATTTATGTGTAGGTGTCTTTTATTCTACGCAGTAGATGATTTGGTGTGTAGAGTTTGGCTTACACGCGGAAGATCAGATCATCGATCCTTATAAAATATAAGTGTTGTTCACAATCTTAGATGGAGATGGACACACCGTAAGTAGCATTGTAGCACACTAGTTTAGTAGGTTTATCTTGCTTACAGGAAACAATATAGTTTCGACTTGTTGTGCTAGTACATTTTGTGTGTATTGAACGGGACCAATTTGAGATAATTGTCTTTATACTGACTATATAAGATAATGCATATCTCATGGTTGTTATGAGTGCTTGTGCTCTTAATCTGGACATAATTGATGGACACGTACATCAATTGTTCATTACTTTGACCTAATGGGTGAGATTCATTTATGGATCAGTAAGCTTGGTAGATTGGGTAATGGTGATTAATGTATGGTCAAAGTTAATTATGAATGGAATCTATTTCCGGTATAGATATTGATGATACCCACTGGATGTAGCTTATACTTTTTGATTATGTAAAACCCGGTCGGTGGATTTAATTATCCGACGTATCAAATAAGTTAAGTGGACGGTCTCAATGAATTTATAAGAGGTCGATTAAATATAATTATTAGTAATTTAATTTAATCGACATGTATCTGTAATTTTAACGTGGGGAGATTATTAAGCATTTAATAACGAGGAACTCGAAATTATAATTTTGAGATAGTAGACTAGAGTGAAATTATTATTCTTTAGTGGAATGAATAATAGTTTATAGAATTATGGAATTAATTAAAGAGTTTAATTAGGATTCCTAATACTATAGGAAGTTAGTTTCATGTTTCTCCTGGGGGTTCCCGTGCTAGCCTATATAAGCAACCCATTGTATCCTAATAAGTGTGGGATCAATATAGATCAGAAAAATACCCAACAAGGAGTGGTAGGGTCAAGATCCTTGGTGCCCACACACCAATTACATGTATTGGCTTAAAGGAATATCATGGAAGATCTCAAGGTCTCTTTCAAAGCTCTCATGTTGTAAAATCGATTGTAGAAAATTGGAGAGTCCAAAAATTATAATATTGGAACCATGGATTCCAGACATATAGAGGAAAAGGTAAAAGAAATTTCAAGTCATTCGGAGATCATTTGATATGCCTGCTTCATGCATATTTAGAAAATAGTGAATTACGAAGTAGATCTGACAACACATATTAGATCTGTAATCGAATCAAGAACGGATCAAGAAGGTGAATTAAATTTTCAAAAGTGTTATAATGTACATAAAATGTGATATAATACTTTTGAATTCATTGATATGAACGTTTGGGATTGAAATCAATTCAAGAACACACGATTTCATCCGCCCAAATAAATGCGCTACATGTCATGGTATCTACTTGAGAAGCATTGATCGAATGGGACTAAATTTTTTTTACAGGTTCCAGAGGCCGAAAGATATAAAAACACGCAAAAGATATTATTTTTATGTTGTTAAGATTTTTGTTTTCAATTTTGTGGCTGTCACACCGTTAGATTTACGACACAGATTGGTGTAACACGAAAGAGATCAAATCTCTACTGTTCAAGTAAAAAGAAACTACAAAGCCATGAGATCTTAAATCTCCTATGTAGATACATCATAATTATTTTTTATTGAAATCCAATTATCATATAAATCAAATGATCCAATAGTAACCTTAGAAAATAGATCTAGGAGTGCCCGGACGTTTTGGCTTGTGATGATGAGAGGTGTTGGGAAAGGATTGAAACCTCAATTACCTCATATCGATCATGGGTCACTCTAGCCCTAACCTATCGAGGAAAAAATGTGAAATATACCCCTTAGAGACGCCAGAGAGGCTCTTCATTCGACAGACTAAGTAGGGGATCGACTTTTGATCGTCTCGGCCCAAGGGGTAATGGTAGTAGAGACTAATATTCCCAAAGTGTTGATGGAACACGTGCCATTGGTCATCACGACAGTGAAAGGATGGGATGAGAACCAGAAAGAAGGCAGCATCGAGAGGTCAAATGCAGGTAGCAAACCGTCAACAGAGAGTCGGCTCCCGAGATAATCGTAACAACAGAAGGGGCTAAAAATAATGTGGCACAAGAGGAAAAAACCTAGAATAGTTCAATTTAGAGACTGGAAGATAAGATCGACTGTCTAATTAAAAGCCGAGATCCTAACCACAGAGGATACATGAAGGGACCTCTATTAGTGCCTAGGATCGTCAGCTACCCATCTCCTACAAAGTTCAAACCACCAAGTGTGACACATAAGTATGATGGGAGCTCCAACCCCATTCACCAAATCGAGATGTATCACTCGGTCATCGACATATATTAAACACCCGATAAGATGAGGTGCAGAGCATTTTCCAACACTCTCGCAAGCGCAACTCATATGTGGTACACCAGACTGTCGAGAGGATCTATAGAGAACTTTAAACAACTAGCTAAAAAGTTCATTCACAATATTTGTTTCAATATGAAGACGGCTAAGCGTGTGACCCATCTGTTGAATGTTAAATAAGTAAAAAAATGAACTTCTGGAGGTGGAAGACTATGAGGAAAGCATTCCAATAATAGCCCTGATAAGTGGTTTGAAGACCAAAAGACTTACATGGAGCCTCTATGAGGATCTTCCAAAGTCCATGACATAACTTCTGGAAAAAGGATGTCAAGCCAAAAAATAAAGTACATCCAAATAGAAAAGAGTAAGAGGTAGATGGATGATCCTCACCTTCCATCCAATCCCCCAGCGGTTAAAGGTAATTTTCGTATGATTTCTCTTGGTGTTAAAATGATCTGTGTAGGATTATCAGGTGGAGGTACAGAGCGGACCAATACGAAGGCTCAAGCCATTGAAGCAAAAGCAGTACAAAATAGGGTCAAGGGAAACTCAATCGAGATTGAAGCTAAGCCTGATAAGCTTAAGAAAATTTACATGGATAATCTCGTAGTGGGATTTTCAAGGAATGACTTTAAGTGTATTTCAGCCCCACATGATGATCCTCTTGTCATCAGTACACGGGTTCACAGCTACAACGTGGCTCGTATATCGATCAACGGGGGAAGCTTGGTAGACATCATGTTTTAGGACTGCTTTAAGGGCCTGATGCTGAGTAAGAAGAGACCGATTCCCTACCGTCAACCTTTGATCGGATTTAGTGGATAAAAAGTACACCCGCTCAGAGTTTATGAGATAGGTGTGTGCATGGGGACTTGGACGAGATGCATGACAAGGAAAATCAGCTTCTCCAAGATGGATGAACATGTATTTTTAGCTTACAACATAATTCTAGAGAGAGTAACACTTAAAGAATTTGAAGTTATGCCCTCCATAGTACACCAAATGATGAAACTCCCGACTCCCTATGGATTAGGGGAAGTGCAAGGTGATTGGGTGGAAGTATGAGAGTGTTATTTCACCTCAGTCGAAGAAAGAGAAGCTCCAAAAAGGAATATGACTTCCTACAACATTGACACCCTTGACCCAAGGGACAAAAGGAAACTCAAGAAGGGAGAGATCACAAAGGAGGTAGATTCCATTGTCCTCAATGAGGAAGAATCGAAATCTATCCAAATCGGCTAGTCCCTCAGGGCAGAAATAAAGAAAGAGTTAATCAAGTTATTGAAAGAATGATAGAGCATATTCGCTTGGGGTCATGACGATATGTCAGGAATTAACCCCAAAATCACTTGTCATCGGCTAAATATAGATGAGAAGGCCAAGCCAGTGAAGTAGAGACGGTGAAACTCTGCGTGGGATATATATAATGCCATTTCAGATGAAGTCGAGAAACTGAAAATTGCAAACGTCATTAGAGAAGTGCAATATCCACAATAATTGTCTAATGTCTCCATTGTGCCTAAATAAAATGGGAAGTGGAGAATTTGTGTTGACTTCATAGACCTCAATAAATCTTATCTAAAAGACAATTTCCTCTTGCCCTGGATTGATCAGATGGTAGATGCGATAGCATTCCATGAGCTCATGATCTTCATGGACGCTTATTCTGGGTACAATCAAATTTTGATGCACAATGATGATGTCGAAAAGACTTCTTTTAATACAGATAAAGGAACCTACTGCTATAAAGTGATGTCATTCGGCTTGAAGAATGTAGGGGTAACCTATCATAGGTTGGTCGATAAAATGTTTGAAGATCAAGTTGGAAAGACAATGGAAGTGTATATGGATGACATTCTAATAAAAAGTTTGAAGGCCGAGACTCATGTGGTTGATTTGGGGAAAAAATTTGACATGATGGATAAATACAAAATGAAGTTAAACCCCGCAGAGTGTGTATTTGGCATCAGAGCTGGGAAATTCTTGGGCTTCATTGTTAACCAAAGGGGGATCGAAGTAAATCCCGCCAAACTTAAAGCACTAGTTGACATGAGATATCCAAAGGTTGACAAGCCGGGTAGCTGCCCTGAATAAATTTGTTTCCAGAGCAATGGACAAATGCTTTCCCTTTTCAAAATCTTAAGGAAAGTCTTTATTTGTGATGAGGAGTGAGAAAAGGTGTTTTAAGAGTTAAAATATTATCTCGACTCTCTGATGTTCCTCTCTCGATCGATTCAAGGAGAAAATTTATATTTGTATCTAGCCGTCTCAAAGTCATCCATTAGCATAACCATTGTTCAAGATGATGATTGGGTTCAAAAGCCTATTTACTTCAATAACAAATATCTTCAGGTGGCACAGTTGAAGTACCCGAAGATTGAAAATCTTTCATATGCTTTGATACCTTCTTCAAGGAATATTAGGCCCTACTTCTAGGCGCACATGATGGTAGTTATCGCAGACACTCCTCTCCAACGGGTTATTTATAAACCTGAGAAATCGGGTAGGTAAATGGCCTGGTCGGTTGAGTTGGGTGTATCATCTACTAGCAGAGAAGTGCAATAAAATGGCAAGCATTGGAAAACTTTGTGATCGAATTTACATGGCACACTGAGAATGATTTAGAAATTACATAAACGATCGAGACTCCACAAGTTGTCCAGAAGCATGTCATGGCCAAGGAGTCATCAGCTGACTAAACAGAACGTGTGGCCGAGAAAAATTTCCTGATAAAGAATGGAATTTTAGCTGAAGGCCCTTCCACCAAAGCGGGACCTATTTAGATCTTGTTTGTGGATAGCTCGTCCTGTGAAAATGGCAATGGTGCAATCCTGATACTGTCGGCCCCGGACGGGACTAACATTGAGTATGCCTTATGGTTTAACTTTAAATCATCAAATAATGAGTCGAAATATGAAGCTTTGGATGCTAGTCTTTCCCTGTCCAAAGCAGTGAATGTTGGCCAGATGGTTGCTTACATCGTCTCTCAGTTAATTGTCAATTAAGTAATGGGAATTTACGAGACCAAAGATGAGAAAATGGATAAGTATTTAGCTAAAGTGAAGAATATGTTGCTGAATTTTGATGAGGTCAAGATGAAGATAATTCTAAGACTAAAAAATGGAAGAGCATATACATTGGTGAGACTAGCCTCGACCACTAGAATATAAATTAGACGATAGGTCCCGATTAAGATTCTGTTAAATCCGAGCATTGAAGTGGAAGAGATTGGAATGGAACCTTACTTAAATTTGAATTTGGGAACATCTTGGATGGAATCAATTATAGATTATATTAGAGTTGGAGATCCACCAGAAACTAAAGCCGAAAGGAGTAAACTTTGATATCGCGCAGCATAATTCACCAAGATTGGCGATTTACTCTATATAAGGGGATTCTTGCTTCCACTCCTTCGATGTGTGCACCCCGCCTAAGTTATCTATGTTCTCCAAGACATACATGAATAATCATGCGCAAGTCATATAGGTGGATGATCCTTGGCCAAAAGGATTATCACTGTTGATGTAAAAAATTAGATCATATCTAATTATTCAATCACAGATAAATAAATGAGACAAAGAATTTTTAAAGTGGTTCAGCCTTATAAGAATGGCCTACGTCCACTGTTATGTTATTGCTGATTGTTGGGAATTTTCGATTACAAGTTATCTCAAGAAATTCCGGTCCCCCCTATAATGAGGATTGTACAATGTATTTATAGCCCTGGGGCTGTAATGTGAAAGGGTAATACATTAAATGATGTACATATGAAAGGGTGATACATTCAATGCTGCTTAAGCGTATGCGTCTGAATGATAAGCATTTAATGAACAATCAAACTGTTGGCTATCCCGCTATTAATGCTTTGTTTGAGGTGCAGCTCGGACCGCCTGAGTTGCTCTGAACGCCTAAGCTTCTCGGTGCTTGAGAGTTACTCGGAGAGTTCTCGTTCCTCGGAGCATATGAGTTCCTCGGGGAAATAGTGTTCCTTATTGTAGTATGGTTCCTTGGAGCGTATGAGTTCCTTGGAAGTGTTTGTTGTTGCCACGTAGACTGCCACGTGTCTTCACTTTATTGATCCATGTCAGCAGACTAAATTTGGTATCAACAGAAGCCCCCAATGTCTCATAGTTCGAAATTTGAGGAGTATGGAACATTCTTTCTCAGAATATGATAGCTTTAAATAGTCCTCCTGATTTTTAGGAGTGTTTCCCTTGTATTTATTTCTCTTTCCAAATTCGTAGAATCAGGCTTTTTTGAATTTTCATAATCGCCTCGATATCTGCGTACTTTTTGTCCTTTTAGCCGCCGGTAGCGTAATCGTCTCTTTTTGTAATCATTACTTTACCATTTCCCAAGGCAAGGTATTTAAACTTTACAGACACTCCCATCGTCTTCTACCTTTTCAAATTTGTATCTTCGAGTTTTCCGTCGTCTCTTTCTCTCTTGTGTATTCATCTCTTCCATCGTTCATTGTCATCAGATCCACTCTTTTTCTGTAAGATTTTCTTCCTTCTTCTTCATTCCTTTTATTCATCATGGTTTACCCTGTTGAATCTCTTGATAAGTTTCGCTCTGATTTTTCTATTCCCTCCTAGGTTGTTCTGGAAGATCTTTCTGAGCCTTTTAATTATTTCCGCTTGGCTGAGGGATATTGGTTCCCCAGTCTCTTTATTACTGAGTGTGGATTTTCTTTTCCACCCAATCCATTATGTCTGGAATTTTGTCAATACTTTGACGTTGTTCCTGGAGTCTGCATCAATCTGTTACCGACGAGCATATTAGGTCGGTCGCATATCTGCTGCAATACAAGAGCTACACCACCTCTTTTACTGCTCGTCCAGTAATAAGTAAATCAGAGCCAGTACCAGCTTCCACCAGTTCTTCGTCTGAATCACACATTCCTTTAAGTGAAAGCATGAAGAAGAGAAGACCTCCCACCCTTTTTTAGAAGCCTGCCTTTGGTGCTAGAGAGGCAAAAAGAAGTAAGGTTGATGTCCCAGAAGGGACAAAGAAGACTGATGCGCCTTCCTCGGTCGCTGCTGTTGTGAAGGTTGTTGAGAAGCCCGCAGTGGCTCCGAGCGGGTCTGCTGCTCCTGGAGAGGTGATTGTAATATCACCGACCAAGGGTTCTTCCTTGGTTAAATCTATTCCTGTTCCCCCGAGGAGGCTGAAGAAGAGCTCCTCGGTCAATTTGGTTGACACCATCACTCAGCCCCCAACCATTGGAATTGGGGTTCCTACTTTTGTTCCCCCGAGCTCTACCATGAGCTCGGTAAAGTCCTAGATCATTCTCGAGGTCCAAGGTACTGAAGAAAACCTTACTCGGGACATGGTCACCTCATTAGCTGCTCGCCACCTTGCTTCTGTAAGTGTTCTTACTTTGAACTTTTCATATTTACCTTGTCATTTATGTTTCTGACTTGCTTTCTTTTTCTTTTCACAGTTGACGAGCTGCTTTAATATAATTATGAAGAAAGACGAGGCGATTAAAGCTTCATGCTCCTCGTCTAGTATGGAGGGATCTCTGGAGGAAGCTAAATAGTCTCTAGAGGATTCTCGCCAGACATATGCTACTGACAAGGCTGTTTGGGAGAAGAAGCTTGCCTCCACCGAGCAGGAAAAAGCTCAAGCTGTTGAAGTCTCCAAAGAGTTGGAGAAAAAAGTGAATGCTTTGGAGAAAAAAAATAAAGAGCTTGAAGAGAAGCTCAAAACTGCTGGGGAGCTTGAAGATAAGCTTAAGGTTGCTGATGAAAAATTGGGCCAGCTTCAGGAAGTAAGTTGGCAGAAGAAAGAGGTTGAGAATAAATTGAAAGCTGCTGATAACCTACTGTCCGAGAAACTTTCCTCCGAGAAGTTGTAGAGGAAGATGGCTGTGAAGAAGTCCTTCAGTACTGGTTGGGACAAGGGGTGGAATAAGGGGTTGGCTGTCATGGTGTCGCAAGTGGACTATGGTAGTCTCAAATACTTTAGGGATGGATGGGTTGCTGCTCTTTAGGAGATGAAAGTGGATGAAAATTCAAACTCTTTCAGCAACACATCCCTGGTCCCCCTCCAACTCCTGAAGACTTAGAAGAGGACGAAGCTGCCTCCGAAGAGTCTTCTATGGTGATGGGAGATCATCCCCCAGCCATCCAGCCTGCTGCCGAGGAACTTCAGCAAATCGTTACTTCTTCCGAGTAACTGCTGGCACTCCCCGAGCAACTTTCTACTCCTTCCGAGCAAACTACTTCCTCGTCCCAGCCTCCCGAGAAGGTTTTGGGAGACAAGGAAAAGGTATAAAGTTTTTGGGGTTTATCTTTATATTTTGCTTTTGTCAATTGTAACCATGAATATATAACTCTGAAATCTTGTACTTCTGACCTTTATGATATAATAAAACTTGAACTTGTGTTAATTCATACTGTTGGCTCTTCTTCATACTCTGTTTTGATTCTTATTGATTGTTGCTTTTTCTTTCTCTACTAGTTTCTGGCCAGGATGGAATTACTATCTGCCCATGATACAAAGCTGCTGCGACAATGTAATGAATACTTTAAGGCTGGTCACACAGACCTGAGTGCAGCACAAGTCGTCGACATCCTCGGCCAAAATGCTTCAGAATAGGCAGTTGAAGCATATTAATATCTGAAGTGTCTACTTGATCATCAGTGGCCAATAATGTGGCCTACTATGATATGATCGAGGATCTCCAAGGCACCCTCGAAGACCTTCAGCTATAATACAAGGAGTCCACTGCCCTGTTGCATGAGGGGTACGAGAAGAAGTACCAGTAACTCAATGCTGACAAGGGGTACGAGAAGCATTTTGCTGGCTACGAGGTGAGGGAGAGAACTCTGAAGGGAGAAGTAGAGGAGTGCAGACAGATAGCTGAACTATTAGAGTAAGAAAATAACAATCTTTAAAGAGAGTTGTCACAGTTGAAGTCTGGAGCTTCTACTTCAAACGCCTTAATCCCAGTGAATGATGATGGATTCTCATTCTTGAAGGTCGAGAATGCCAAATTGAGGGAAGAGTTGGAAACCTTGAAGAGGTCTGGCCCTTCTACACCTTCTCGTGGTCGAGCAAGAGCTCCTCGGGGACAAGCAAGAGCAGCTCGGATTCCTGTCGAGGAACAGAGGACTCAGTCTGCCTTAGAGAACCAGTCCTTCCAGTTAATGGTGAAGAACCAGGCGCTGGCTGAAATGTCAAAGATGATCAGGGACCTGGAAGAGCAGCTTTCCACGCAGAAATCTAGCTTGGAGAATAAAGATATTTTCATTAAAAATCTCCACGAGCAACTGGATAGATTAACATATCAATTCCACAAACAACCCAGGGAATTCTGGATGGCTGGATACAACGAAGTTCTCTATCACTTGGACGATCGTATCCAGAATGCCAATAATGAGGGCTACAAGCAAGGCTGGTTGAATGCCTTAGGTGTGCTGCAGCTCGAACAGGGTCATTACCTGTGGGACGATCATGATCTTGGGCTGCTCGACTTACCCGTGCCACCATTCAAACTGGATATGAGTTGGATCCCTGCTCGGGCCATTCCTCGGAGATTAATTTCCAAATATCTCGGTGACTACAATCTCCATTCAAATGTCGAGGTATCTCGTCCCGAGCACCTCTTAGATCGACCATCCGTGATGAATATCAGGATATTAAAGGATCTCAACTTCATAAATTCTCCCCTGGCTTTAAATGATCCGCCTGCTGGCGAGGAACCCGTGTCAAAAGCAGAGGGGAAAAAACCAGTAGAGTAGGAATTTTTATGTAATAGTTAGTATACATTTCATTATCAATGTAACTTTCATTTCATGATCAATGTAATTTGTTTTTGGATTTAATGAAAGACTTTCATTTTTGTTCACAATTTTAACTGCTATTGTCTTGTAAAACACTTTATATTTATGCATGTGTATCTGATAAAAAGATAACAATATTGTGTAGTTTTTCGATCAACTTATTGTCGAGTAGTTTGAACTTGTGGTAGTCATTTGGTAAAAATAATATTTTGTTTCTCGACCAACTCAGTAATAATTAAAAAGTTACGAGTATAAAAAATGTTGCTCGATCACTTTAAATTTGTCGACCAACTACAGTTAGTGGGTTTTTATCCCCGACCAACCATAGTTGGTAGATTTTTCTCTTAAATGTTTCCGACCAACCAAGGTCAGTAAATTTTGCTTGTCGACCAATTACAGTTGGTGGGTTTCTATCCCCGACCAGCCATAGTTAGTCTTTTTGAAATAATTTTACTTCCCGACCAACTCAAGTTGGCATTTTTGAGAATATATTTACTTCCTAACCGACATAAGTTGGCATTTTTAGGAATACTTTTATTTCCTGAGAAACATATAGTTTTATTTCCCTTAGGAATACAAATTTTACTTCCCGGAGGAATACAAGTAGCTTTACTTCCCGGAGGAATACAGGTAGCCTTACTTCCCGGAGGAATATTGGTAGCTTTAGTTCCCGGAGGAATATTGGTATCTTTACTTCCCGGAGGAATATTGGTAGCTTTACTTCCCGGAGGAATATTGGTTTCTCGACCAACCTTAGTTGGCATTTTCGAGAAAAAATTTGAGTAGCCTGAGCTTTGCCGAGTAGTGTGTAGCACTAGTATTCCCCGAAAAACTTTCAATAAAAAGAAAGAATTCGGCAGAATATCTTCATTTTATTCATCACTGATAATACTTACGCAGGTGCTCTGCGTTCCATGCATTCTTAAACTCCTCCCCTTTTAGAGTTGCTATTCGGTAAGTTCCTGGTAGAACAACTTCTGTAACTCGGTATGGTCCATGCCAGTTTGCCTCCAGCTTATTGTGCTTTTAAATTACTTTCTTCAGCACATAGTCTCCTTCTTTCAAGTCGCACTGCTTCACTCTCTTGTTGTAGAAAAAAGCTGTTCGCTGCTGGTAAGCAGCATTTCTAATAGCTGCTTCTTCTCTAACTTCCTCGAGCATGTCTAAATCCAATCTTCTCATTAAGTCGCTGACAGGGGAATTGAAATTCAGTACCCTGTGTGTTGGGAGTCCCAACTCGGCAAGTATAACAGCTTCACTTCTAAACGCCAATATATATGGTGATTCTCCAGTTGCTACTTGGGGAGTAGTTCGGTAAGCCCACAGTACTGACTGTAACTCGTGGATCCAATTTGCTTTCGCATCATCCAGTCTTTTCTTCAAACCATTCAGCAGTGTTTTGTTTGTCACTTCAGTTTGTCCATTGCTTTGAGGATGGCTTGGTGCTGAGTGGATCTTTAAAACATTTGATTGATGACAATAGGCAGCGAACTCCTCGTTATCGAATTGTGTTCCATGGTCTGTGATGAAAGCATGAGGAAGACCATATCGACAAATGATGTTCTTCTAAATAAATTGGTACACCTTCTCGTACGTCTTATCAATGAGAGGCTCAGCTTCTACCCACTTAGTAAAATAATCCACTGCGACGACGAGGTATTTGAACCTTCCTCTAGTCGTTGGCAATGGTCCAACCAAATCTATTCCCCACATGGCAAATGGCCAAGGGGAAGTAATGGGTGTCAATAATTCTTGTGGAGTTCTTCCAATGGAGGAAAAGCGCTGGCACTTGTCACATTTCTTGGCATAGGCTACACAATCAGCCCTCATCGGCCAGTAATATCCCTGCGTCATCATCCTTTGCCAAAGCGTCCGACCTGCTACATGGGCTCCACAGGACCCTTCATGGATCTCTTCAATCAATTCTTTCACCTCGGAGGGATGTACACATCTTTGCAAACCTGCCATAATTCCTCGTCTATATAAAATACCGTTAGTTAATACATACCGAGCAGCTTTAAACTTCAATTTCTTGGCTGCGAGCTTGTCAATTGGTAATTCTCCCTCCTCAATATATGCCCTGATAGGATCCATCCAAGATGGTCCTAAATCAAGGGTGATAAAGTTCATCGCCAAATCTCCATCTATACTCCGACCAGCCAAAACTTCAATTAGGATTTTTTTCGTAGCTCGGTACGAGTAGCTGATGCTAATCGAGCTAAGGCATCTGCTCTTGCATTCTCCATTCTCGGTATTATGACCAGCTGAATAGCAGCAAATTCTGATATCAACTCCATCACCTTTGCATGGTATTTGATCATTAATTCTCCTTTGGCTGCATATATTCCCAACATTTGATTTACAATTAATTGAGAATCACTGAAGACAATAATTTGCTGCGCCTCCATAATTTTTGCCAAATTAAGACCTGCAATCATGGCCTCATACTCAGCTTCATTATTGGAAGCTTTGAATTGGAAACGTAGGGCGTACTCCATGTCGACCTCGTCCGGAGTGCTCAAAACTATCCCTGCCCCACTGCCTGTTGTGCATGATGAGCCATCTACATATAACCTCCATATAAGTAACTCGTCTTCAAACTTCTGATCTGACAGAGTTCCTCGACAAAATATTTGTTGCTCCCTTTCATCTTCCCCTGATATTTCTCGCTCTTCGTCGATCATCTTTTCTTGTCCTTTTACCAACCGGAGTTGGTCTGAGCTTGAATTTGATGATCCCGTAACATCCACTTGCTCTTTTACCAACCGGAGTTGGTCTGAGCTTGTGTTTGTTGATCCTGTAACATCCACAGGTTGATCAGCGAGCAACTTTTTCTCCTCGGGGGTATCAGGATAAGTGAACTCTGCTATAAAATCTGCTACAGCTTGCCTTTTTAGCAATGATCTGGGTTCATAGACTATATCGTATTCACCGAGCTCTATTGCCCAGTACATCAATCTCCCTGGTTTTTCTGGTTTATGAAGGGCTTGTCTCAACAGCATATCAGTATATACGACTATAGTATGAGCCTGGAAGTATGGCCTCATTCTCCTACTCACCTCAATCAAAGCCAGTGCTAACTTTTCCAGCCTTGAATATCTGATCTCTGCTCCTCGAAAGGCCTTACTTGTGTAATAGATTGGTTTTTATACTCCATTCTTCACTATTATCAACGCCGAGCTAACTGCATTTTTCGATACTGCTAGGTGCAAGTACAATTTTTCTCCCATCACCGGCCCGGACAACAGTGGAGGTGCTCCCAAGTATTTCTTCAAGTCTTGAAAAGCATTCTCACATTCATCATTCCACTCAAAAGTCTTTCGGAGTGTCTTGAAGAATGGGAGACATCGATCAGTTGCTCGTGATACATATCTGTTGAGTGCTGCTACTCATCCTGTAAGACTTTGCACCTCTTTCTTCGTCGTTGGAGATCTCAGCCCTAATAGAGCTTTGATCTTTTCAGGATTTGCTTTAATGCCTCGTTGGTTGATAATGTATTCGAGAAACATGCCTTCTCGTACTCCAAATATTCACTTCGTCGGGTTCAGCTTCATTTGGTATTTATCTAGTTGATCAAAAGTCTGACTTAAGTCAACTAGATGATCAACATCTTTTTTGCTCTTCGTCATCATATCGTCAACATAGACTTCCATATTGCAACTGATTTGTTCAGCAAAGACTTTGTTCATCAGCCTCTGATATGTCGCACCTGCATTTTTCAAACCAAAAGGCATAACATTATAACAATAAGTTCCCCTAGGGGTAATGAAAGAAGTACTCTCCCTGTCTTTAGGTTTCATTTTAATCTGATTGTAGCCAGAATAAGCATCCATGAAACTCAGCAGCTCGTGTAGCATCGACTAGTTGATCAATTTGGGGCAGTGGAAAGTGATCCTTTAGGCATGCTTTGTTGAGGTCGGTGAAGTCTACACACATCCTCCATTTATTGTTCTTCTTCTTTACCATCACCACATTAGCTAACCAGTCTGGATATTTAACATCTTCAATGAAGCAAGCTTTCTGGAGTTTCTCGACTTCCTCCTGTATAGCTTGATTCTTCTCAGGGCTTAACAATCTTCTTCTCTGCTTTACTGGCTTGATCTCCTTATTCACGTTAAGTTCGTGACATAAGAAATTTGGATCTATTCCTGGCATATCTTCATGACTCCATGCAAAAGTTTGTTTTCTGCTTCTTAGGAAAGTTATCAATTCCTGTTTTAGTGAGGCTTCCAACGATGAACCTACTTGAGTAATTCGCTCAGGGTGCTCGTCGTCCAGAATGATGTTTTCAGTAGCTTCCACCACTTGACCCTTCACGAGTTGCGACTCATCTCTAGGATCCAATGTTTCAATTTCGGCACCTTCATCCACTTGATAGGTAGTAGTCTTTTTCCTTGATTCCTCCAGTTCTTCTTGCTCGGCGGATGAATAATAGCATTCCCAAGCTACTTTCTGATCACCTTTAACAACTCCTACTCCAAAATTTGTTGGAAATTTCAGGCATTGATGCACCGTAGATGGTACAGCCTCGAACTTCTTCAATCCTACTCTTCCCATGATGATATTGTATGATGACTGAACATTCTTATCCATCACGAAGAAGCGTATTCTTTTTGTTCGACAACCAGGCCACGTACCAATGAATATATCCAACTTGATTGTCCCAAGTGGAAATACTTTCTCGCCAGCAAAATCGAGGAGGGGTCTATGATAAGGCTCCAGTTGAGATAGCTTTAGATTTAAACTATCGAAGCACGAGTAGAACATGATGTCTGTCGAGCTACCATTGTCGACCAGTACTCTTGAAATCATTACCTCCTTCATTCTCATCTTGATCACCAATGGGTCATCATGAGGATATAGAACACCTGCAAGGTCATTCTTTGAGAACCTAATAATTAACTTCTCTTTGCTCACCTTTCTCGGGCGATCTTCCTCAGCGAGATTTATTCGTTGAATGTACGAGCAAGCTTGAGCCTCACAGAGGTAAGCTTTTCTCTCTGCAGTAAGGTCTCCTCCTCCTGCATCTCCACATGTTATAACATTACAGTCAAATGACCCAAAGCGTATTGAAAATACCTCTCGTTCTGGCTGCCTTGGTCTCTTGGGAAGATCGAGGTCGTCTTCTGGATTAACTTTATGGTTTCTTTTCTTGTTATCCTCTGCTCGACGAGGAGATCTAGACCTCTCTCTTGCTCGGTCGTTATTTCTTCTTTCGTTTCCACGATCAACATACTTTGATAGCTTTCCTCGTCTGATGAGTGTTTCAATCTCATTCTGAAGAGCTATGCAATTTTGGTCATATGGCCATGATCTTTATGAAACTCGCAATACTTTGCCTTATTCCTCTTGTCAGGGTCTGCCTTCATTTTCTCTGGACAGTTTAGTTCCTCGTTGTTCTTGATTTCCTCTAGAACATGGTTGATATCCTTCTTCAAAGAAGTATAATTATCATATTTCTTCATCACGTCCCATACCGACCTGTTTTTTGAATGTTTGTCATTACCATTGTTCTTATGCTCTTTCTTCTTAGCTTTATCGCCTTCCACCTTAGTTTCTTTGGCATCCATGTTCTTCTTCGCAGCCATAGCCTCCTCGGCATTCATTATCTTAGATGCTTTTTCCATCAGGTCTGACATGGTTCTAGGTGGATCTTTGGCCAAAGTATAGTATAACTTGTTGGGTAGTAGTCCACTCATCGAAGCAGTAATCGCTGTCTTCTCCTCATAATCAATGACTTCAAGTTTCTCGTTATTAAAACGAGTTATATAATCTCTGGTACTTTCACCAGTCTTTTGTTTAACACTTAACAAATGTGCTACTCGTTTAACTGGCTTTGCCCCAAAACAGAAATTCCCAATGAATAACTCGGCCAGTTGAAGAAAGGTTGAAATCTTACCTCGAGGAAGATTATTATACCATATTTGAGCAGATCCGGTAAGAGTTCCCGAGAATGCTCTGCATCTCATCTCATCTGGAACAGCATAGATGTCGGCTGCAGCCTGGTATTGTTCTATATGAAGGACAGGGTCAGTCTTTCCATCATATTTGGGGGTCACAACAGGTGCTTTGAACTTTGATGGTGTTGGAAAATCTACAATAGCCTGGACAAAAAGTGTTCCTCGAATAAAGGTTCGTTGTAGAGGGTTCTTAGCTTTAACCATTTCTCCCAATATATCCTCCAGCCTTCGAATAGAGCCTTTCCATGCATCATTTCCTTCCTCGGGCCTGTTAGTTCGAGCAACTGATCGCGTTGATGTGGCTTCCTGGGATCTCTCTTGACGAGCAGCTGGTCGCGACTGGGCAGATCCTTCCCTTAAGTCTGATGGTCGTCGAAAACTCCTCTATGGGGCTCTAAGAGGACTTTTGCTCCTCCTAGGACCTAATCGATCGAAAGGTTATACTCTTCTTAATCTTTCTAGCGCAATGGTCCTTTCTGGGGAGAGAGTGATACGTTGTTCAGTATCTATGGCTCGCACTGACGAAGTTCGTCCAGGTTGATAAGAAAAATCTTCAGACTCCTCATTGCGCTATGAATTGGTACGCCTAGTACGCGAAGAAGATGCACAGGTATTTCTTTGAATACTTCGTGGTCTTGAATGGGTTGGTGTACCTCCATGGAGGGTCTGTATGAGTTGACGCATAGTTTCTTGCATGACGATCTGGCCCTGAGCCAGATTTGTAATTATTCCAGCCAGATCTTGAATATTTGGCGGAGCAAATGGATTTGGAGGGCTTCCAGCATTTCGATTGCTTGATTCTGTAATATCATCCATTTGTGATGGATTATTTTTTATGGAAAAAGGATATTACAAGTCGTTTCCCACAGATGGCGCCAATCTGTTGATGTAAAAAATTAGATCATATCTAATTATTCAATCACAGATAAATAAATGAGACAAAGAATTTTTAAAGTGGTTCAGCCTTATAAGAATGGCCTACGTCCACTGTTATGTTATTGTTGATTGTTGGGAATTCTCGATTACAAGTTATCTCAAGAAATTTCGATCCCCCCTACAATGAGGATTGTACAATGTATTTATAGTCCTGGGGCTGTAATGTGAAAGGGTAATACATTAAATGATGTATATATGAAAGGGTGATACATTCAATGCTCCTTAAGCGTATGCGTCTGAATGATAAGCATTTAATGAACAATCAAACTGTTGGTTATCTCGCTATTAATGTTTTGTTCGAGGTGCAGCTCGGACCGCCTGAGTTGCTCGGACCGCCTAAGCTTCTCGGTGCTTCAGAGTTCCTCGGAGAGTTCTCGTTCCTCGGAGCGTATGAGTTCCTCGGGGAAACAGTGTTCCTCGTTGTAGTATGGTTCCTCGGAGCGTATGAGTTCCTCGAAAGTGTTTGTTGTTGCCACGTAGACTTCCACATGTCTTCACTTTATTGATCCATGTCAGTAGACTAAATTTGGTATCAATAATCACCCAGGGATATTATTGGTCGAGTCTTGCTAAATATTCGGTAGGATATGTTTTGAAGTGGATAAATGTCAGTGGTTTGCATGCATTTCTCATCAAACCCACCAATCACTCTCCTTAATATCGGACCCTTTGCCCTTTGCAACATGGGGTATAAAACTGGTCGTCCCTTTACTTAGAGTAAAGGGAAATTATAGATTTCTAATCATCATGATCGATTATTTTTCCAAATGGGTAGAAGCTGAGGCCATGATAACAATCAATGAGGAAAAATATCTCAAGTTCATTTTGAGGAATATTATCTATCGTTATGGCCTCCCCAAATACTCTGATATCAGATAATGGAAAATAGTTCAAGAATAACTCTCTAGAAGCTTATTGCAGAAGGATCGGGGTTAAGCGGTTCTATTCTTCACCTAGACGATTGCAGGACAATGGCCAGACAGAGTTAATGAATAAGATGATACTAGATAAAATGAAGTAAAATATGGAAGACACCAAGGGGAGATGTGTTGATGAGCTATATGTTGTCTTATGGGTATACAGAACAACGGATAAGACGCCACCAGGAGAGATGCCATTCATGTTAGCTTACGAGTCTGAGGCTGTAATACCAATGGAGATTGGTTTGCCGAGCAATAGGGTTCAGACTCATGACCTAGAGGTTAACCTTTAAAAAAGAAGATCAATCTAGATTTGATAGAGGGAAGGCAAGAAAAAACTGTCATTAGACAATCGGCCTACCAGGAAAGGGTTGCAAAGTTTTACAATAAGAGAGTTAAGCCCTGACATATTGCATTGGTGTGACACCCCGCTTAATAAAATACCGGGTGATCAGTCCTATACCAAATTAAACAGAAATCTCATTTGATTCATTCTTACCATCACTGTCGAAAAACTTTTTAATTACTAATCACATAGTCTTAAATTAAGCTGATGCCAAATTTTATCTTATGAATTAAATGAAACTCAACCAACATACTAGGAAACCAAATTAACTATTACAAGAACGAAACTAAACATACCACAAAATAAGTACAAGTGTTTGTCGAGCAACATCGACTACAAGCAATCCATAAAGTGCAACTATAAAAGAATACCGATACATGCCAAGACTGAATATAGAAGTAAAAACCCAATAGTACAACTGAAAAATTTCATATCTAAAGATAGAATGAGATAAGCGTTTAAACAAAGATCCTGCAACAATCCACATAAGCTGCAGCTGCGCACCCTGTAGAAAGGATTAGGCCTGGCGCTCCTGGGGTAGGTTACCTAAAAGGTTTTTGAAAATATTTTATAGCAAGGGTTAGAACCCAAAACATTTGAAAATATTTAGCAAGTGTATTTAAATTCAAGAAATTAAAATGCAAGTGCTCTTCATATTTAAGTTAGTGTCGCGCACTCCCTTGAGTACACCTCACCCCTCAACTAACGTACAGGCTTAACGAATTATACATAACACACCTAGCCACTCTCCCCGTAACTATCCTTGTCCCAAATATTATACTAATTGCCCCACTATTATTCCCCAAGTGAATATAGAATATTTTTATGAGTTATTATTCACATTATCTTTCATAAAGCATCATTTCTCAATTTAAATCATATATCATTCCCACAAGTTATATTATCCATATATATATATATAAATTCTCGTATATAATTATGCACTATATATACGTATCTTATCTAAACATTCACACACATGTCGTATATAAATGCTATCATCGAACGCATAGGAGGCTAGCATAGTTCCCCCCGAAAGTGTCCGCTCCATACCGTAACGGTCCCACCCCTAAATATGGGCGCTATGGCCTGGGGAATATACTCACCTTGCATTCTCTAGCCAGGGGACTCACCCACGTAGCGTAACCTCCTATGAAAGAATTAATATTGGTATGGCTTTACTATATATATTATTCACACAAATATGTATATAAATCATGTATATGTACTACACATCAACATATATACAGAAATCCAGGCTACCGGAATATTATGCCCATACCCAAGCCTAAAACATTTAAGTCTATGGTCCGACTTCATTTTTATTAATTACATATTAATTAAGTCTCATTATTTTGGTGTATCCCTTTCAAGTATATCCGGACTCTCTATCTCTCGGCCCGAAATTCAATAGTTTCAATTTGCCCTTCAATTTTATGCAATCGAGTCTAATCACTTAAACAACCAGATTACAATATGCTAAACCATGAACTTACACCTACATATTCATTAGTCCTAAAATTAATTTCAAGGTTAGGTATTCCAAAATCAAACCCTAATTCAATACTCAATTTCATAATTCAGTTAGGGAACAAACTGTAAATCTCTAACACAACAGGTCTGAATCAGGGGAATTACATAAATCTGGCAGACCTAATAGGTGGTTCAAATGAAGAGCCCTGTCGTTCGAATGATAATGGATCTCGTTTGGAAGAAATACCAGATCGTTCGAACGACCCTGGTATTTCTCCTTCTCTCTTTTCTGCTAAAAACTCAGTCCGCCATTAATAAGTTTTCAACCTCTATTCTGAACATATTTCTGCATCAAAACGTCCCCAGATTCATCCTAATTCCCTACTTATCTCATATTCAATCCAACCCTAATAATTTCATCAATTAGAACATCAATTTCATCAAATCTTAGCCCCTCTACAGATTTATAACTTCAAATTAAAAAATCCCTAATTTCTAATGAATACAACCCAAACATTTTAATTGAGTCTCACCTCCTTTAATATGAATAAGTAAATACACATTAACAATTTGCAAATTAAACCACTTGCCTCAATGTAGATCAGGGTCTTGGATGAGGGAGATTGATTGAATCCAAGGGTTTCTTCTTGTTCTTGAAGCTCCATCCAAAATCCCCAAATTCTTCTAATGGCTTTTCCTCTCAAGCTCTCCACACTTAATTCTCTAATATGACTTTAGGTTGTCTTGCCCTTACCTAATTAGGGTAAAAGGCTAAAATCACGTTTTTGGGCCTATGGACTTCCTAAAAAGGGTACAAACTCACTATTTGGGGCTCAAACATGTCTAAGTAAGACCCGAGATCCATTATATACATATGGCCACTCATTTCGGACTATTTCGACCATAACGGACTCAGCCAAGCGCTCAAAATCACCATCCGGAATAAATTTTTAAAATTAACTCTCACCCGTTAACTTATTTAAATATATTCACTTTTAAATATTCCCATTAATTAATTTTCATTAATTTACGACACAAGTGAATTTCTAATTACCGAATTAATTCATTAAAATAATAACCCAGAAATTACGAGGTGTTACAATTGGGAGACCTTGTGCTAAATTAGGTAATCCAAAAGGCCAACAAACTTCACCCTAATTGGCATGGGTCTTACAGGGTTATAGAAGAAGTCGTCTCGAGCACCTATCATCTTGATAATCTTGAGGGAAAGCCATATTCCAATCCATGGAATGCGTATCACCTAAATAGAGATTATCAATAGTTTATCCATTCTGTGTTCATTTAATTTCCATAGTCAATAGGCAATCTTTCAAGTTGTATACAAAGGGAATGAAGTTTAATGTGAAGTAATAAGTGTTATCTCATCTTTTCCTTCATTTAATTTATGTTCCTAATAGGTAGTAAGTAAAACATCATTAAATTATGGTGAATAATAAAACTCTCTCTCGATGGTACGAGAGTGACTGAAGAGTTGCAGCTCCGAGAAGTCACTCCAGAAACCGTGAGAGGAGGACCAAATTAAATCATATGAATATGGTAAACTTGAAACATCATTTAATCACGATGAACAACAAAACTCTCTCTCGGCGGTACGAGAATGCCTGAACAATCTCGGCTTCACGGCACTACTTTGGAAACCTCGAGAGGAGGGAGGTCCTTTAACAATATTTTAGTGATGAGACAAAAAACATCGTTTGAGTATGGTGAACCTAAATCATCATCCAGTTTGGGTAACTAATTAAAACTCTCTCTCAGTAGTACGAGAATGACTGAAGAGTCTCGGCTCTAAGAAGTCACTCTAGAAATCCTAAGAGAAGGGAAATCCTTTTAACATCATTTGTTAAATATCATTACTATGGTGAAATGTCATTAAACATCAAATATGGTGATTTGTAGTGAAAATAATTGATAAAACACTACACACTCAGTTCAGACATTATGAATGTTCAATCACAGCATACCATCAAACCCGTGGCAAAAATTAATACATAGTTAATAGATAAATATTATAACAGAAAACTGTTTGAAATTGTTCAGAATAAAAAATGAGACAAGTTATAAAAAAGGCTTTAAGGACTATAGACGATCGTCCATAAGGAGATCTCAACTCAAGAGTCAACGATCGTGGGCTTAGTGATAGTTGGCCCAGTTGGAGCCTGGATTTTCTATCTGAGCAGTCATGTTGCACTCTTCATCCCCATCTCTATCGCAGGCCTCCTACTCCACCACTATTATCTCAGCCTCTCAAGCACAACATCTGTAGTGTCAGCCTCAACCTGAATTTATTGAAAGGCTTCGATGCTACCCAAATTCGCAAAGCTGAAAGAGTTGACTATCTCGGTCAATTGGTGTCATAGGCCACCAACTCAATGAAATACCCCGTAGTTTTATATATATATATATATATATATATATATATATATATATATATATATATATATATATATATATAATTGGATATTTAAATTATGCGGGTGGCACATAATTTAATTAAATCAAGAAATAATGAGAAAATAATGAAATATTTATTTAAAGTGACATGAATTAATATTGATGTGATAATCTATTTACTAGTGTGATACGGTAAATAAAATTGGATGTCAAATAATATTATGTCGTAAGTGAGTAAACGCGACATAATTTAATAATATCTTCATTGAGACATGCTTGGCTAAATTATAGTAGGTTTAGACCGAAAATATTGTTAAGTCACTCGATTGATGATTTTGAGTGCACGGTTGATCTGGAATGGGTCAAACTAGTCAAAATTAAGTTCTCGTGGGTTATGTTTGGGTTTCGGAGACTTTTTAGATTAATCGGGACTAGTTTAAGTGACTTTTGGACTTCTTAATGATTTATGTAAAGTCAAAAACGGGATTAGGCTTATATTATGAAGGGTTTGGATTTAAGAAAAGGTCATTTTCACAAATCAAAAGGTTTTTAAGAGTTATGCATAGAGTTTGAGAGAAAGTGAAGAGAATTGAGAAGAGAAATTCAAGAGTCTAAGTGAGAGATTGAAGAACAACTCAAGAATACTCTAGGATTGAAGGATTATAAGAAAATTCTTGGAGCATTATCAACATCTTCATTAAATTCAGACCCTACATACATTAAGGCAAGTAATTGACTTGCTACTTAATTTTTGCATTCAATGTTAGTCATATCATAGTTGGGAAATTATATTTTTAGGATGGTTTCATATTTATAAACTATGAGATTTTGAAAAATGATTTATATTAGGGGATATGATTTATATTTGGAAAATGATATAAATTGTGGATTTTAAAGAATTAATATGGATTGGGAATTCTGAAATTTTTAGAATTGATTTTGGTAGGAAGAAAGGAGATATGGAAATGATTATGTGGTATGATTATTAGAATGATGAAATTCTTGACTTTAGTTATGGATCCCATGAATTGATGATTAATCTTTTGAATAAAAAGTGATTACTAGATGTTAGAATCATCTTAGAAATATCCTCTTATACTCTATATGGATTAACTAGTGTATAATATTATGTTGAGGATGATTGGGACTAAATTGGGGAAGAAAACAGGGGTGAGATTTGCTTACTAGAAAAGCGAGCCGGTTCACTTTTAGAAAGAACCAGTTCGGATTTCTGGAAATTTTTAGATTGTGTTATTTTTATTTAATTAGAGAAAAGTTAAATAATTAAGGAATGAGAAATCCAAACTTGATATTTTTATGTTCCTGAAAATCGAATAAAGTGGGTATTAGAACCTTGGGTTAAAGGAAACTTTTATTCGGGATTACAAATTTAGAATAATAGTGAAATATAATTAAATGTGAAAAATTGTAGTGGAAATTCGTATATTGGGATACATAATGAGTGGTGATATTTATGTTTCCAGAAATTGTATTTGAAAATAAATTAATTAATTAAGTGAATAATTAATTAATTTAGTATATCATGGAGCATTGGAAAAAAATGTGTTCGTGCCATTAGTGATAGGCATGATTAAATAAATTATTGACGAATATATATATATCGGTGTGAAAGATAGAATTATATGAATATAATAACATACCCCTCTAGTATTATCATTGGATGTTTCGCGAGTGGGTGATCTTCCCCGGCTAGCGAATGCAGTGTAAGTATTATCCATAAGTCATAGTCACCAAGCATGTGCCTAATAAGGTTGAAGTTCGAAGTGAGGTAATTACGGATATGGTTAACGTTGTTATTTTCTATCGCAGTTCGGTGTGAGATCCCGACCCGGTAGCCAGGATGATGTGAGTATTCCCTAGATTATGATAGCATCATAGAGACCCGCATATGGTAAATTATTATTGTTATTCGAGATGGCGATTATATAGTGAATGATATATATATATATATTCTCTGGTGCGGACCAAACCGTGCGCAACCGGTGCTGACTTTGTCCTTTTTCTCACGTGGTCCCCTCGTGGTCCCTAAGACATTTTGTTATTCCCCTTAGATGGTCCCCCTCTTGTCTTATATTAAAACGTTATTTTAAGACTATATATTTAAAAGATTTATAGTTTAGACCCAAATTGGTATCAAGACCTTAAAGACTTTAGAAACTCACCAAATTTCGACCAAAACCCTAATTCTGGTATCAGAGACATAAGACGCTCCTTTTAGACTTATAGTAAAAAGACTTTAATGCCCTTGAAATTTATCCCTCGCATTTACAAAAATATTTTTGGAACCAACCCAGACTACCAACCTATACCCATAACTGATTTAGACCAAGAAGGTTGTTTAACCTCTCACATAGACGGCTGTTCACATACTGAACACATTCCAGCCAAACACGCAAATAGTAGACAAGTTACTGTCGGTGCTATTAATAATATAATAGACCAAAATAAGTGTATACGCCTTATATTTAGATAATTAATAAAAGACACTCAAACCCTAGAAACATGGATAAAAAATATCTCTAAAAGACTACTAGAAATAGATAACCAAATCTCTATAGACCTAGTGCGTGTTTTACAATAAATAAATATTAAAACTAATCATATAGAAGTCCTTAACAAAGACATTTTAGATATTAAAACTTTAACTAAAAATCAAGACAGTGAGTTAATTAAACTTACTAAAGAACAAGTTAAGCTTATCCCTAGATTAGATATTAATCTTCCTAATGGAGATAGTTAGATCAGACTGGAATGAGGTACCAGGAGACATCTCCATTCAGACCTTAGAAAATTTTTACCAAAGAATTTTAGAAAAGATAAATGATGATAGATTTTATTATAAGATAAATAAAAATTAGATTGCCAACGCTGCTAAAGCAACTAGACTCATATTAGAAAGATTAAATTTAATTTCTACATCCATAGCAGCTACCCAAGACTGTAACAGTAGCTTTGTTAAAGACTTACATTTAGATTTAAAAGCTAAGACAAAAGTATTAACCACCTTCTACACAGACTTTGTTAAATTCTAACAAAATTTAGCAAATTATCTTAATAACATAGAAGGCCATAACCAATCTAGAATGTATGGTATTATTAATGAACTTGGACTAAACATAGCCCAAGCAAAAGATAAATATGAAGAAATTATTCAGGGAAATAAGGTTGTATATAATAAACCTTCCCATGCAGAAATAGACTCTCCTTTTATTCTAACTCGTTTAGATAAAATACAAAAAACTATAAAATCTATAGAAATTAGATCTATGTAACAACAAGAAAAAGATAATGAAGTAAAATACTATATTACAAATGTTGTTAAATCCCTTGTTAATTCTCTAGCCAGACATAGTGAAGAAATTTTTAATAAGACAAGAAAAGAGAATAATATTTTTAAAGAAGAAATCCTTAATCAGATAAAAAGACAAAAGATTATTCAGACTTCTTAGAAAGAATTGAAAAAAAAAACTTAAACAAAAACAGATGACAACCTGTAAATTTAGAGAACCCCCTCCTAAAGAAACTAGAGAAAAGAAGACCATAAGTAGAAGAGTCATAAATGACGGATTAGATAAAACTAGTAAGATATCTAGCTCTATCCCAAATATTGGACATAGTAATTTTATGCTCCAAAGACTTAAAGATTCATCCTCCAATGTTAGAACATGGTGGAAGGAGAGAAATTTCACCAATCCTTTCTAATAAAAAAAATGAGGTGAAGTTGACGGGAAAATTGTTGAAGATTCCATTCATAATGGACAACTTCCAGACGTTAGATACATAGACTTGTTTAAAGAAGGTGTCACTCCTACGACTCCTAATTATAACATGACTTATCATTGTAGGAATCATATGTTAGACAAATCCTATACTGAGCTCCAAGTATTTGACTCAGAATGGCTTAGATCAGAGGAACTGATAGGAAGTTCCAATTCCTAACCTTTGGACTCTTTCAAGCAAAAATCAAAGGATTACAAAGACCTCAGAATAATATCAACATATTGTGTTGCTTAGTAGATAAAATATGGAAAGATTTACAGAAAAGCCTTATTGGAATAGCCCAATTAGAAATCTAAGACAACATAGGATACTTTAATGTCATTCCGTCATTTACAGTAACCGTAGACACAGCCAAACATTTTAAGTTAATCTTATATGCTAGTGGCTATGAAGACTATATTATTTCAGACGCTAATATAAATATAGAATTCCAGAGCTATGTGAAGTTCTCCTAATTTACTTATGAAGGAATGCAATTGGGAATTCCTAGTGGTAGACTTAATGAAGAAATCTTAGTTAGAACCAATGTTTCAGACTACAATCATACTTACAGTATTAAGAATACTAGACCAATGAAAGAAAAAGCTAAGACCCTTTGGCAATTGCCAGAATTTCAAGAAACTAAGACTATACAAAATAAACCTTTATTTATTAATCAAGACGATGTCACTGGAAATGTTTCCATCCATTTTGGCCCTCCTAAGATTATCAACACGAATATCCAGACTGAAGAAGTTAGATTTAGGAATATGGAAGAAGCCATAATCAAATATCCTTCAGAAGGATAATGTAGTAGTAAGACTAGTTTTAGTTTACTGAGACAAGCCCGGGTAATTAGACCTAGAAGATCATTTGAAAACAAAGACTTAGTTAGAGAAAAAACTAGGATCCAAAACTTTGGACATGAGCCCTCAGAATTGGATATGAAGACATGTAAAGATCACCTTAAGAAAAGTCATTATGTTAGATTTCAAGAAAGAGAAAGATTTAATATGATAGCTCAAGACCGGGGGTGTAATTGTGCATTGGACTTGGTCGGGCTAAAGCCCGGGTCATTTTTAAAAAAAATAGCCTTTTGTAAGGCCCGATATATCAAAGCCCACCCAACAAATAAAATTATTTGCCCATCATCCATCCAACCAATCAAACCTGAAAAAAATGAAAAACCTAATCAAACCAAAGCAACAACACTTGAATACAAAAGCAAGGAAAGAGAAAGAGCTATTTTATTGCTTTTCTTTTCAAAAGCAAGGAAAGAGTTATTTTATTGAACAACAAAAGTAGCAGTTGGCAACTTGGCTTGCACTACTCCAAAATGTTAATTTTCTGACTGCCTTTTTGTGACTGCCAATAGGGGTGACAAACTAGTCACTCCCGGGAGCAGTCACAAAATTATTTGTGACCGCCATTAGGAGTGATAAAATTAATTAGTTAAAAAAAATTTGAGTCAATTAGTTTGTTACCGGTAATGGGAGTCACAAATGTTACCATATAATTAATTTGTGACTCCTATAAACAGTCACAAATTTATAACTGTCACAAGCTTATTAGTAGACATAAGTTATGACTCTTATGAGCAGTCACGAAATTATAACTGCTATGAGGAGTCATAAATTTTAGTCTTAGATTTAATTTATGAACGCTATTAGCGGTCACAAATTTGTAACTGCTATTAGCGGTCACAAATTTTGGTCTAAGACTTAATTTGTAACTGCTATTGGCAGTCATAAATTTGTAACTGCTCCCAGCAGTCACAAATTTTGATCTTAGACTCAATTTGTGACTGCTATTAGCGGTCACAAATTTATGACTGCTATTAGCAGTCACAAAATTTTTCACCTACTTTAATTTCCCTCTATCTTACGTGAAGAGCTCCCGCTTTAATTTCCCTCTCTCTTTCATTTGCCAAAACCTCAAAGCCTAATTTCTTTTGTTATTTTATTTTGTTTATGTGAAGAAACCATTGATGTGTATAAATTTTTCTTAGCTGTGAAGAAGACGTTGATGTGAAGAAGCATTTGCGATTCTAAAACCCTAATTTCTGTGAATCAAACAGGTATATTTTTGGGTATTTTTGTTGTATAATTTCTGTCTAAAGCCTAATTTCGATTCCTATTATGTGTGGGTATGTGTGTATATTTGTCTGTATGTAGAGATTTCTGTTTATATGTGTGTGTATGTATAGATTTATGTTTACATGTGTGTGTATGTATGTGTATGTATAGATTTCTGTTTATATGTGTGTTTATGAGTGTATCTATATACAAATTGTATTTTATGTTAATAAGCCCTAGAAATTGTATTGAGGTTATTTTTTTGACAAAATATTATTCAAAAACTCATTATATATTTTGACAAAATATAATCAAATAGATTTTTAATATTACGAGTTTTTCCCGAGCTTTGTGGTCAACGTTCTCTAGACAAAATATAATCAAATCTGATTGTTTTATTGTGAGTATATCTACACATCGTTTAACCTCTTTCTTTTTTTGAATATTATCTTGTTTGAGAATATGTTAGATTTTTTTCAATAATCATTTTATACTATTCATATTTATTTTATCTAAAAATTAATTAAATAACCATTATTTTGTGCTCGTTGAAGTTTTGACGTTTTGTGCTTGGTTGGGTTTTCCTGTGAGTTTTAATGCAATGATAGTATTAATGCAATGATAAGTCAGAGATTATGTTCTAAATATTAGCTCAAACTTCATTTAGTTTTATAATTTACTGAGTTTCTATTTGTTTGTGTTGTAGAATTAATGGGGTTTCCACAATATAAAGAGTGGATGGGCGAAAGTTGTAGAGTGGGGAAAGTATACGTTAATGGGGTTAAAGACTTTGTGAATTATGCAACGAAGAATCTCGAAACTGATATTATCCCATGCCCGTGCAATCGTTGTAAAAATGGGAAACGCTTGAAAGGGGTAGATGTAAAAGTACATTTGTTTCATTGGGGTATGCAAGTTGACTACACGTTTTGGCATTTCCATGGGGAGAGGGAATTTAAGTATATTCCAGAAGAAATACTTGTCAATGAAACCGCTAACACAAATGGTGACCCGTTAGTACATGCTAGGTTAAACGATCTCATAAATGATACGTATGAAGTGCACGCAGCACAAGAAAAGCAAGATAGTAGAGGGAATGCTTTAGGATGTGAGGATCATGTTGGCAACGATACGGACCAAGTTAAGGATTATATACGTTTAAAAGCAGAAGCCGCAACACCATTATACCATAACTCCAACCCCTACCACACAAAGTTATATGCCATGGTTGGGTTGCAGCTCTTAAAGAGCAAATTTGGCTTGTCGGGAAAAATGTGACGGCAATACTCCTCTGGGCGAAAGATTTGCTCCCCAAAGAAAATACACTGCCAGTCAATTATTTGATCATGAAGGATAATTTGAAAGGTTCGGGTATGAAGTATAAATCAATTCATTGCTGCAAGTATGACTGCATTTTATACTATAAGGAGCATAAGCACAAACGGGCTTGTCTTGTATGTAAGGAACCTAGATATGAACAAAAGATGATAGTACATAATAAAAGTTTGTTGAAAGTAGATACGCAAATACCTAAGAAGGTGTTAAAGTATTTCCCTTTAGGTCCTCGATTGAAGAGACTTTACACTATACCTTGGATAGTAGAGGCAATGACTTGGCATGGTCGAGCGGAGGTGGGTGAGAATATCATGTGACATCCGATTGATTCATCTGTGTGGAAATCTGCAAATCAGAGATACCCGAACTTTGCTACAGAAATACACAACGTTCGCCTCGGAATATCAACTGATGGGTTTAACCTGTTTGGCAAATTGAGCACAGATAAGAGTATATGGCCTGTGTTTACGACGCCTTTAAATTTGCCCCGGTCATTGTGCATGAGAAAGGAGTTTTCAATTTTGTCGTTGTTGATACCACGTCCAAAAGCACCGGGTAGTGACATTGATGTTTTCTTAGCGCCACTAATAGATGAATTGAATGAGTTATGGGTTGAAGGTGTGAGAGCATTCGACTCATACAAAAAGGAGGAATTCATTTTGAGAGCTATGTTGATATGGGCAATTCATGATTTTCCTGCTTATGGGACCTTATCTGGGTGCAATGTACATGGTTACCTAGGTTGTCCTATATGTGGAGAGGAGACTGAAGCCAGCTGGCTTAAGAAAAGTGGTAAACTTTTTTATCATAATCATCGAAGATTTCTGCCCCAAAGTCACAAATTCAGGTCAATACGAAGCAATTTTCTCCTAGAAGGCACTGAGACGCGACCACCTCCACCAAGACTTTATGGTTTGGAAATTGAAGAAAGGTCATTAAAGGCTGATCAAAAGTTGAGGGGGAAACACCCCATAATTTTGGCCCAAAAGCGTAAAAGAAAGGATGTTAATGTGAAAACGGCGTGGTCCAGGAGATCAATAATGTTTGATTTGCCATACTGGAAGGAACATCCTGTCCGACATGTGATAGACATAATGCACGCTGAGAAAAATATCATTGAGCATCTCGTAAGCACATGCATTGGTGGTTCTCATTCCAAGGATGGAGAAAAAGCCCGTGAAGATCTTCGTGATTTGAAGATTAAAAGATCATTATGCTTGAAAGAAGATACAAACACTAGAAAAAAGCATATGCCAGTTGCATCTTATACTTTGAGCAATAAAGGAAGAAATATTTTCTTAGAAACATTAAAGGGCTTGAATGTCCCTTCTAGTTTCTCAACCAACTTACGCAGGATTGTCTGCGACACAACAAAAGATTTGAAAAAGTGCAAGTCCCACGATTGGCATGTGATAATGCAACTTATCCCTCTGTTGTTCGGACACTGTTTTTCGGAACACAAGGATCTTCGAAGGTCCATTCTACAAATTAGCTTATGTTTCTCCCTATTGTGTGAGAAAGTTGTCAACAGGACGCACATAATGGCAGCGAAAGAAACTTTGGTCGAGGCTATATGTGTTTTGGAGAAGCACTTTATTCCCTCATTCTTTGACATAAGCATCCACCTTTTAGTGCATTTGTGCGATGAAGCACTTTTATGTGGACCAGTAAGGTACCGATGGATGTATCCGTTCAAATGATTAATGAAAACTTTTAAAGATTACGTTAAGAATACACGGTGCATTGAGGGGTCTATTTTTTAGGAGTACATTATGGAAGAGGCTTCCTTGTATGCAAAGGAATATATGCCTAACCCAAACGTTGGAGGTTGTGAACGCTTTATTGATGAATTAGAAGAGTTTGCTGATGAGGAGGCCCTGGGAAAGGTAATGTAATGAAGCTAACAAGTACACAATATAACCAGGTGGCTCGATATGTATTCGAGACGCATGAAGACATAGATAAATGGAAAATGTGAGTTTATTTAAAGTGTTTTGTAAAATAATGTAATATGTTCGATGTTATATTCATTAGAAATTAATATTTTTAATGTTTTAACCTAGGCAATATAATGAGTGCGGGCATGCCAAGAAGAGGAAGGGAGGCGCGAGCGCAGACAATGACTTTAGGCATTGGGTAGCTTCCGAGGTGACTACAGTAATACCTCACTTTTATTTACTGTCTTTACAACATATTCACAATGCAAATACTTTCTTGGTTTCAGTTATTGAAAGCTGGTGAAGTATCGACGAGGCTTGCACGTCTAGCAAATGGGCCTAGTTTTGTAGCCAAGGAGTTTGGACAATATCGTGTCAATGGTTTTGTGTTCTCTTCAAGCACACACGAGTTAAAACTCATTGGAAAACAAAACGGCGGCATTTCATATAAAGCATTAACTCATTTCAGGGCAAGCGCGAAAGATAAAAACTTGATAGAAGCTGAGATGACATATTATGGGATTATAAAACAAATTATCCTATTAGATTATATATCTTTCAGCATACCTGTATTTTACTATGATTGGGTGAGAGTGGAGGACAAGAATGCATGTATGGTCGACCCTGACACCCACATGGTGAAGGTTGATTTGGCCAAGTTGAAGAGTAAAGACAATGTTAATGATGAGCCATTAGTTTGTGCATTACAAAACTTAAAGCAAGTGTTTTATGCAAAGAGACCCAACAATGATCCATGGTCTGTTGTTTTACATTCTCCTCGGCGCTTGACTACATCGGTAGACGATATAGAGGCACCTATCGAGATTCAGTCTATTCTGGATGATAACCCAGAGTTAAAGAAATTATTAAACGCATTAGACGAGTAGATGTTTAATTGTGGCATGTTATGTTGGTTTCAGTTATCAAAACTTTTAGAATATGTTGAAAAGGTATAACTTATATTATATTTTTTATATTATTTCCTTACTCTTGTATTAACATATGAACTAATGCATAAATATAAAAATGCAGAAAATGGCGTTCGAGAATACAATTCCATCATCCAGGCCAAAAAGTTCAAGTCATGATGAACACTCTGCCATTGATTCTCGTGCGAAAGTTTCCCTTAACCTATTTGGTTTGCCAATAGGTGGCAAGAATCCTTTTAAAGCTCGAGCCTTGTCTTTGTTAAAATCTTGTATTGGCTTAAAATATGAGAGTTGGGATACGGTTGAGCAAGTAAAAAAGGACGACTTGTGGGATACGCTCATGAAAGAGTTCAATCTTTCGGCCGACGAGAAGGAGGGGTCCATGAAATCCATTGGTATTCAATTGAAGACTTTTAGAAGTAACCTCCGCTCGACTTATTTTAAGGGATTGGGCAGTGATGGGATAAAGGCCCTGAAGGATCAAGTACCGGAGAAAGAGCATATCCCTGTTCGTGAGTGGAATGAATTCGTCTCGCGCGAAGTATCTGAGGCAAAATTAAAACAACAACACCAAGGTCGGGTGAACAGGGCTAAAAAGACTGACGTCCATTGTCTTGGTCGGATGTCGTATGCTGAGAAAACAGAGGAGATGGTATAAACCCTTTCTTATTTTAATGTGTATATATATTATATGTCTTGCTCAAATAGTTAATGGAAAATTAATTTATAGGTGCTTAACAATAAACGACCTGTTGATCGTTCGAAAGTGTATCTCGAAAGTCGTAGGCGGAAAACTGGGGAGTTTCACCCAAAGGTAGCTGATGATATGGTGAGTTTCGTAATCTCCGTTGTAATAATTAAATTCCTTCAAGTTTCGTCGTTCAATGGTTTTAATCGATTCATAAATAATTTTGTAGCAAAAATTGAGTGAGCTGAGAAGTAGTCAAGGTTCTTCAAACCAAAACAGTATTGATACGGATGCATTGACTGCCTTTAGAGGAAAAGATACTAGGGGGGCGACTCGTGGTGTTGGACCCGTGTCCAAAAGTAAAATTAAGGCAATTGCTCCTATAGTATCACAGTTGACTAGAGCAAAGACACGAGAAGAAAAACATGATGAGGATATGACATTTCTCAAATCATCCGTTACCATGCTTTTAAGTGATTTTGAATCGAATGGATTGAAAATACCAAATCCAAGTCCTCGCAATTATACTCCTATCCCATATCCAAGTCCTCGTAATTACACTCCAGTTCCGCATTCAACTCCCCATGATTACACTCCAGTTACGCATTCAAGTCCCCATGATTACATTCCTACCCCCCGTCAACTGAGCGAAACTTTGGATATTTAACTGATCCTCCACATGATCCATATGTCGATTTATTAGATTTTTCAAATCAGAGAAAGATTGCAAGTGGACAAGTTGTTGCTTCAGCTGCTACTGGAACGGTGGTGCATGACCATCAATTGCTGATATTTGAACGTAAGGTTTACGTTAGTAGTATTGAGCCAGTAGAAGAGAATCATCCGTTGTATTGTCGAAGTCATGCGGCGGACACTATTAAGGATGTCGAGAAATCTTGGGTGGTTTGGCCGTTGCTTTGTCTTAACCTTAAGTGATCCAGAGTAATTTGTCTTGAGAAATTTGAACAAATTGTCAAAGTGAACAATTAGTAGTGTTTGAACTCTATTTTAAATATTAGTAATCTGTTTTGAATCAATTAGTAATCTGTTTTGAATGTCTTTCAATCTAAAACCCGACATAATTGTTAAGTGTGTGAACTTTAGTTGGAACGAAGTCGGAAGAATGGGAAGAATAGGTGTTCACATTATGAATTACGTCCTAATTATATCTGCGGATTTACAACCGGACATCGTACGCAGCAGCCCCGTTAGCAGGGGTGATTGGGTTTGATAAATTCTCAATTTTGGTGCCGAGCATCCCCCGGCACGTGTGGGGTTGCATTTTTTGGTTCCGGACCTGTTACATACATCAGATATACCATATGGGTCCAAGAAATCCAGTTGAAATTGGCCCAATGATCAAATTTCATGAGATTTAGGAAATCAGCAAAGCAGAAAGTTGGATCCCAGCATCCGAATCAATTCGGTCTATCACCGAATCGATTCAACCCCTTCCAGTAGCCAATTAAGGGTTTGCGAATTGATTCGGGTTATTTTCGAATCGATTCGGCAAACCAAAAGTGTCAGGTCTCTACATCTGAATCGATTCAGTTTATCACAGAATCGATTCTCCTTTAGACAGTGTTGAATTCGAGAGTTTCGAATCGATTCGGTTCACCTGGTCACTTAAAATTCCCTCATTTGTTTAAATCAACTTCTCATTCTCTCTTCTCCCTTAGCCGAAGACCTCCTCCTCTCCCATATCATTTCCTTTATTTTATTCATTTTCACCCTCATGGCTTCCTCATCCAGGGCATCCTCATCTAAGGTTACTAATTCAACCCTCTTAAATTGTTTTCAAATCTTATTTAGTGTTCTTTGTATAAAAGTATGGTTAAATGCATTCTTGTAAAATCCACATTTTCTGCAGGAAACTTCATATTTTCTCATTGTTTGTGATGTGAATCCAACAAATACAACTTGTTTATGTTGCTTTGATGATTAAGTTGTATTTGTTGGAGTTGTTTCACTTTGAAAATGCCATTTTCACCCTACTTTCTATACATTGCACACTATATGTTCGATAAAATGCCTCTGTGAAGGTTTTGTGCGCTAAAGCTCCATCTTCGCACCTTTTATCGCACATTCTTGTTGAATTATCCTTGTTTGAGTGTGGTGTGCGTCGATTACGTCTACTCGACCAATTTTTCCCAACGCGCACCCTCCGAACCTAGTTTCCCCAAATTTCACGATTACTTTGATTTTATGCATCGCACTTATGGTGTATGTATTGAATTAATGTTTTGTAGGTTCCTTCGATCACCAAGCCATCATCCAATGTGGTTACTGGACGGGGAGGCGCTGGTTTTGAATCTTTTCATTCCAAGGATGAGATGGAGTGGTATCGGGCCATGTTCAAAACCAGTCGCCCGATTGCTATTGAGAAGGAGGTGATTTTAGATGACATGCCGGCTTCTGTAAGACGGTATTTAGCCAAATTCAATTGGGAGGCCCATCTTTCCATGAGAGGGGAGGTCAACGAGGACCACGTGCGCCGTTTTTATGCTTCTCCAGTATCTACGCGCGGCGGCACGTATGAAGCGTATGTGAGAGGGAGGCGGATTACTATTTTTAAGCCCATCTTGGATGCGCACCTTAGTGGGGCTTCTAACACCGAGCTCTATCATTACTCGGTCCTCGCAGATGCGCCTCAGCTTCCACAAGAGGTACTTATTGCGCGTCTTGCACCCGACAAGATTTGGGCGGGGGAGACTTTCCCCACTTCGGGCATGCTCGATGTACATCGTATCCTCCATCTCATCGCCGTTAATTCCATCATTACAACTCAGACCAAGGCTGTCCTCCGTTACAAGCAGGCCCTCTTCTTATACAGTCTTTTAGGGGATGACATGGTCATCAGTCTTCCCGCCCTCATGTTGCATCAAATAGTGAACGCTGCCATAGCGAGAAGGGAACCACGACTCTTCCTTTTGCGCGACTGATTTCTCGAATTTGCAGGGATGTAGGATGTGAGGTCTTGGACAGCGACAAGATACCTAGGCTGCCCAAGGTATTTAATGATAAGACCATTGCTAAAAGCTTGGGGCAAGATTATTGGGAGAGGAGGAAAAAGCGTATGTTGGATGCTCCTGATGCCCCTGATGCTCCTATGCCGGATATTCCGGAAGTGCCTCATCTAGTCCCACCTCCTGTGCGTCCTACTGTTGACGCCATTACATATCTCGAGGTGCGGATGGATGATTTACAGGCTAATTTTACTGAGTTTCGGGGCACCTATATGGAAAACTTCGCATCATTGCAGGGTGATTTTACCGAGTTTCGGGACACTTATATGACGAACTTCGCATCCTTACGGGCTGACTATCAGCGAGATACTTCCATGATTGCCCGGGCACAGATGGATTTGTTTGTTCATATTCGTGGGGGCGAGGCTGCTGTGCCTCCTTACCTTTATGATCCTTATGCCCCTCGTGACCCCACCGTGCCCGAGTCCTCGAGCCGCCATCCGGACCATATGTAGGGCATTGTCATCCCGCTTTCTCTGCTGCTAACTTTTGTGGTTCTTTATTTTGATTTTTGGGTTTGTAACTTTGTAGTTGTGTAGTGGTGTGGGGAAGAGAGAGTACATTTAGTCTATTTTCTAATTTTGGTTTTTGTTCCCCATGAACACAACTTGTGATTATTAATGAAATTACTCATTTACTTCTTCTCTACTTGTTCTACTAGCTTTAATTTGCATTTAATTCCATCTCTTGTATTGGTTTGTGTTTAAACTAGATAACTAACTTAATTATGTTGTTAACTAGCATGTGTAGTGTAGTTTCAATTATGAGTAGCTAGACTTATGATTGGGTATCATAATCCCACCTTGGATGCTTGAACTTCATATTTAGGGTTTGGTTTATAATTGTTCTAATGGTTTATAATCCCACCTTAGATTTGCACTTAAATCACAAGATTTATTTAGAGCGCACCAATGCGTCATGTATGAAACCTGTATTATTTCTTAAATATGTACTACCCTGCCGAGGTCTACTAATCAGAAACCATTATGTTCACAACAATGTAGTCGTTTGGTACCAGTAACTGTTTATTTCTATGTTGCTAAACTCTCAAAGACAACATCTCTATTAATTATATGACAGGTATGTGAATTACTATTTCATAAGGTTTATTTGATTGTTGTATTAATAGTCTGGGGGACTTGATTGAAAATATTCAAGAACAGATGTCGTTTAGTACCAGTAACGATGTAGTATCGTTGTTGTTGAGTATTTTTATTTTTTTAAACAGGGTGGATAGTCCTATAAATAAAGGGAACTCTGCCCAAATTTTTTTAAATTAGAACAGAAATATTGTACATTTATTTCACTTTGTTGTCGGGTAACGATTTTTTTTTGCAATTTTCGTCGTGCCCTCAGGCACGGGCATACGCTAGTATATATATACATAAGTTATGGTAGTTTCTTTATCACAAAAAATGAATGTGTATATATATATATATATATATATATATATATATATATATATATATATATATATATATATATATTAATCACATTTTATTATTTGCAGGCATACACATGGCATATCCGGCATACGTAGTATTCAAAGGCCTAAATCCAGGGGTTTACACTTCGTGGCAAGCAACACAAGCACAAGTTAATGGATACCGAGGCGCTGTATTCAAAAAATTTGAGTCCATTGAACTTGCTCAACAGGCATACTCCGAGTACACGAGGGAGGATGTCACCGCATCAATACCCCCCACGGATGATATACCTAGACTTCACGAATCGTATCCACTGCGTGGTAACTCCTGGTCTAGATTTAGAATGATTTGTTACATGTTCATGGCATTCCATGTCATCGAAGTGTTGTGTCGTTACTTTTTTTAGTTTATTTTTTATTCTATGTTCATTTTGTACTTGGCGCCCACTTAGGGGTTGCTTGATGTTAAATTAAGTTTAACAAGTTTTATGTGTACTGGATATTTGGAATATGAGAAATATAAATGAAATGTTGTCAAAATTTTTAGACTTGTTATCATGATATTTATTTTACTTTCATTATTTCATCATTTTGTGAAACTATAAAGATATTTGTAATAGCTTTTACAAAATTTAACAAATTTAATTTTGTAACTCCTAATAGGAGTCACAAATTTGTCACTACTATCAATTTTGTAACTGCTAACAGCAGTCACAAATATATGATTGGTAACTGCTGACAGCAGTTACGAATAGCAGTTACAAATTGGGGTCACCAGTCATAACTCCATAGGGGTTATAAAAAATTGTGACTGCTGTTAGGAGTTATAAATTTTCTTTTGTCACCCCCTAAATTATGAAGGTAAATAGCAGTTATAAAGGTCATTTGTGAATGCTAACAGCACTCACAAATCTCCCATTTTGGTGTAGTGTTGGGTGGATTTATTTTCTACTCTCTCTTCTTTATCCTACGCTACAATCAAGGTAATTTTATTTTAATGTTTTAAATTCATTTTTTCTTTTCTTTTTGTCTAATATAAACATCACTAAATAATAAATTTTAAAATTCCTAATTTTTGAAACCTAAAAATTAAAAGCCCTAACCTTCTCTCTTTGATTTTTAATTTTTGTGGTATCATTTTTTTGCCTATTAATAACTTGAAAAAATCTAAATTATAATTTCAATCCCTAAAATTATAGTGTTAATTTTTTTTATTATAGTGTTAATTTTTTATTATGTTCACAATAATATATTACTCATGCATTTTCTTAGGTTACAATGTCAAGGAAAACTTTATTATCATTTTTTAAACCAAAAAGTGATGACAAATCAAGTAAAAAGACGCCTTTTATATTGCTCGATGCTACTCCTTTAGCCATCATTGAGACACCGCCTCCTTGTAAAATTAAAAGGACCGAACCTAGTGAAAAAGATAACTCATTTACTCGGGATCCTGGCTTGCGTCTTCAAATATGGCAAGCACCATTGAAGACCGTGATGAGCTTCGAAAAAAATATCTCAAATTTGGGCCTTATCAACCCATACTTCAAGAGTACCCACTCACCCAAGATGGAAAACAATATCGTTGATTTCAAAGTATTTGGGTTAAAATATATGCTTGGCTTGAGTATTCCGTTGAAAAAAATTGAGTATATTGTTTATATTGCTTCTTGTTTGAAAGTAATCCACCGACTCGGGCTGGATGTATAGTTGAAGGGTTTCAAATTTGAAAACAAGTTAGTGGACCTAAATGTGCACTTTTAAAACACATGGGAGTTCCCCCATCAACGCATATGAGTTGTGTCAATGCTGCGGAAGATTTAATGAATCATTTCCAACACATTCATAGAGTGTTTGACTCACAATCTAAAGAAGTGGTGGAGAATAATCGATTGTGTCTCAAGACATCTATCGATTGTGTGCGGTGGCTTGCATTTTAATCATGTGCATTTAGAGCTCACGATGAATCCCCTCAATCACTAAATCGTGGAAACTTTATTGAATTGATAAAGCACACTGCAAGATATAATAACAAAGTTGCCGAAGTTATCTTGCAAAATGCTTTAGGGAATGCAATGTATACCTCTGCAATTATTCAAAAGGAAATTTTGAATATTTTGGGTGATAATGTGAGAAGTAAGATTCGTAATGAAATTGGAGATGGGAATTATTGCATATTGGTTGATGAAGCACAACATGCATCTACTAAAGAGCAAATGGCCATTGTCTTAAGATTTGTTAATGGGGGGGGGGGGGGGGGTACGTGAACGTTTTTTGGAATTGTGAGTGTTGAAGATACTACGGCTTTGACACTTAAAAAGGAAATATTCAGCGTACTTTCTCTTTATGATCTTCATATTGATAAAATACGTGGTCAAGGGTATGATGGTGCTAGCAATATGCGTGGGGCTTAGAATGGGTTACAAGCACTCTTTCTTAAAGAGTGCCCATATGTTTATTATGTGCATTGCTTTGCCCACCAACTACAACTTTCTTTAGTTTCGGCATCCAGAGATGTGCAAGATATACTTTTCAAAGTTGAATATAGTTGTAAATCTTGTCGATGATTCTCCCAAACGTCATAGTGAATTACAATCGAGACAAGCTGCTGTATAAGGCTGCTTATGGTGAACTTGTGACCGGAAGAGGTGCTAACCAACTTAAGACCTTGCATCGAGCTGGAGCAACTCGTTGGAGCTCCCATTTGAGTTATGTCAGAAGCTTCATTGATTTATTTGGTCCATCTTGTCAAGTTGTTGAAAATATTTGGAAGAATGGCCCTAGTAATCCTATAAGCTCGGAAGCTAACGGTGTTTATAGTGCGATGACTTCATTTGAATTTGTATTTATTTTACATTTATTGAATGAGATAATGGGAATCACAGATTTTCTTTGTCAAGCACTTCAAAGAAAATCTCAAGACATTGTAAATGCTATGAGTCTCGTCTCAAGTATAAAAACACTACTTCAGAAGTTAAGAGAAAATGGTTGGAGTTCCTTCTTTGAAAAAGTGAAATCATTTTCTGAAATTTTTTGCATTGATATCCTCGATATGAGTGCTCGTTATTCAGTGGATACAAGGCATTCTTGTCAACAATATGACACCATTACAGTTTATCATCATTATCAAGTTGATACATTCAATGCTGCAATTGATTTTCAGATAATGGAGATAAATTGTAGGTTTTCTGAGGGTGCAATAGAACTTCTCATTCTTAGTGCTGCTTTGGACCCACGTGATACTTATAAATCATTTAAAATTGGTGAAATATGCAAGCTCGCCGAAAAATTCTATCCTGAAGATTTCACCAAAGATGATATGCATGGTTTGAAGAGTCAGTTGAAACATTATGAGCTTGATATCCCATATCACCCAAGTTTCCAAAATTTATCCTCAATTTCTGAGTGATGCACTCAATTAGCTGAAACAAAAAAGAGAGAGATCTATTATTTGGTTGACAGATTGATTCGTCTTGTTTTGACCCTTCCTATTTCCACGTCATCAACCGAATGGGCTTTTTCAGCTATGAAGCTTGTCAAAACAACTCTTCGCAATAAGATGGATGATGACTTTCTTGAAGATTGCATGATACTCACCATTGAAAAAGAACTCGCACAAGATATTGCTCTAGATTCGATAGTAGATGATTTTGATTCTCGAAAGGATCGTAGGGTTCAATTTCATTAGCCTATTATGAACTTCTTCTTTTTTGTATGCGTGCAAATCTATCAAACTTGAGTAGATATAGCAAAATGATACTCTTTTGTCTATTTTGAATATAAAATTAATGCATCGCTACTGTCTTAATGCTATTGATTTTTGTGTTTATTTTTATTATTTTTATGATAAATTTATATTAGCCCGGTCAGCTGCAAAATTCGGGCTATGCCCCTGCTCAAGACCGTATATTAAAATTAAAAGAATCTAAGAATACTAAGGAACTTCTTAGAAACTTAAGACTAATAGAATAAGGAGAAGAAAGACTAATGCCAGCTACACAAGTAGGTCCTAATAAACAAGAGATAGGAAGTAGTAGTAGGCTAGAATATGCTCCTAGACTTTTTAGTAAACCTATAGGAATAAATATTCCTATATACTCTAGCACTTTAAGACTAAACCTGACTATATAAAAGACTTTCCAACTACTGACAAGAGTTTTACTCATGTTAAGACCATGGCAAGTCACGACATAAATTCAGTAGGGATATACCTTAACTTAGACAATGTCCAAGATAGGAAGAAGGCCTTAGACGAATGGCATAACCAAATGAACATGTGTTTTGCATCTAATGAACAATGAGATGCAAGTTCATGTAATAAGTACGCTGAGCAATCCATTAGAGGTATTGCAAAAGATTATTTAGATAGTTTAAGAAAGGCTACAGATGAAGACTCCTTAGCTAAGATTGAGAAGATAAAAGAGAACTTAGAAGAAAGATCAATTGAAGAATATATTCAATTGTTTACGTCAGAATTCATTGGAGCTGGACATTTAGCTCATATCAATGAACAAGACTTAGCAAAAACTAAGTTAGTCCTCCTTAGCATTCGCAAACTAGATAAAATCAATGAATATAGCAACAACTACGAACAGCTATATTACCAAATTAAAGAATTTGGAGAGATTTTAAAAGATGAATACTTTAGAAAGATACCAGCCTTAGGACAAATCTTAATTAATGAATATAGGAATTGGCCAGGAGTAGCTGGAGTTAAGAATAACTCCCTTGGTGAAAGAATCGATTTTGCCAAAGACTATATCATATCTAAGAGACATGATATAACAAAAGGAAAGTTAATAGAAGAAGCTTTCAAGAAGATCCCTCTAATCATAGACGAAAGAGACATCGCTCCAATCTAATGGGGATGGGGAAGTGAATCTAAGAAATTTAAAAAGAAATTAGAATAGAAACATAGGAATTTTAAGACTAGACCTTTAGGATTTCCAAATAAGTATAAATTTAGACCATCTACTACCTTTAGAGAAAGGAATACTACGACTAAGAAAAATAGGTTTAACCAAAAAAGATACTTTAAGAAGAATACTAGTAAATATAAGAAGATTCCTAATTATAGGAAGGAAAAAGAAGTAGCTCAATCTAACTACCCTCAAAGAATGTTAGACTTGCGGCAAAAAAGGACACTTTGCTAAAGACTGCCCTAATAAGAAAGATAAAACAGGTATAAAGATTATTAATACAATATTAGACTACGCAGATCAAGAAGAATTAAATATCCTATATGCTATAGAAATATCAGACATAGAAGATGATGATAATACTAGTATCTATAGTGCATACACAGACAGTGATTCAGAAGACTATAACAGTGATACTGATGAATATGAAGACTCCCAAGATACTCTAGACTTGTATATGATGAAAACTAATCAAGAAAATTTAGATAGTGAATATATAAACTTTGAAGAAGCTTGGTATAAGTGTATAATAAGCCCCCTTTTAAAGAAAAGATGGACAGTTAGTAATCCTGAGTTACTAACCTATACACCTAGATGTTACTTTGATGAAAGACATTATTGCACATTTGAAATGAAATGTAGCAAGAAAGACTTTAGATGTTGTGGCACCCATCCCAATTAAATAAAAGGTGATCATTCATGTACCAGTTTAAAATAGAATGTTCGGTTGGTTCATTCTTAGCATCATTGTCGAAAAACTTTTTAACATATTAATCACCTAATATAAAATTAAGATAGGTGTCAAAATATTTCCAATTTTAGTAAAAATAAGTAAATTCATTATCATTCAATCTTAAAATATAAACCATTCACCATACATAGGAATATAATAAATACTAAACATGAATCAAGTACTGAATTAAATAAGACTGGGTAAAACCTCCCAGTTCAAAACTCTAAACCATAAAGTAAACTGAATACAATATCTCAGATCAAAGACTAGAAGTGAGCGACACATGCCCAAAATGAGCAGTCTAGATGAAACTGAATGGAAAAGATAGATGTGTTTACTGTAAAGACCTACAGCTTCCACAACAGCTGCAGCACGTCTGACACTCCAATCTCTAATTCTGGTACCTCTGTGGCTGAGCACCTGATATAATATATATATATATATATATATATATATATATATATATATATATATATATATATATATATATATATATATATATATATATATATATATAGGAGAAGGCTCACCTACATCATGCTCTATACATCACCCATGCATCACGCCTAATTCTGGGCCCTCAAAAACTTTTTTTTTCAAATTTATATTTTTTCCTTGAAATTAACCTTCCAATCAACCCATATGCAAAAAATTAGGTCAAAATACATTTTGTAACTATTTTTAAAAAATCCACAAAAACCTGTTAAAAATACCTTATTTTTAAGGGTCTGCGCCAGCAGTTTTTTGATGATTTTTTAAAAATAGCTACAAAATGTATTTTGACCTAATTTTTTGCATATGGGTTTATTAGAAGGTTAATTTCAAGGGAAAAATATAAAATTTGAAAAAAAAGTTTTCAAGGGCCTAGAATTAGTTGTGATGTACGGTGTGATGTATAGTGCATGATATAGGTGAGCCTCCCTCTCTCTCTCTCTCTCTCTCTCTATATATATATATATATATATATATATATCAAAAGAGAGAAGAGATACAAGAAACGGGTCAGAGCCCGAGGTTTAAAAATGATTTAGCAAGTATTTAAAATTGGTTCTTAAAACAAGTCTTATACGCATGTTAGTTATCGAACTCTCACATGAGTTTCTCACATCTCATCGATTGTGCACGCCTAACGTACATCTAATCTCCCCCTAGTTATACCACCCAGTCTAACTAGTCAGAAACCATACTAATACTAACTATGCTCAGTAGTAGTATAACCGTATCACCCATACAATACGCCATTTAAATAGTTTATCTCACATACTAAGTTTCATTATTCAACGTTCGAATGGTTAATCTTTTATCCACTAAGATTATTTTATTTCTCATTTCCACTTTATCTACAAGTTTCACAAAGTAGAAAGTCCCCCAAGTACACTCAAATATATATATAGTCTCATCATCCCTATATATATACACTAATCCTGCGACCTTAGGTTAAAACCACTTGACGCAATGTAATGATTATTATTATTACCAAGTCTACTAATTTCACACAGTAGAAATATTCACAAGTTCATATATATATATATACATATAGTAACATCATCCCTATACATATATATATACTAATCCTTCACCCCCGGGTTAAGACCCATTAGTGCACCTATTAAGAGAATCTTGCATCCCCAGGTTAGCACCCATTAATGCACCAATCAATAATAATCCAGCACTCCCGGGTTATCACCCATTAGTGCACCTATCAATAACAATACCGCACCCCCGGGTTATCACCCATTAGTGCGCCTAACAATAATCATCCTTGTACCCCTGGGTTATCACCCATTAGTACACCTAACAATAATATCCTTGTACCCTCCGGTTATTACCCATTAGTACACTTAAGAATAGAGTTTTTGTACCCCCGAGTTATCACTCATTAGTGCGCTTAAATATAAGATTCTAGCACCCCCGGATTATCACCCATTAGTGCTCTTAACAATAATATCACATAATAGGCATACACACGACCTATTAAAATTTATAGGTATTTCCCCAACCTACCTATATACTTCTCATACGTATTTTAATCTCAACATTACGTATAGTATAGATATTTAGATTACTATCTCTCTCATAACCTCCAAGGTACATTCTCTATACCGAATAATTCAAGTATTAATTCGCACATACATTCTTGAAATTCTATCCTGTTTAAATTTACTATCTGATAGTTTCTCTCACTCCAATAAACCGGTAAACTCAAAACTGGACTCTAAGAAAAATCCTCAAAAATTCACTACGTCGCTCGAACCAGAAGGGTTGTCGCTCAAACGATTGCCACGTGTTGTTCGAGCAACTTCGCGCGAGATACATGTCTCGCTCGAACGAGAGTTCGCGCGACGCGCTCTAGTTCGTCCCCTTTGCTCAGAATTCAGCATTTTTCACCATTTTTTAACCTAAAAACCTCTAAGATTCAACACCCAACACCTCATCATCAATCCTAATCAAGCCATAACAGATTATATAACATTCATAACATCCTATGATCATTAATTCGTCAAAATTATATGAAATCCCCAAATTGATTCATATGAACCCTAGTTTCCAAATTTCCAATTAAAGAACCTAATCATTCCAGATTCGTTCATCAATACATAATTCAATTTCGCGATTAATCCTCTACATACGTGAAGGAATTTCAACCACTAATTAACCCAGTCCTTAATCATAATTTAAATCTCCAATTTTCACCCAATTAACATGTAAATCACGATTATTTTCACCTACTCTAACATGAGTATGATTATTGCTAAAAGAAAGTAAGTAATAAACACTTGCCTTAAATCGAAGGTCTGAATCCTTTGGTGATGTTGGTATAGGTGTGTTCCTCGTCTTCCGATCTATACGATGGTGGTCACGGTGGTGGAAGATGATGCCTAAAAGCTTTGGCTCCTTGGGATTTCCTCTCCCTCACTCTCTGTGACTCTCTCTTGAGTTATGTGAATGTGAGCCCTAATTTCTCCCACGTAACTGATATAATAAAACTCTAATTTTCGTCCATTTAATTTTACCAAAAATCCAAATTACAAAACTACCCCTACGGGGTGCCGGTTTGGCCTAAAATCTCTCGGAGTCCAAATAAAATACTCAGGTAGTGTTTTCTGACTATCTCAACCCTCCCGGATTCAACGGCCCACTCGAAATGACCATACGAGTTAATAAAAATTAATTATCTTTATATCCCCATCAATTAGTCCCGACACGACTCACACGCGCGTCAGACTTAATTACCAAACTGTCGTATTTCTCACTTTCCATAATTTATCAAATTTAATAATTCCATATTACATATTACACATTAATATTCAATAATTCTCAACAATAAGTATTAACCGTTGGCGCGGTAGTTAATAATTATTTTAATCCAGATTAATTAACAATTAAATTTTCACATTTTAATTCAATTAATCCAATAATACTAATTATTTCCATAATTAGTTAAATCATCAAAAATACGGGGTGTTACATACTCCCCCCCTTACAACATAATTTTGTCCCGAAATTCGAAAAAAGTATAGCAAGTATAGACAATATTGTGTATAAGTTGCGCATCGCATCATTGCGCTCCCAAGTAAAGTATTTTGTACCACCCATATAGTATGTTATCGAATACCCTTAATAATCAACACTTCACATGTGTTTCTTTTAAACTTCATGTTACCCTGTCATGTAGGCTCCTCCCTAAGCCTTACCGATTAAGTTCCACTACTTACTATATTTTATATATTCATTATCTAGCCTTCTACTATTTGCACCTTAATAGATTTATCCTCCTTTCAGATACATACGACTTCGTCTCGTGTCGTTCGTACAATTAAATTGGCTGGGCAATATATATTTCACACAATATATACGATAATATCAATTCTTCTCTAATATTTGTAATCATAACTGGTCCCCCACCTTTAACTATCAAGTTGGACAACAACAAAGTTTACCGTGTCATACTTCTACTAGCACACTGCCCGAACGTGAACTTATAGGAGTTATTTAAACACAAACTCCAGTAATGGAAGGTACTGCTCTCATCCTCCCCTAAGATTTGAGGGTACACATAAAATTTTCTCTCCATCATTCGATTTGACTGCTTGTCCTGCCCATCCCTCTACGGTTGGTAGGCTGTACTCAATCGTATCTCAGTACCTATGGTTTCACTATCTCGGCTACATAAGGATCCTATGCATATTGTCCCGTAGTATGATCATCCCAATTGGCATAATGTGAGCTACTTCACTCCACCGTTCCTTATCACATATAATGGATCATGACCACTCTAGAAAGTAGTACTTCATGAGAAGATCCCTGGGAATACTCTCCCATTCACTGGTGGAAGAAACCTCTGCTGGTTTCAGATTTGTCCACCCTTTTTCCAACAGTCAGGTGACCCACTGTAAGACAAACTTTGCAATATTACCCTACATCATAAGCCATCACCACTGTTATGTGTATCCTGATACATTTTGTACTCTCTTGAATAAATTTCAGTTTATCTTGAAATGTAAGTCTCTGACAAATCTCAGTGAATAAGCTTCGGCTTACCCGACTACATGTTATCGAATTCACATGCTAATCATAATCCACTGGCTGATTCGATCACCTAGGGCGGCCATACACCCTATGCCTCGCGCATCATTATACAAATGACATGAAATTTTCTTACTCCAATTCTTGCACACTTGGTATGTTGATGTGGTACGGGTGCACTCAACCACCCCACTAGTAAAAACTTAATCCCTCCTCCGGTGGCATCATTGTTCCATTCAGAGTGATACTAAAGACTGGGAGACTCTACTGGCCTTAAGTCATAAAAGAATTTTCAACTCTCAATTATATTCTTTTATAGGTACAATAATCAACGTACAAAACTTATATACTATCGACCAAACTTCTCGACAACTTCTGACGTTTGCTAGTTTCATGCGTGGGATGTCTCGCAAAGCGAAATCCAAATAAGGAACCCCCCCGATACACTACTATCTAACCTAGTCGATTGTCATGATCCGTAAGGCCTTTAATCCATACTATGTACCTTCCCACAATCTTCATATATGTACATAAAAGTTTACTCGTCCACTCTCATGTCCCTAAAATAACATGAAGCATGGCACTCTCACTATCCCAAGTACTCGGCACTATATATATATATAACGAGCTATATCTCGTTGCTCGGTAAAGAACACAAAGTATCCTGAGTCCCCTCATTAAAATAAATTTCTACGCACTGGAATCATATATAACTAGACAACATACTCGCCAAGGTCTATAATACCATGAAATTTTTATATATTCATATATCTGGGCCCTAACCTATTTCAGTTGGCACCGCAAAAAGTTAAGATCACTTCCCCGGGACGATCTGGCACGACAGTTATATCACTCAATTTACTATCGTTTAACCATATGGTAATTAATCACTACACATTACCATAATTACCTCTACTAAATCTAATTCAATGCAGTAGTAAATTATAACAACAAAACATATTCTTAGGGCCCACCCGGTTCTCTCATGGGCGACATCAAAATACCCTGCTATCAACGAGAAATACATTTGTAACGAGACCGTTAAAACCAACGTTCCTACAAAACTCGACCAGCACGCGAAGTTTAGGATTTCTAATTTATATATAATTTGTGACACATCCATGTCACTAGAATTAATCCTTTGCCCACAAGGATGAAGAAAAATCTCACCAGTCTCGCCTAATCACAGGGTCCCAGCACATGGCTGCCAACGCGACCCATGAACATCTGCAATCGTTATACAACTTAGGATTTCATCCTATAGTTGTCCCCTCTCATTGTGGAAAATTCATTTCATTATGTGAATTTCGCGCCCATTATTGAAACATGTGCCCGAAATCCCTCGACCTCAATTATGGATTTAATGACTTCCCATTTACATCCCGGTCCCCGTCGACCCTGACATACTGTATGCTACTCTTAACGAGGACTCTACTAGTCCAGCCTGAACCCATCACTCTCGGGTGTAAATTTTTCCTGGGACTAATTCTCTTGACCAAAATTCCTTCGTCGGAAGTCTCACTCCTCCAGTTGTTATGCCTAACTGGCACGGTTTACCATTTCTACTCTTTTTGGTCTCACTTCTCAATTGTGGACACATTTAACTCTTGTAGTTCTACTTTCTTCCCATAGGTAAACTTCACGAGCCATTTCCCCATCACTAGTACCACAGACTATTTTGAAATGTCCTTCTCTTGGACCGTTAGTCTTAACTCACAATTATTCTTTTGTTATCCCTTTGGCTATGCTGGCCTTTCGAAACTCTGGTTAGCCTCCACATCTCTGATTGACTTCATCGTCACTTTGTAGGAAGTTATTCACTCAAAATTATCTAACTGAGTTCCCTATTGGGCATACTCTCCTGTGGTATCTCACTAACACTGTTAAGTTCAGTTCTGCCCTTCAGTCAGATCATATATCCCTCTTTGCTCCCTTCTCATAGAAATGTTGCAATAACTTATCACCGTATAACCTTGATGACATCGACCTTAGTCATTCTAGTTGGATTTCTCATCCATGCTCGGACTCACGGTCCTTCTTTAACTATAAGCCCTTATATAATTTTATGTCCCCTTTCAAGGTATGAAGATCTATGAAATTCAACCTTTCTCTCACGATCGGTCTCTAGCTTACTCACAGTGCTAATTTTTAAATTTTCACTTGTATTTCTATTACAACATCAAATGGAAGACCTCATGGTCAAATCGTACTTCAAATTTCTCTTTAAATTTCAAACACACTTTCTGCACGTGGTGATTGACTCTAATCACTTTATTTCGCTCCTAAGAGCTATAACTTTAACTCTAAATTTTATTCTGAGTGTCGTCACACTCCACTCTACACAATTGCCTTCGAATTTTATTCTTCCGTTAGCCTTTTACAATTTCTCTCTTTCTTCTCCGCATCTTCACTGATGGTTTTCACAAGAGTCCCTTTTATTTCCCATTATTGATTACGATAGGTGGTCCTGAAATCATTCCACTGTTACCTACGACTGTGCCCTGAGAACCCACCGTTCCTGAGTGATGGTTTCTATTATCACTTTCTTAAGTAATCCTCATGGTGATTTTTCTCACGATCACTCTTTCCCGATTACTCTATGTCTTCTGTTGGGTTTCTTCTCCTGCAGTCCTTCTTACGGTCCTCTTTGGTCGTCCCATACTATTCGGTGTTCGAAGCACACACCATTTTATATAATGAGTTTCCTCCATTATGATTCATAGCAGGAGAACGTAAGTCGCATACGTAAAGGAACACAACGATCTTATAATAAGGCTCTACATGAAAGAACGTTACGCTGAAACGTAATAAGCCGCACAGATCCTAAGGACACTAGAACCTGATGCTCTGATACCACCTGTGGCACCCCGCCTAATTAAATAAAGGGTGATCAGTCATGTACCAATTTAAAATAGAATGTTCGGTTGGTTCATTCTTAGCATCACTGTCGAAAAACTTTTTAACATATTAATCACCTAATATAAAATTAAGCTAGGTGTCAAAACATTTCCAATTTTAGTAAAACTAAGTAAATTCATTATCATTCAATCTTAAAATATAAACCATTCACCACACATAGGAATATAATAAATATTTAACATGAATCAAGTACTGAATTAAATAAGACTGGGTAAAACCTCCCAGTTCAAAACTCTAAACCATAAAGTAAACTGAATACAATATCTCACATCAAAGATTAGAAGTGAGCGACACATGCCCTAAATAATAAGTCTAGATGAAACTGAATGGAAAAGATATATGCGTCTACTGCAAAGACCTACAGCTTCGACAACAGCTGCAGCACGTCTGACACTCCAATTTCCAATTATGGTACCCCTGTGGCTGAGCACCTGATATAATATATATATATATATATATATATATATATATATATATATATATATATATAGCAAAAGAGAGAAGAGATATAAGAAACGGGACAGAGCCCGAGGTTTAAAAATTATTTAGCAAGTATTTAAAATTGGTTCTTAAAACAAGTATCATACGCATGTTAGTTATCGAACTCTCACATGAGTTTCTCACCTCTCATCTATTGTGCATGCCTAACGTATATCTAATCACCCCCTAGTTATACCACCCAGTCTAACTAGTCAGAAACCATACTAATACTAACTATGCTCACTAGTGGTATAACCGTATCACCCATACAATAGGCTATTCAAATAATTTATCTCACATACTAAGTTTCATTATTCACCGTTCGAATGGTTAATCTTTTATCCACTAAGATTATTTTATTTCTCATTTCCACTTTATCTACTAGTTTCACAAAGTAGAAAGTTCCCAAGTACACTCAAATATATATATAGTCTCATCATCCCTATATATATACATTAAACCTGCACCCTTAGGTTAAGACCAATAGGCGCAATGTAATGATTATTATCATTACCAAGTCTACTAATTTCACAAGTACATATATATATATATATAGTCACATCATCCCTATACATATATATATACTAATCCTGCACCCCCGGGCTAAGACCCATTAGTGCACCTATTAAGAGAATCCTGCATCCCTAGGTTAGCACCCATTAATGCACCTATCAATAACAATCCAGCACCCCCGGATTATCACCCATTAGTGTGCCTAACAATAATCATCCTTATACCCCACGGGTTATCACCCATTAGTACACCTAACAATAATATCCTTGTACCCCCCGATTATCACCCATTAGTACACTTAACAATAGAGTTTCTGCATCCTCGAGTTATCACTCATTAGTGCGCTTCACTAAAAGATTCTAGCACCCTCGGATTATCACCCATTAGTGCTCTTATCAATAATATCACATAATAGGCATACACATGTACTATTAAAATTTATAGATATTTCCCCAACCTACCTATATACTTCTCATACGTATTTTAATCTCAACATTACGTATAGTATAGATATTTATATTACTATCTCTCTCGTGACCTCCAAGGTACATTCTCTATACCAAATAATTCAAGTATTAATTCGCACATACTTTCCCAAAATTTTCTCCTGTTTAAATTTACTATCTAATAGTTTCTCTCACTCCAATAAACCGGTAAACTCAAAACTGGACTCTAACAAAAATCCCCAAAAATTCACTACGTCGCTCGAACCAGAAGGGTTGTCGCTCAAACAATTTCCACGTGTTGTTCGACCGACTTCGCGCGAGATAAAGGTCTCGCTCGAACGAGACTTCACTCGACTTCGCACGACGCGCATTGGTTCGTCCCCTTTACCCAGAACTCAATGTTTTTCACCATTTTTTAACCTAAAAATCTTTAAGATTCAACACCCAACACCTCATCATCAATCTCAATCAAGACATAACAGGTTATATAACATTCCTAACATCCTATTATCATTAATTCGTCATCAATCATCAAAATTATATGAAATTCCCAAATTAATTCAATTGAACCCTAGTTTCCAAATTTTCAATTAAAGAACCTAATCAATACAGATTCGTTCATCAATACATAATTCAATTTCATGATTAATCCTCTATATACGTGAAGGAATTTCAACCACTAATTAACCGAGTCCTTAATCATAATTTAAATCTCCAATTTTCACCCAATTAACATGTAAATCATGATTAATTTCACCTACTCTAACATGAGTATGATTATTTCTAAAAGAAAGCAAGTAATAAAAACTTGCCTTAAATCGAAGGTCTCAATCCTTTGGTGATGTTGGTATAGGTGTGTTCCTCGTCTTTCGATATATACGATCGTGGTCACGGTGGTGGAAGATGATGCCTAAAAGCTTTGTCTCCTTGGGATTTTCTCTCCCTCACTCTCTGTGACTCTCTCTTGAGTTATGTGAATGTGAGCCCTAATTTCTCCCACGTAACTGATATAATAAAACTCTAATTTTTGTCCATTTAATTTTTCCAAAAATCCAAATTACAAAACTATCACTACGGGGTGCCGATTTGGCCTAAAATCTCTCGGAGTCCAAATAAAATACCCAGGTAGTGTTTTTTGACTATCTCATCTATCCTGGATTCAACGGCGCACTCAAAATGACCATACGAGTTAATAAAAATAAATTCTCTTTTTATCCCCATCAATTAGTCCCGACACGACTCATTGGCGCATCAGACTTAAATTACCAAACTGTCGTATTTCTCACTTTCGATAATTTATCAAATTTAATAATTCCATATTACATATCACACGGTAATATTCAATAATTTTCAACAATAAGTATAAACCCTTGGCATGCAAGTTAATAACTATTTTAATCCGGATTGATTAACAATTAAATTTTCACATTTTAATTCAATTAATCCAACAATGGATATAGAAGTAGAAAAAGAAAATGGATATAGAAGTAGAAAAAGAAAAGATTAGGCAATTAGCAGAGCCTACTTTAGGAGAAAATCCCATTGCTAAGTGGGATAAAGACCAATGTTACTATGAAATTATCCCTATTAACCCAGACGTCACTATTAATGGTGGAACCTATAAGAAAGGATATTCACAAGAAGACAGGGAAGAATTCAAGAAAGACATAGATGAAATGCTTATATTAGGCATTATTAGGGAAAGTAAAAGTAGACATAATAGTCTTGCCTTCTATGTTCAAATTGAATCCAAATGTAAAAGAGGAAAAATACGAATGGTTTTTAGAAAACTAAATAAGAATTGTGAATTTGATTCTTATAAGATACCAGACAAGAATAATTTGATCAATTTGATCGAAGGTAGAATTATATTCAGTAAGTTTGATTGCAAATCAGGCTTCTGGCAAATTAAGATGCATCCAGACAGTATGACTTGAACAGCCTTTAGTGTGCCCCAAGGAAAATACGAATGGATAGTAATGCCATTTGGATACTTGAATGCTCCTCAAGTATTCCAAAGAAGAATGGATAACATATTTAGACCATATTCAGAATTTTGTCTTGTTTACATAGATGACATTCTTGTAGCCAGTAAGACTTAGACAAAGCATGTAGACCATCTTAAAAAGATCATTTTAGAATTAGACAAACATGGAATTGTTATTTTCGAAAGGAAAATGCAGTTATTTCAGACTGAAATAGATTGTGTGGGAATGCATATAAATAAAGGAAAGATATCCTTAGCAAAACACATAACTAAAAAGATTCTTAAATTTCCAGACCAAATTAAGGATAGAAAACAATTACAATCATTTTTAGGATTGCTTAATTGTGCTGCAGACTTTATTAAAGACCTCGCTTCAAAAAGATAAAGCTTAACTTCCAAATTAAAAGGAATAGACCAAACTAATCCTTTTTATTGGATTGAAGATGATTTTGAAGTTATAAGACAAATTAAAGATACAGTCAAGAATATTCCTTTACTTGAACAGCCTAAATCAGAAGACCAGTTTATAGTAGAAACAGATGCCTCAGATAAATAATGGGGAGCAGTATACTTCGCCGTTGATCATCAGACAAAAAAAAAACTTTGTAGATATAGTTCAAAAACTTTTACACACCCAGAAACAAGATATATTGCCCATAAAAAAGAAGTTTTAGATATAGTAAGGGCAATAAAAAAAAATATATGCTTTTTCCTAGACCTAAATATTTTACTGTTTATACTGACTCTTCGTATGCAGTAAAATTTAGAGACTTTGACTTGTCCAAATAAAGGACTAATAGACTCATTAGATGGCAACAATAGCTTAATGGTTATGACTTCTCTGTTATACATATTAAAGGAAGTAAAAATACCATTCCAGACATTATATCTAGAGAATCAATATTTGCTAACACTAATATGATATCATGTTTTATATTACAAACATAAGACTTAGACAGCATGAGTTCCTCTGGAACGAATAGACTAAACAAAGAAGACGTGCAGACTATCTTAGACGCGTAAGACCAAATGCTAGCGTAACGCAAAGACAGGCTCATATTCAAGACTCTCAAGAACGATCAATCCTAGAGAACTTTGATCATATCTTAGTTCCTCCTGAAAAATCTAGACATGAGATTGTTTCCCAGAATAAACTTATTGGGAAGATGTACTTTCCCCAATATAGACTAGACCAGAGATACCCAGACTAAATTAAATTTAGACGAGAATTTTCATATGATGAAAATACCCTTATAGACGCTATATGGTGGAATGTGAAGAATAGGCTATGGATAGAGTTCAAACAAAATTTGGTAGCCATTGCCAGATTAATGAGGACTCAAAGACTTGCAGTTACCCAACTCAGTGGTACTGCTATGCCCAAATCGCAGACTCAGACTTATGCTCAGACTCTTGGAGAATCCTCCAAAACTAGACCCGCTGATAATTTTTGTTATCAGAAAAAGACTTTTAAGACTAAGATTATTATACCTTTTGGTCATAATAATCTTCCATTATCAGAAGACTATCAGAAAGACACTAATAGCATTATTGAACATTTCAATATGTTATTATCTGAGACTAATGGAGATGCCTTAATGATGAGAGGTTTCTTCAAAGACGTTCTAAAGATTTATCTTTCTGGGAAAGCAGAGATTTACCAGATAACCTTAGCAGACTATGGGTTCATTGGACTCATCCAAATTGAGACTATAGAAGACTATGTTGCTCTTGGAAAAATATTCCATGAGTATGTTAAGAAGGTAGAAGACTTCCTCCCTCTATTTGATAGGATCTATCAGATTGCTCCAAGTTCCTGTAGAGCAATGAGAGTTGAAGGATTTAGACTTGTTAGATTTTTCAATTATATATTTGAAGACGTAGAGATTCTATCTGAAGACGATACTAAAGATTTAACTGTTAATAAGTCCAAACTCCAGATTTCCCAAGCTATGGAGATGATATAAATCATGGAACTATTAACAGGTGAAGACAGATGGTATACTGCATACCATAAAGAAAACCTCATTATCCAGGTTGATGAGCCATTTAATGAAAGACTTAAAAAAGAATCTAAAGAAATGGTAGAGATCGCCTTGCCAGCCAGCGTTAGAGTGGTAGGCCTTATTAATAAATTTTTCAACAATAATGCTCCCCCAGGTAAGGACATGACAGAATAAGACACAGATACAACAAAGAAGGGCCCTCGATAGTAGAAGAATTATTAAATATGGAAGAATCATTTGTTTAGACTCTATTTTCCATAAAACAAAAAGATTCCTACCCCACATGGGCCGCCACACTAAGAAGAAGACGAAGACATTGGTTGTTTAATGCTCTTGCATTATCACAAGACGACAGACTTATGGGCCATCAGACGGTCCCCTCTAGATAAAGACCTACCAAAAGAAGACAAATTACTTTATGAAGAGATAAGCTTATAGACTTTAAATATTTTTATTTTTTCTTTAACGGTCTAGCTTTTAGCCTCCGGTAGCTAGTCATATGTAGTGCCCTTATGCTATAAAAGGGAGCGTCCAGTTTGATTTTAGGCATCGAAGTTTAGAAGTTAGAAAGAGTGGGTAAGCTTGTAGAGAGTAACATGTATGTGAGTGAGTAATTCTCATATAGTTAGGGGAATGGTGAGAGTTGTAATTACTTATGTTATGCAATAAAAGTATTTTCTTTTCCAGAAATCTCTTATGTTGAGATGTTATTATTTTCCAAATTTTCTCTAATTTTCTGTTCATAGAGAACTATTGTGTAGAACCTCTGGTGTAGCACACAAGGTGTTATACTGTTGAGTCGCCGTCAGGTGCCGATTTGACTTGAGCCGTTAGCCAGGTGGGCGTCAGGCATGAAGGCGTATAGGCAGGAAACGGGTAGAACGCCAAAATAGTGGATTGAGGTGCGACACATAAAGAGAGAGTTGCAGGAGGACAAGACCGGAGAAGAATAGTAACAAAGATAAAGAGAAGAAGGAAGGAAGATAAAGATATTACAGACCAGAAGGAAGGTATAACTCGAACCAAACCCTTAACTATTTTACATATTATTGTTTTAAAAGAAACTTGCATGAGCCTACAAATCACTATAGACTTTTTAGCATTTGTTAATCAAACAAATTTAGACTTAACTAGAGAAATCCAAGTTTTGACTCTTATAGACCCTAAAGATAAAGAACTTATAGAAATTTCTTTAATATACGCAGGTGGTACTTTCAAATATATAGACCAGATTATTGAGTGGTTAGTACGTGAAGTACCTAGAATAGAAATAATTAGAATTGGGATCCGAGATCTCTTTAGACAAAAGATAAGAACTGTGAAATTCACAGAAGAACTTTCAAGACCAGAAAAATATCAAGAATACACTAGAATATTAGAAGATAGTATAGACATATTAAAATATATTAAACGTAAAAGGTTAGCTGAAACAAAAGCTATTTTAATTAAAGCCGGAGGAATATTCTCTCTCCTTAAAAACGTAGAGACAGCTGCCCCTAGAACATATCGAAGATTTTCGTTATCTTATGGAGATAACGATTTAGACAAATTTATAGAAGACGATATCATTTATATTGTTAATCAAATATATTGACAAACTAGATTAATAAAGCCTCAATACCTTATAAGGTATTTAAGATTAGAATATTTCCCTTCAAAACCACTTGCAATTTCTAGACTCCCTGAAGAAACTATTTATATAAACAATTCTCGCTATTCAGAATCCCAGTACGATAGTGATGGAAGAAGCTTGAGAAGTAGCAGTAGCCCTGAAACTTCTACACTACTTCCAGATTAACTAGGCTTTAAAATAAGCTTAAAAAACCATAAAAATCATTGGGGTAGAAATTTATATTCCCATAAATCTTAGAAAGAGACGGTGGTCCCTAGGGTGTCCATAAAAGACAAATGCGGTCTTAAGACTCATTTGGACGTTAGTTAATTCGCATTCTAGCCGCATAGAAAAATCCGCATAGGAGCCAGACTCATATATATATATATATATATATATATATATATATATATATATATATATATATATATGTGTGTGTGTGTGTGTGTGTGTGTGTGTGCAGAAAATATATATACAGGCATGATGAGTTGTAACTAGCTAAAGTTATTTGAAATGAAGTGATAAATTATAATTGAGAGTTATAATTGTTAAGCGGAAGTAAAAGTTAATTATATATAATATGCGTGACAGGGTAGCATATGAACTTAAGGGTACTGAGGGACTAGTTAGGCGGGTAACATAACTAGGTTATTAAGATGCATACGTTAGGTGCACACTTTAGATGAGAGGTGAGTAGTGTCTCAAAAGAGAGTGATGTATCAATTTAATTATCCATTTAATTACTCGCAAAATATTTTCAAAAAGATTTGGGCTCTGACTGTGTCAAATATATTTTTCAAAACCTTTTAGGTGTCCAGCCACAGGGACGCCAAGCGTGATTATTCTTCTAGGTACCGAAATTACGATAACTGTGGGATGTTGCAGGATTTTATTTAGCCGTTTCTATTCTCATATTCTAGACGGGATCCTTTTCCATATTCGGGTGTGTGGCCCATGTCAATCAGATTTATTTTATTTTATTATTGGGATTTATTATATAAATGTTATACCGATGGTTTATACGGTTAAGTTGCGTGTAATGGATTTATGTTTTAGACTTAATATGTGGATGTGGACTTTTTTATTATCTGAATAAATTATGGTTTTATTATGGTGTTGTTGTGTCACATTAATAAAGATTAAAATTGATACACGACTTAATTTAATAATAAGTGGTTAGTAATTAATTGATTTTGACAATGATGCTAAGAATAAAGCCAATGAGATTCATGTTTTATATTTTAGTAGAGGGGTGGCTACCCGTTATTTTAATAAGCGGGGTGTCACATATGGTATCATAACATCACGTTCTAGAGTCCTTAGGATTTGTGCGGACTTATTACATTTTCTCCCGTAGCGTTCTTTGATGCAGGGCCCTGTGCTTAGGACTTTTGATTCATATTGTGGTGTATGTTCTCATGATATTATGTATAATGGAAGTGAATCTTATACGAGTTCGGTTGAGTTTCAGATGCCGAATAGGAGAAGGACGAGCAGCAAGGGCCGTTAGGAGGACTACAGGATGAGAGGCTCAGTCAGAGTTGCAGACTAATTTGGAAATGGTAGCTGCAATATAAGTCACCACTATTATTGCTCAGGCAGATAATGTTGTTGTGACCGCTAGAGCATAATAGTTTCCCCAAATACCGCCACAGCAGATGGTGACACCAATTCAGACTCATCCAGTACAGTCTGTATGGGAGAGAGTTGGAATAGCTTTTCAGAAGATCCATCCGCAAGAGTTCGGGGGGAAATGTAGACATGTATTAGCTAGCCAATGGAAGGAGAACATCCAAAGGCAATCGGGTATGTGGAGTGCAGTGACGCTCGGGATTAAATTTCGGGCATATTTTAAGCTCATAGAAACAATGTTGTAGTGATGGGAGTTAGTCGCCGCGTCTGAGAAGATTTATACTATAAAGTATCAAGGAATTTGAGTGCAATTTGACAGCAAATTCTCTCCTCTGATGTTCAGATGTGAAGAAAATTTCTATATTTATTACAAGAGGGTTGGACAGTAGTAGAGTATGAGGAAGAATGTTCTTGTTTACTGAACTTTGTATCCAACAAGGTGATTATGGAGGAGAATAGGGTCCTTAAATTTGATGATGGGCTCATGGGTAGGGTACGCAACATTCATGGAAATCTGGCTTGAATGACTGGTGTTGATATCGTTAATACCGTACTTTTACAATGTCAATATCAATGCTTCCATGTGAAGGGAGCCAAGAGTGTGGAAAAATCTAGCCAGCAGAGTAAGACTGGATGTATCGGTGTTATGGGACACCACTAGAGAATTACCGGATAGGGAGACCCATTGAATCAAGGAAATTCTGACAGAGTGATGGTGGATTTAGACAAGGCTATCAAGGCTAGTAATGCGTCTCACCGGTCCTGTGCAACCAAAGGAATAATGGGGGTAGCATTGAGGCCGAGGCTACCAGTGCCAGAGAGAAAGCAACCCTGACATGGCCAGCAGGGCTAGTGACAGGGGGATTATGCAGGAATTTATTTTATATGTGGAGAGTAGGACCACATGCATCAATCTTATCCGTAGAGAGTTAAGGGAACAGGATCAGGGTGTCCAGGAGTGGCAACAGTTACAGAGGTTTTGGGGAGAGTTCATATGAGAGTATTATGTATAAGGACCATTTAAACAGCCAGACACATTGGCAATTGAAAGTATATATTTTATCCGTGGGCAAATGGGATAGGTTTGATGAGATGCGAGATCGTCACGGTATTTGGGTTAACACTAGATTCACGCATGAGACGGGTAGTAGATGTATCGTGGGTATCACTATTGAGTGTATATATTTATCGTTGGGTAGCGAGATTCTCTTTAGTTCCATCTGTAGGGGAGCGGGTGTGGACACTGGGAGGATATGTTTTTGTAGATTTGCTCATTTCAAATAGATGTTATACGAGTATGATGTTATCCTGGATATAGACTGATTAGCGATGGGTTGAATGATAGTGGACTGTTATAGTAAGGCTATTGTATACGTTATTCCACAGAAGGATGTGTTGTTTTGCAATATTTTACTTGAAAGAGGGTCAAGTCTCGTATATATTATATTGAAATGGAGATTTTGGAGAATATAGTTGACTCATTATATTCGATTCTGGTGCGTAAGGACTATACTGATGTGATTTAGGGGATATCGGGTTTTCTGTCGAGTGGAGATATTTAACTCGTTATTGATTTAGCGCGACTTAGTGATAGTGAGAGCGCAATATTGTATGACTCCTTTAGAGATGTGGGAGTTGAGAATTAGACTTATATGTTTGGGATTAGGATTTTGGGTGTCCCGTTAATGTGTTGTGGGGTAAAGGATATCGATAACCGATAATGTCAAGTGATAGGGCATTGGGAAAATTCCTTGGTTGGATTTCAATTGCTTGACGTTCCAGGTATGAACCTGAGTAAACGTCGAGAATTGGAAAACGTTGTTAGATGCCAAGGCATCGGTTTGAATGTTAATTGTGTTACGTGTGGAGAAAACACTTGGATCTGAGAGCTATTATACAATATGAGGTCAGTGGAACCTGGTAGTGCAGTGCAGAAAGTACTAGTAAAATCAACACCACTAGTGGATAGGTGGGGAAATAGAAGCGGAATTGAAAAAAAAAAGATGCACTGAACTGCGATTGAGGAAGGAGATAGTCCAGATATATATATACACCAAGGAGAGCTATCACACTCGAGATGGGATACAAGCGAGGAATCTCTAGCCAGGGGAAGATTTAACAAGTTTAGGAAAATCGAGCGAAACCTTATTCAATCAAATATCGAGGGTGGATTGAGCATAGTAGGATGTTGATTTTACAGGCGAGGAGGACCTAAAAAGTGCACAATTTGGAGCAAGTACCCCATGAAAGGGAGTGATATGTACCACGTGACGTGCGATATTGAGCTTATGTATCAATATATGGAGTGAGACATAATTAAGTTGTCTCTGGGTGCACTACTCGTTGATGGGAAAAAGGTTGGTCCAAGGGGATCCACCAATAATTTTCTATAATTGGTGGTTCCAGTGACGAATTAGATAGGCAGACTGATAGAGTTCAATTTTAGCTTACCAACATCGTGAAATGATCAAGAATTTCTTTAGGTTTGGGGAATTGGTTGACGAGATGGAACATTTAATTCTAATTTGGGTGATTTACACTAACGGACAGTGTGTCCAGCACTTCATTGTAGCGAGGGAAAGAAACGACACAAGGTGCCACTCAATATCGTTATGATAAGGATGAGATCCTTAATTCCTACCTTTGATGGGAAATGCCAAGTGATGATGGGGACAAAGTTGCGTGTTGAGCAAGACAACTTATAAGTAGAACGTGGAATCAACGAGAGAGATTACTAAAATGTCGATGAATGTGAAAGATGTGTATTCTGGATTTTAAGATAATGGGAAGGAGAAATTACCATTAGTAGAATTGCGTGTAATAACTCGTATCAAGTTATTATTGACGAGGTGGCTTTTGAGACTTAAGGCAGGAGGCCTTGTCGTTCGCTCCATGGTTGATTAAGGGTGGGAAAATAATAAGTTTCGCGGGTCGGACATGATTTAGAGACAGTCGGCAGGTATTGAGATAATCTAAGTTATTTTCGTATAACTCAGGATCGTCTCGCGAACCAAAGAGTTAAAGACTGGCGTTGTTATGGGTATATTCTATGAAGGGAGTTATGTGATTTGGGTAAGAAAGGAAGTTGGCACCGAGGGAAGTGGGGCATTTTCCAACATTGGGATGATAGAACCAGTGGAGTATAGGCTCGTCTTATTGGAGCATCGTTAGCGGATTCACGATAGTTTAGCATATCATTGAAGAGGTGAGACCTTACGAATGATAGAGTATAATAGCATGAAATTATTTGAATAGATTTATTGCTAATATTGGACCGTAGCGAGTAGGCCTTTAGACATGACTAACGGGTGAATAGTGGAGCACCAAAATGTTATCACGAGTTGATTACAAGAACATTCGGATGTCATGTGGGTAAGGATATGAAATTTTTAATACCAGGCTTACCCGAATTTCGGGGGCAAAATTCCTTTACAAATGGAGAAGTATGTAATACCCCGTAGTTTTATATATATTTAAATGGACATTTAAATTATGCGGGTGACACATAATTTAATTAAATCAATAAATAATGAGAAAATAATTAAATATTAATCTAAAGTGAAATGAATTAATATTTACTTCATAATCTATTAACTAGTGTGATACAGGAAATAAAATTGGATATCAAATAATATTATATCGTGAGTAAACGGGACAAAATTTAATAATATCTCAATCGGGACATGCTTGATTAAATTATTGTAACTTGAGATGGAAAATATTGTTAAGTGACTGGGGTGACGATTTCGAGTGCGCGTTTGATCCGAAATGGAACAAAATAATCAAAATTAAGCACCTGGGGATTGTATATGGGTCTCGTGGTCTTTTTAAATTAATTAGGATTAGTCTAAGTGACTATTGGACTTCTTAATGGTATATGTAAAGTTAAAAACGAGATTAGGCTTATATTATGAAGGATTTGGGTTTAAGGGAATGTCATTTTCATAAATCCAAAGGTTTAGAAGAGTTATACAAAGAGTTTGAGAGAAAGTGAACATAATTGAGAAGAAAAATTCAAGAGTCCAAGTGAGAGATTGAAGAACAACTCAAGAAGACTCTATGATTAAAGGATCGGAAGGAAATTCTTGGAGGATTATTAACTTCTTCAAATTCAAACCCTACAAATATTAAGGCAAGTAATTAACTTGATACTTAATTTGTGTATTCAATTTTAATCATATCATAGTTAGAAAATTATATTTTTGGGATGGTTTCACATATATAGACTGTGGGATTTGGGGAAGTGATTTATATTTTAAGAAATAATTTATATTTGAGAAATTATATAAATTATAGATTTTAAAGCATTAATATGGATTAAGAATTCTGAAATTTTTAGAATTGATAGTGGTAAGAAGAAAAGGTATATGGAAATGATTATGTGGTATGATTATTAGAATGATGCAATTCTTGACTTTAGTTATGAATCCTATGAATTGATGATTAATCTTCTGAATTAAAGTGATTACTTAATGTTATAATCATCTTAGAAATGTCCCCTTCAACTCTATATGGAGTGTAAAATATTATGTTGAGCATGATTAGGACTAAATTGGGGAAGAAAATAAGGGTTAGATTCGCTGACTGCAAAAGCGAACCAGTTCGTTTTTAGACAGAACCAGTTCTGATTTCTGAAAATTTTCAGATTAGGCTATTTTTATTTAATTGGAGACAAATTAAATAATTAAGGAACGAGAAATCCAAAGTTTATATTTTTATGTTTATGGAAATCGAATAAAGTGAGTATTAGAACCTTGGGTTAAAGGAGACTTTTATGCGTCATTACGAATTTAGAATAATTAAGGAATATAATTAATGTGAATAATTGTGATGAAAAATTGGATATTGGAAAACCGAACGAGTGATGATATTTACATGTCCAGAAATTGTATTTGAAAATAAATTAATTAATTAAGTGAATAATTAATTAATCGAGTATATAATGAAGTATTGAAAAATAATTTGTTTGTGCCATTAGTGATAGGCATGATTAAATAAATTATTGAGGAACGTGTGAAAATTATATATATATATGTGTGTGTGTGTGTGTGTGTGTGTGTGTGTGTGTGTGTGAGAGAGAGAGAGAGAGAGAGAGAGATAATTATATGTATATAATAACATACCCCTCTAGTGTTATCATCGAAAATTTAGCAAGTGAGTGATCTTCCCTGGCTAGCGAATGCAGGGTAAGTATTATCATCAGGTCATAGTCGCCATGCATTTACCTAATAAAGTTGAAGTTCGAAGTGAAGTAATTACGGGTATGATTATGACTTACTATCAAGGAACCTATGACCGCCTCCAACGTTGTTATTTTCTATCGTAGTTCGATGTGAAATCCCGACCCGAGAGCCAAGATGATGCAAGTATTCTCTGAATTATGATAGCATCGTAAACATCCGCATACGATAAATTATTATTGTTACTAGGAATGGCAGTTATACACATAGTGAGTAATATATATATACCCATTTTTTTAAAATAATAAAAATAGTTGACAATGTTATATTTTGTAAGATTTCATATAATTATACTAGTGATGACAACTTGATTATTGATAGGGTCCATCACGAAGATAATCATAAGGAAACACATTCAAACGTTATCCCCTAAAGAAAACAAGCAGACCCCCTAATATAAGCTTGACTACGCACCACCACCCCTTCTAGGGCTAAATGAATGGAATTTTTATGCAGTTTAAAAAAGGGAACAAACCACTACTCTCCATCCTACTTTATTTTTACGTTGAGTTATATAATAAACTTTAAAACTTCTTATTGAATTGTTCATCAAAAGTACCCAAGTAACTTGCCGTATGATCAGATTATTTATTCTATAGATAATGAAGTATTAACAGATTCATCCTAGATATGAACGATTTACCATATTCATGAGTAAGGAGGTACGCACGTGTAATACAATAAACATGACTAATTCCATCCTCGTCACAAATTTGGATATTATTATACACATCACAAGTAACTAGTATTGCTTCCCCCCAATTATCAGAATCAATGACAATAACTAAAGCTCCGGTCATCTTCACCCGACTAAAGCTCAGCCAAAAAACAACTATTTTTAAGAAAAAAATCACTCGTGAACAACTACTGTCCTTAAATTTAAGGAACGAGTCATTCTAATTCCTATAAAAATAAATAAATAAATCATTGGACAGAAAGGGATAAAGCTTTTGCTAATTTCAAACCAGACTAAAGCTCAGCCTAAAAACAATTATTTTTAAGAAAAAAATCACTTGTGAACAACTTATGTCCTTAAATTTAAGGAGCGAGTCATTCAAATTCCTAAGAAATAAAATAAAATAAAAATTAAAGATTTGGACAGAAAAGGATAAAGCTTTTGCTAATTTCAAACCAGTAGCTTGCAAAAATTAATTATATAGAAATATAAATGTTCAAATAGGTACAATTCTCCATCTTCGCAATATTGACGTTGATTTCACCTCTGCTATATACATAAAAAAATATGTTTAAACTTAATTAATCAGGGATATGTACGATAATATACATGAACCGCAAGTTTACAAACAAGTTTCCCTCTTTCCCATTTAGGAAGCTAAGACGCGTTAGAATCATCTATAAGATTAAAAAAAAGTAAGAACAAATTAAGGAACACTAAGTTCCTTTCTCAACCAACCTATTCTTCCCACCACCAACAAAAGCTGCAATTGATTAAGACTTGTTATTAAAAATTAACATTAGAATTCTTAAAAGCACATAAAATTAGGATAATAAATAACTGCTGAGATACCCATTCCTTCACTAAAACTGAAAAAGAAGATCAAAGTTCTGGATGTCACTGCCAAATATATTGAAGTCCTCGTTATGATACAAAGAAGTTCATTTCAACAATTTATACCTTTGCACTAAAATTTACTTCATCGAGTGAATTGACAAACTTACTTTGTCCATAGAGGGTTCTGCACAAAAACAAGAAATTACGTGCTACAAATGACTTGACAAGTATAATAAAGATTAAACAACTTAAGATCTAAAGCAAGGTCACCAAATGATAAAAGATGTTGCAAGCAGAAAATTCTTCAAACATGAAGTTCCAGGAGTAATGCCTAGTAGAAGGATTTTCAAGGAAAGCTTAACCTCATAACAAAATCCCCAACGCTGGGAAAGAGTTCAGAACAATAAGCGGAATTTCCCAATGATTCATTTTTAGGGTGTGTCTGGATGAATATAACTGGAACTCAGTTAGAATTCTAATTCCATGGAAATAGAACTCAGAATTCCAACTTCATTGTTTTAAACTCAAGTGTTCGGTTCACTGGTGAAATTGATTCACAGTTCTAAATTCATCGGTTGTGTGTGGGTTATATTGTTTGTGTGCTTGTGTTGCAGAGTGTCTGTATGTGTTGTGGTGTGTGCAGTGTAACTGTATTTGGTGGCGTGTGCAGCTGAGCAATGTAACTGTGTTTATTGTAGTGTGTGTGTGGGCGCGCGCGCTTCTGGCTGTGTGTGTGTGTGATTCCATGAAGTTCGGTTTTGTAATACTGTGCTTCTTTGGAATTCAACTAATGGAATTGGGACTACTAGAATTAGAATTTGGCTATAATACCATACTCATTTTTCTAACCCAAAGAGCGAATCGAAATTAAATGCTCCAATGCCAATTCCAAAGCTTGGACTTGGGCTTGCCAACACCCTAAATCTTTATCATAGTTCTGTTTTGTATTATTTCTATACCCTATCTTTTGGTTTTATACCCGATCCACACCTCATGACCCTCTGCAAAAGGAGGATCAAACTGGATCATAAGCCTTTTTCAAACAATAATTGCCAAAAAGTGAAGCGAATCGATAAAAGTAGCCAAGAGGGACCTCGAGGGCGCTAGCCAGGAAGTGGGAGAACAGAAGCTTTCTACTGCCAAGAGGGTAAGAGCAGGAACACCCAAACCCCGCAGCAACGGCTTATGATGAAAACAAAACAAAAGGCTTGATACACTTCCAGTGTTCCACAAAGAAATAATGTCTCTCTCATCAATGAGTTCTCATCTCATCCATAATGTGTATATTACAAGTGTCTCCAAGAAGGAGGCCTAGGGCCTTATTTATAGCTATGGCTACTCTAGCTCTAAGGGCTCGCAACACATCAGCTTTAATGCTTAAGAACTCTAACGTACATAGAACTATCAACTGAGAGAAAATGGTTTTGATCTGAAAGCCTGCGGCGGTTGGGAGAGCAATAAATCTAGGCTCAAGAGTCAGGCTGTGAGATCCCAATAAAACCCTAATCCATAGCCTCTAGAACAATATAATTTAGATAAAACTTCTACATAAACTACCCCATCGCTACCGCATTTCAATTTAGTTGTTCTTAGTGCGATTTATCCTTGGTTTATTATCCACCATATCTAGTCTCTTCAATTACAGTTGAATAAAGCACCTATGTATACTTAGGCAAATTGGTAAACCATGTATATTTTGATGTGTTTGTTTCCTCTCTTTATTTTCACAAGTAATCGCAACATTTATATATTTTAAAACTCGTTTACATACAAAGGGCAAACAAAGTAAACAAAGGAGTATAAAAAAATCCACCACCACCACCCCAAAAAAAAATTAATAAAAAAATAGAGGAAAGCGGGTTATTTTCTCAACCTAAACTCCTCCAAAAAAATGGAAGTCGGCGACAACTCCTCTCTCACCCACAAATGTAAGAAAGTCAACACCATATACAGCAACTTGACTCGACCCATCTCTATGCCATTAAAGCACACCTCCGATTTCTCTCCGTCCATAACATCCTAAGAATACAACGATGGGATGTTCCCCGTGAACACTGATTGCGTTTGCCCACAATTCTACACCTTCACACTGCCCTCCAACACTGAGCTTGGCATAACCTAAATCAATTGACCCCAAAAGGGAGAGAATCACATCTCAAAGGCTCATCACCATCCAGAAATATAGTGGTAAGTGGTCCAGTGTCACGCCCTCCTTGCAAAGCCAACATTAACTAATTATTCTCCCGCCCCTACTCTTCAGACTATATGTCATCAGAATTGCCTATCTAGCAGTTCTCCATGCACACTTTATTCGGAACCTTTGTCCACTACATTTGCCTCCAAATAAATACGACGCCATGCCCTTCCACCAAATCTGAATAGTAAGGCCTCACAAAGTCCTTTCCACCACATGATACACCTGCCACCTCCCAGCACCTGGATAATAACCCCCTTTCCCCCAATCATTCAAAAAATTGGTTCTACCTCCTACCTCTCAATCATGTAGTGATTTCCTCTAGTAGCGACATCCTAAATCTAGAATTCCACACCCCACTATCGTTTATCTCTAATGGACTGTTACATACCCTCCTTTCCTCACAATCCAAAAGATACCAAGGAATCTCTCCTGCAGAGAACTCTCCCCGCTCCTCCTATCTCGACAAATATAACCCGTTATCCATTGCCCGCCTTGAACAAACACAGTTGAAGAACTCATCCCACCCCCTTACTATATAACTCAAAAGCCATACCCCTTATATGACAATTGGGAAGGCCGAGAAAGCCAACCATTGTGACCGCAACCACAAGTCGCCTCCATGAACGGCTCTCCTCCAACGAGAATCTCCACAATCACTTGCCCAACGCCTTATTGGAAAGTGCTAGGTTCTAAATCCCCCCCCCCCCCCCCTTTTTTTTTTTCCATTATCATCTTACACACCTCTTTCCAATTAACCAAACAATACTTGAAACTCCCATCATTGCCTCTCTAATGAAAGTCTTTCATTAAAGCAACATCAAAAGGCGATAAGTAACAAGACTCAAAAAACGTAATCTTTATCAAAGTCGATCTCTCACCTTTGAGAGTGAGGTCATTTTCTACCATGCAAGCCTCCTCTCCACCCTCTCTTTATCAATGGATCCCAAGGACTTGAACTGGCCCCAATGGCAATATCAAGTGGAGGGATACAACCCACATTACATCACATCTGCTAAAAGCGCCCACACCCCATTACCTCTTTTACCGAGGTCAACTCGCACTTCCTCACATTAACAAGCAACCATGAAAAAGCCTGCACGCACATCATAAGCACACTCAACCTTCTCATATGCTACTCTCTTGCCCCACACAAATCAAAAATGATAGTGTTGTCTATGGGAAATCATCACATAAGATCATCCTCTCCCTCCCACAAAAAACATCTGATCATAAAATGCTCCACTAGTGTTCAAAAGTCTTACGTGTCTTCATTCACTCGTGAACAAGGGATATTACTTCACAAGTTTAAAGTTTAGGCTGACATCTATAATGGCAAGTGTTGTTTTGATAAAGTAGAGTGAAGTTTATTCTTCTTCAACAAGGACTTATTATAGCTTGTAATACAATTAGAAATTATGTGCCCGCAATGTCCATTGCTATGGTTCGATTTTCAACAAAAAAGAAGATTTGTTGTGGGGATCTAGTCCTAACATATCAACAGCAAAGGACGATGAGAAGGAAATGAGTCGTTTCTTAGTTCAATACGGCGGCTTGGTAAGTACCTCACTGTGTGAACATGAACTTCACTTAGAACACTTACCTCACGGTAGAAGTGGTATTTTATATTCCTACAAAGTGGTATTTTAGAACACTTACCTCATTGCTAAGGGAAGTTCATGTTCACACAATGTTGTATTGTTTGTATATGTACGTGTAATTGCAATTTTTTTGGATAACAGCATGCATCCGTACAGAACGCCGTTCTAATGCTCTCATTTAAACGATTAACGGTGTATGTCTAAGACAAACAATTGTGAGAGAAAAAATTTCAAGACAACGATTGGATTGCGATCCCTGTCGTCGATGAGTTTTTGGCTGGGTGTAGCTATATGTAGGCATTGACTCTTGTGTTCAGGAGAAGTTTTCCAAGAAGAGTAACTGATATTGCAAACAGGGGGGAGTTGTACAATCTTGAGCGTAATCTTCAAAGTTGGATCTTCTAGGGGCAATATTGAAAAATTTGTAGTAGAAAGGTCAATGCTGAACCACTCGAGGATTTACAAGCGGGAGTGTCGACAATGAAGAGTGACAAAAATCCTCACCAAGGTGAATATTTGTTATTCATTTGACTTAAATTGTGACGGTTGCGGATCAACACATATTTGGGGCAGAACAATTTTGGAAATCAATCTGAGAAACTACTAGAATCATTTTTAGTGCGGGTCATTTTTGGGTTTTTTCAAAGGAACTGGGTTAGGTTCCATTTGTATATTTAGTGGAATCTGGTATATCTTAAACACTCCCTCCGCATGGGCTCGATTCCCCTAATCCGCGTTGGAGGAAAAGATTTGCAGAGCATAAAAAGACAAAGGGAAAGGGAGGGTGGGGAGGAGAGAGAGAGAGAGATAGAGAGAGAGAGATCTTATTCTCTTCATGAGAACTTCCTGATTTATAAAAGCATACGAAAGTGGCTTTGTGCGCAATTTGTTGGCGAAAACAATACTTACAATGACTATATGGGTTTTATGTATGAGGGTAAACGGTAAGTGATTTATCCTTCGTTTATTATCTATTATAATTTATAATCTCATCATCTCATCAAATATTGTCGAATATCATGCCTCTTAGTGAGCATAATTATATTGGTGAAGTGCGTATAGCTTGGTGCGTTCATTTGTTATCTAATGTTCACCTTTAGTTTCTACATGTTCATTTTACCATTTTAATCTTGTATACATCCAAGCACCATAGTTGATGGGTCTTTTGTCCAACACTGACTACCCTAAAAGCTATCCTATGATATCCATAAAACGAATATTTTAAAAAAATCCATTTATCGTGTTAAAATAAACACATTATATACAATCAAAACCATCATTGGCTCTCAATTGCACGCATCCTTAACACAAGCATATCCGTCTCTACCTTCTTAATAGAAAGTTTGACCATGAGGTTCAGGGAAAAATTTCATGGTGGACCTAACACATTTACTTGGAAAATTTTCACCACGTTAATTTTGGCCCAAAATAATTGATGCTCAAGTTTGAGGCCCACAAATTAAATTGCTCCACAGACCAAGAAAATCAACAATTAAGCCCCATCTTAATTGATCCAAATCTTTATGAAAATCCATCCCCAATCCTTTTAATCCACGAATCCAACACATTCTTAAGCCTAAGTCCAGTTCCGATCACACACCCATACTTGGTCATGTATATATATATACATATACATATATATATAGGGAGAGGTTCACAAGTAAACCTAAATGAAGAACTTTTTAATGAACCTTAACAAAATAACACCTAACAACTCATTTCTATGTTGTAATTGGTCCGCGTCAGCGGCAACGAACACGCGTGTCGATCGATCCCCAACTCCCTCACCCTGTCCCCCCCTCCCACACCCCGCCTCACCCCCCACCCCAACCACCATCACCAAGGTAGCCATTATAGCAGCACTTGTGGCAGCAGGGCTGCCATGAGGGTAGGGTAGGGTGTGTGTGTGTGTGGGGGGGGGGGGGGGGGGGGGGGGGGGGGGGGGGGGGGGGAGGAGGACGCGGAGTGGGGATCAATCGACACACATGTCCGTTGTCGCTAGCGCGGATCAATTACAATATAGAAATGAGTTGTTAGGTGTTATTTTGTTAAGGTTCATTAAAAAGTTCATCTTTTAGGTTCACTTGTGAAACTCTCCCTATATATATATTAGTGTTCATATATTAGCATGCATTTAGGGTCCATATGGTGGTTATTTATATCCCACACATAGAAGTGGGATTGTGAGTTATGTTATGTTAAAAGAACCCTATCAACCACTTAAATGTTTTATTATGTTAAGAAAACCATAGCCACTACTTTAGCCTTCTATTATTTGAGAGAAATGGAGAGGAAAAATATTAAATAGAGAAATTAGATTTGCAGCTGATACGAAGATAAAAAAAAAAATTCTAACAAATTATTTCTTCATATAAGATTTAAGGGAATTGAATTCTTTACTTTGGTTTGGTAGGTTTTGATATTACCTAAAATTAATGTTAATTAGGGCTCTTCTTCAGTATTATGAAATTTCTAAACAATAAATTACAGTTATATTTAATAATGTTAATAACATTTGTAATTGTACGAATCCATAATATTGAATGTTCTTGTCAATTTGATAAATCTATTATTGGTAATCATTTTAAATATTAGAAAATACAATACCTTGAATTATTTTTAACATATTCCAATAGTGATTGATAGATATCAATTTCAACAAAATTGGCTAACATTTTCATAACGGTTCAAGTATGTGGATTTTTGTAAAATGTGAGATTATAGTCAGTTAATTTCTTAATTTATAAATTATTTAATTGTGATATTCTTATAAATATGATGCAAATGGAATTTTCTGTGTCAACACTAGATTAATATAAAGGACATTTTGGGTAAATAAACTAGATTTTCATGTATGAAAATTAGAGGTGTAAAATATATATGTTGTATATAATTGAGACATTTAGGAACACAATTACAAAAATATAATGACTACTTGTGAATATTCTTAGGAGTTAATAAAATTATACTCGGATAAAACGGTAAAAAGAACAACTTGTATTGTGAAGTTGCTTATATGTGTGTGTTTGTGTGTGTGTGTGTGTGTGTGTTTTTTTTGGGGGGGGGGGGGGTTGATTCTAAACTTGATAATTCTCTAGGTTTTGTAAGTTGGTGACTTTTGGGATTTATGAAGTCAATATGTGTGGTATTGGTTATGTATTTTATTGTCATGATAATGAGAATATTACTATGACACGCACTGTGCGTGTAGAGGTAGTTTATATTAAGCCTTTTTTTTTGTGTATATGTCGTCGTAAAGTAAAGACGGTCAATCAAAAATCCCTTTTGGTACCTACAAGCACACTAAAAATGTATATTGGCAAGTACGGGGTCAATCCGCGCTCTCTAATGTGGACAAGAGAAAAATGAAGACCAAGTATGATTTTTAAAACAATTTTGAAGGGATATTTATACTACTAATTATAACTAAAATTAAAACTACACTAATATATAAAGAAAATGATAAAGTGAGCTAAATATGAGGAGAAATTCATTATGAGATAGTTTAAGGGAAACTTCACCACTTAACCTATTTATTTTCATTAATTAGTTTGTCTATTTGAAATACCCCAAAACATAGAAGCAATGATGTTCCCGTAGTGGAGTGTAACGTTGGGCGACGGGTGGGGGTGGGGGAATCCCCTAAAAAATACTACGATGAGTACTCCCGGCATCAGAGGAGGATGAGGAATCGGTGTAGGGCAAAGATAGGTCATGGTGTGAAGGGGTAGGATGTGTTGACAGAGGAGGTGGTTGGTGTAGGCCGGGTTTCCTGAAGACCCAATTTGATGGTAAAAAGCTTCGGGGAAGTTGGAAATTCCATGGAGGTTGGAAAATGGATTCGATTTTGGGATTAGGACAAATTTGGTTGCGTGGAGGTTCCGGGTTGTCCGGTGGGCAGTAAATGGGTGAAAACAAAGTCGAATCAGGCAGGGAAGGCCCACCGAGTTAGCCAGAAAATTCGTATAACCCAATTGGGTTGGGGCAGAGATTTTTTTGTGTTAGGGTAATATCCGGAGCACTTGGGTTCGTGAATCCAATAAGGGTAAAAAGGGTTACTAGGCTTTTAGGCTCGGGCGGAATAAGGTTTGCACCGAGGGTGGTACAGTGGGCTCTACTGTCAGAGGTGGGGCGGTTTGAGATTTTTCTGGGAGTGGGGCGACTGAAAACACAGGGGACTCGCCTGGATCTGAACGCCCTTGGCGTGGATCCAAGCCCACTAATCCTTCAACTCGATTGACGGCAAGAGGAGGTGCGTCGGCCACCGGAATGGTAGTCCGACGTAGTAAAGATGAAGTCCGACCTTTATCGGGGGGAATTTCTTCACGATTTTGATTTTTCGACGTCGGAATTTGTATCGAAAAATGATCAGTGGCTTCAGGTTGTTTCCCGGATCTGTGAAGACTTGATTCCGAGAATTCCTCTTTCTTTCTTTTTTTGAAGCCCTGAACCTCCACACGAACGAGTCCTTTGGACTCCCTCGTGTTTGCTAAACGGGGGGATGCAAGTGTCATACCACCCTAACACACACCCCAATTTAAATCTGGCACCCGAGGGGGAATCTCAGGGCAGGTATTCGTGGGGAGGGATCGAACTCACGTCCTTAAAGGGGTAGGGTTTTGCGATTTGGAGAAATGTAACATTATGGTTTCAAATTGTTCTTGATTTTTGTTTGTCAACTCATCCATTCGTTGCGTCAATTCTTGATGATTTTTCTGAAATCTTCGTTAATCACCTCTCAACTCCGCGTCGTCATTTTCATGGCCATTGAGAATGTAATGCACGATTTTGATTACCAACACAACAATATACCAAATGGGGAACGACACCCCGCTCTGATACCAAATTTGACGTGAACAACACATCAAGGACCTAAAAATCAAGACAATATAATTTCTAAAGAGAGAAACAAGAGATTCCCCCCCCCCCTCTCTCTCTCTCACTCTCTCGCTTGGCTTTCAAAGTTTTCTCTCAATTTGGTGACAACCAATTTACATGGGAATGCGGAAAGATGTGCTTTAACGCTGATACTTCCTTCTCTAAAGCCTTTGAGATTGTCTGTCCACCTGCACAACTTTACATCCTTGATGAATATGGATACACAAATCATAAGATATTCAGACTTTATACACGCATACACAGTGAAGCCACAAGATTTTCTGTCGTGCTGAATCACGACCTTGCCGAAGACGCTTGAATTCTATAATTTTAGGGACTCCTACCCATAAATATCAATTATCATAACATCAGGAGAAACACAATTTATAATTCTGTAATATGGGTTGTGATTTTGAAATGAAAAATAAGGGTAATGTATTGATGCACATGTATGATTTTGGGAGATTATTAGGCCAAGGAAACTTTGCTAAGGTATATTATGTGAGGAATCTAAAATCTGCCAGAGCGTGGCCATGAAGGTAATCGACAAGGAGAAGGTTCTGAAAATTGGTTTGATTAATCAGACCAAGCTAGAGATATCTGTTATGGGACTTGTAAAACACCCAAACATAGTCGAGCTTTATGAGGTCATGGCTACTAAGACCAAGATTTACTTTGTCATGGAATATGCCAAAGGTGGCGAGCTCTTTAACAAGGTGGCCAAGGGTAGGCTCAAGGAAGATATCGCAATGAGGTATTTTCAGCAATTGATCAGCGCCGTTGATTTTTGCCACAGCAGGGGCATTTATCACCGCGATTTGAAACCAGAAAATCTGCTGTCAGATGAAAATGGTGTTCTAAAGGTTTCAGACTTTGGGTTGAGTGCACTCGCTGAGTGTAAGCGTCAAGATGGGCTACTCCACAAAACCTGTGGAACTCCCGCCTACGTGGCTCCTGAAGTGAACAGCAGAAGAGGGTATGACGGTGCCAAAGTTGACATATGGTCTTGTGGGGTCATCTTATTTGTTTTACTCGTTGGTTATCTCCCATTACATGATTCAAATCTTATGGAGATATATATGAAGATAAGCAAGGCCGACTAGAAATGCCCTAATTGGTTTCCCTCAGATGTCCGCAGACGGCTGTTGAGGATCCTTGAGCCGAACCCATATACCCGAATTTCCATAGCCAAAATCATGGAAAACCCCTGGTTTAGGAAAGGGTTAGACTCCAAGCACGTAAGAAGCAAAGGAGAAAACAAGGACATGGCCTCACTAAATGCGGACATAGTTTTTGGTAGCAGTGATACTGTTGAGGCAAAGATAGAATCGACTAAGCCTAGTAATTTGAATGCCTTCGATATCAACTCTCTCTCAACAGGTATCTACTTTTCTGGTTTGTTCGTGGAAGAAGACCAAAAGGATGAGGTACAATTTATGTCCACAAAGCCTGCTTCGGATATTGTATCGAAATTAGATGATATTGCAGGGCATCTGAAGCTTAAAGTGAAGAATAAGGGTGGAGGCTTGATGAAATTGGAGGGGTCTAATGAAGGTAGAAGTGGGTTATTGTCGATTGATGTGGAAATATTCGAAATCCCTCCATCCTTTCATTTTCTAAAGGTGAAGAAGTGTAGTGGTGATAAGATGGAGTATCAGAAGCACAAGTAGGAATTTGGGAGATCATTAGGCCAAGGAAACTTTACTAAGGTATATTATGTGAGGAATCTAAAATCTAGCCAGAGCGTGGCCATTAAGGTAATCGACAAGGAGAAGATTCTGAAAATTGGGTGGATTAATCAGACCAAGCTACAGATATATGTTATGGGACTTTTAAAACACCCAAACATAATCGAGCTTTATGAGGTCATGACTACTAAGACCAAGATTTATTTTGTCATGGAATATGCCAAAGGTGGCGAGCTCTTTAACAAGGTGGCCAAGGGTAGGCTCAAGGAAGATATCGCAAGGAAGTATTTTCAGCAATTGATCAGCGCCGTTCATTTTTGCCACAGCAGGGGCGTTTATCATCGGGATTTGAAACCAAAAAATCTACTGCTAGATGAAAATGGTGTTCTAAAGGTTTCAGACTTTGGGTTGAGTGCACTCGCTGAGTGTAAGCGTCAAGATGGGCTACTCCACACAACCTGTGGGACTCCCGCCTACGTGGCTCCTGAAGTAATCAACAGAAGAGGGTATGACGGTGCCAAAATTGGCATATGGTCTTGTGGGGTCATCTTATTTGTTCTACTCGCTGGTTATCTCCCATTTCATGATTCAAATCTTATGGAGATGTATAGGAGGATAAGCAAGGCCGACTACAAATGCCCTAATTGGTTTCCATAAAATGTTCGCAGACTGTTGTTGAGGATCCTTAAGCCAAACCCATATACCCGAATTTCCATAGCCAAAATCATGGAAAACCCCTGGTTTAGGAAAGGGTTAGACTCCAACCACGTAAGAAGTAAAGGAGAAAATAAGGACATGACCCCACTAAATGCTGACGCAGTTTTTGGTAGCAGTTATACTGTTGGGGCAAAGATAAAATCGACTAAGCCTAGTAATTTGAATGCCTTCGATATCAACTCTCTTTTAACAGGGTCCGACTTTTCTGGTTTGTTCGTGGAAGAAGACCAAAAGGAGGAGGTACAATTTACGTCCACAAAGCCTGCTTCGGATATTGTATCGAAACTGGATGATGATGCGGGGCATCTGAAGCTTAAAGTGAAGAAGAAGGATGGAGGCTTGATGAAATTGGAGCTGTCTAAGGAAGGTAGAAGTGGGTTATTGTCGATTGATGTGGAAATATTTGAAATTCCTCCATCCTTTCATTTTGTGGAGGTGAAGAAGTGTAGTGGGGATAAGATGGAGTATCAGAAGATGTTGAAGCAGGACATAAGACCGGCTCTCAAGGAAGTGGTTTGGACTTGGCAAGGTGAGCAGCAGCTGCAGCTGCAGCAATCACTGTAATTAAAATTAAGGCATCTAATCTTCCAAATTACGGCACAATTTGGAAGATTAGAAGCCGTAATTTTAATTACAGTGATTGGTGCTGCTGCGGCTCACCTTGCCAAGACCAAACAACTTCCTTGAAAGCTTATGTCCTGGTTCAACAGCATCTGAAACTCTATCTACTCACCACTACACTTCTTCACCTCCACAAAATGAAAGGATGGGGGGATTTCAAATATTTCCACATCAATCGACAATAACCCACTTCTACCTTCATTAGACCCCTCTAATTTCGTCAAGCCTCCATCTTTATTCTTCACTTTAAGCTTCAGATGCCCCGCAATATCCTCGAGTTTCGATACCATTTTCGAAGCAGGCTTTGTGGACGTAAATTGTACCTCCTTTTGGTCTTCTTCCACGAACAAACCAGACAAGTCGAACTCTGTTGAAAGAGAGATGATATCGAAGGCATTCAAATTACTAGGTTTAGTCGATTCTATCTTTGCCTCAACAGTATCACCGCTACCAAAAACTATGTCAGCATTTTAGTGCGGCCATGTCCTTGTTTTCTCCTTTGCTTCTTACGTGCTTGGAGTCTAATCCTTTCCTAAACTAGGGGTTTTCCATGATTTTGGCTATGGAAATTCGGGTATATGGGTTCGGCTCAAGGATCCTCAACAGCAGTCTGCGGACATCTTATGGAAACTAATTAGGGCATTTCTAGTCGACCTTGCTTATCTTCCTATACATCTCCATAAGATTTGAATCATGAAATGGGAGATAACCAACGAGTAGAACAAATAAGATAACCCCACAAGTCCATATGTCAGCTTTGGCACCGTCATACCCTCTTCTGTTGATCACTTAAGGAGCCACGTAGGCGGGAGTCCCACGGGTTGTGTGGAGTAGCCCATCTCTACGCTTACACTCGGCGAGTGCACTCAACCCAAAGTCTGAAACCTTCAGAACACCATTTTCATCAAGCAACAAATTTTCTGGATTCAAATCCTGGTGATAAAAACCCCTGTTATGGCAAAAATCAACGGCGTTGATCAATTGCTGAAAATACTTCCGTGTGATATCTTCCTTGAGCCTACCCTTAGCCAACCTGTTAAAGAGCTCGCCACTTTTGGCATATTCCATGACAAAGTAAATATTGGTCTTAGTAGCCATGACCTCATAAAGCTCGACTATATTTGGGTGTTTTACAAGTCTCATAACAGATATCTCTAACTTGGTCTATTTAATCAAACCAATTTTCAAAACCTTCTCCTTATCGATTACCTTAATGGCCACGCTCTGGCCAGATTTTAGATTCTCCCATAATATACCTTAGCAAAGTTTCTTTGGCCTAATAACCTCCCAAAATCATACTTGTGCTTCTGATACTCCTTCTTATCACCACTACACTACTTCACCTCCACAAAATGAAAGGATGGAGGGATTTCAAATATTTCCACATCAATCAACAATAACTCACTTCTACCTTCATTAGACCCCTCCAATTTCATCAAGCTTCCATCCTTCTTCTTCACTTTAAGCATCAGATGCTTCGCAATATCCTCCAGTTTCGATACAATATCTGAAGGAGGCTTTGTGGACGTAAATTGTATCTCCTCCTTTTGGTCTTCTTCCACGAACAAACCAGACAAGTCGAACCCTATTGAAAGAGAGATGATATCGAAGGCATTCAAATTACTAGGCTTAATCGATTATATCTTTGCCTCGACAGTATCACTGCTCCCAAAAACTACGTCAGCATTTAGTGGGGCCTTGTCCTTGTTTTCTCATTTGCTTCTTACGTGCTTGGAGTCTAACCCTTTTCTAAACCTGGGGTTTTCCATGATTTTGGCTATGAAAATTCGGGTATATGAGTTCGGCTCAAGGATTCTCAACAGCAGTCTGTTGACATCTGATGGAAATTAATTAGGGCATTTCTAGTCGGCCTTGCTTATCTTCCTATACATCTCCATAAGATTTGAATCATGAAATAGGAGATAACCAGCGACTAGAACAAATAAGATGACCCCACAAGACCATATGTCAGCTTTGGCACCGTCATACCCTCTTCTGCTGATCACTTCAGGAGCCACGTAGGCAAGAGTCCCACAGGTTGTGTGGAGGTTGTGTGGAGTTGCCCATCTTGACGCTTACACTCAGCGAGCACACTCAACCCAAAGTCTGAAACCTTTAGAACACCATTTTCATCTAGCAGTAAATTTTTTGGTTTCAAATCCCGATGATAAACGCCCCTACTGTGGCAAAAATGAGCGGCGCTGATCAATTGCTGAAAATACTTCCTTGCGATATCTTCCTTGAGCCTACCCTTGGCCACCTTGTTAAAGAGCTCGCCACCTTTGGCATATTTCATGACAAAATAAATCTTGGTCTTAGTAGTCATGACCTCATAAAGCTCGATTATTTTTGGGTGTTTTACAAGTCCCATAACATATATCTGTAGCTTTGGCTGATTAATCCGCCCAATTTTCGGAACCTTCTCCTTGTCGATTACCTTAATGGCCACGCTCTGGCCAGATTTTAGATTCCTCCCATAATATACCTTAGCAAAGTTTCCTTGGCCTAATAATCTCCCAAAATCATACTTGTGCATCAATACATTACCCTTATTCTCCATTTCAAAATCACAACCCCTATTACAGAATTATAAATTGTGTTTCTCCTGATGTTATGATAATTGATATTTATGGGTAGGAGACCCTAAAATTATAGAATTCAACCGTCTTCGCCAAGGTCGTGATTCAGCACGACAGAAAATCTTGTGGCTTCACTGTGTATGCGGGTATAAAGTCTGAATGCCTTATGATTTGTGTATACATATTCATCAAGGATGTAAAGTAGTGCAAGTGGACAGACAATCTCAAAGGCTTTAGAGAAGGAAGTATCAGTGTTAAAGCACATCTTTTCGCATTCCCGGGTAAATTGGTTGTCACCAAATTGAGAGAAAACTCTGAAAGCCAAGCCAAGCGAGAGAGAGATAGAGAGAGAGGGGGGGTCAAATCTTTTTGTCCCAAATTAATGACCAACCACCACAACTTTACAATTTCCAATCAAATCAAATAATAAATCTGAACATACAGCATTTAATGTTCATGACTAAAAACTAACAAGAACACCGTTTTAATCATATGTTCAGGTTAATAATAAAAATATACATTAACCCACCCTAGCTTGGTCCAGTGGTAAGGAGGGTATCGCTCTAAACCATAGGTCGTGAGTTCGATCCCTCCCCACGGATACCTGCCCTGAGGGTAAGGGCGGGCTCCGAGCCGTGCAGGTATGTCGTAAGGTGTCTGGGTCCGATTCCCCCTCGGGTGCCAGATTTAAATTGGCGTGTGTTAGGGTGGCGTGGCACTTGCACCCCCTATTTAGCAAACACGAGGGAGTCCAAAGGGCTTGTTCGTGTGGAGGTTCAGGGCTCCAAAAAAAAAAAATAATAATAATAATAATAATAATATACATTGAAATGCAAAATTATCCAAACCTGGAAATTTCCGCAGCTAAAGATGCCCTTTAATTAGGGTTATAAATGAATTTTTGAAAATCAAAATCAAAATTATATTTGAATCCGAATATTGAGGATATTTATCGTATTCGAAAGAGTGGATTCGGATAGCACTTATAAATACTCTGGATACACATTGTACATGTATACGACACGAATAATTCATATCCTAGGGGGGCTATCCATATTTATATATATCCATATAACTGACATAAACGCATTAGAATTATCATACACACAAAGATATATATAAAATATATCAATAATACCCTCAAAATCTAATATCATCTCAAAATGAATTGTGTGTTGTTGCCCAACGTAGGGGGTACAATGTATATACGAGAGTACAAAGAGGAATAATCACGTCATATGCTAAATACATAACATGGGGAAAGTTCTAAACTAGGGTGATGTCACGAAAAAGTGCCATGAGTTATGACATCACTAAAAGATAATCTAGAAAACCCTAAAAAATCTACGAAACAAAAGTACAAAATATCTTGGAACTCCAATGTTAAAGCTCCTTAAAACATGTTCATTAAAACATGGCTCTTTAAAACATGTTCCTTATAACATGCCATATTTTATGGGAATCATTAGTGTAAAGATCTGACTATCTTAGGCATAAATCATGCTTGTATGTTCCCTTTATTCACATTGTAAGAGCTACATATAAAGGCTCCCAAATGGAGAAAAATACATAGAATTTCGATTTTCTACATGGTATCAACCTAAATACCGATCCTCACCTTCTCTTTTCTTTTTTCTAGTGAATTTGTCCTCTTTTCCGCATCCCTCTCTCGGTGACAAAAAAACCTCCTCTCACCTCACAAACCTCTCTTCTAAGGTACATTTTCTTCTACGTCGAGCATTGTTCATCGCTGGCATCACTGCTCATCGCCGGTAACCATTGGAATCCCTGTTCACCGTCGGAGATACTGTTCAAAAAAAAAAAAAATCACCGCTTCACTTTTGTCCTTCTGAACCTTTCATATCCTCAAACTCTGTCGACAATCTTCCTCTCCCACCCTCGCAGCTACCCTAACTCCAACCCCAACCCAACCGCAACTTTTCCTCACTACCCACAACCCAACGCCTAGCATCAAGACCCAATGCTAACTTTGCCTTGCCTTTGAAAACTATGCTCGCAACTGCTCTCAATTGCCCACAATTACTCAATTCCCGTTACCTCAATCACTGCATTCTGTATCTAATGGCCTCCGAATTGCTCCTTCTCCACAGGCATATCACTATGGACTCTTATCGGCCCATCCAGCATTGCCATCTTCGAACTCTAGCTAGTGTACTGACACTAGTGCCTCTACCCACATGATTGGCAATCTTGCACTTCTCCACCCATGCGCACCCTACACTCCTTGAAACAGTTCAATTTGGCAATGGTGATCAACTTCCCCTTGGTACATCCTCTTTCCGTCTCAATAATATATATATTGTTCCTTTTATGCGTAAAAACTTACTCTCTAAAGCGCAATTATGTCATGATAATAAAGTTACCTATCTTTCATGCCAATCACTTCTATATCTTTGACCTCACTAGTGGGTCGTAACTCTATCAAGGCCTTTGCAAGGACAGTCTTTGCAAAATTCCCGCCTTTCCATCTCGCCTCTAGGCTCTTATTGCCTCCCATAGTTCATCCTCCCTTTGGCATCAACGACTTGATCATCCCTCTGTCAAGGTTCTCTCACACTTGCGCTCAAATAAACACTTATCCTTTACTTTCTAAAATAATTATTCCTTTTGCCAAGGGTGTGGCTCGAGTAAATCCACCCAACTCCATTTTCAATCATTTAATGAAGTAAAAAGTCACTTTCCTTTTGACTTAGTTCATGCTGATGAATGGCAATCTCCTATTCTCTCTGTTTCGGGTCACAAATATTATCTACTATTCACAGATGATTACACTCGTTATTCATGTCTCTTCTTCATTAAAAGAAAATTTGAGGTTCTCATCCATTTTCAGGACTGTCACCAACATCCACACTTAATTCTCTGCAACTCCCAAATAATTCCAAAGCGACGATGGTCAAAAATATGAAAACGGTCCCATCAAGGATCTATATTCTTTCCTTGGTATTCACCACTGCCTCTCTTGCCCTCATACTCCTAACAAAATGGTCTTGCGAAACGCAAACATCGCCACAATGCTAACATAGCCCGTACTCTTCTCTTCACCAGCCATGCTCCTCTTTGTCACGGACCCAAAGTCGTTTCTACCGATGTCCATCTCATCAATCGTCTCCCATATCCTCTCCTCCAATTGTCGTCTCCTTTCTCTCGTCTCTATGGTCATTCTCCCTCATACTCTACCCTACGTGTGTTTGGATGTGCCTGTTATCCCCATTTAGATGTTTACGTCACTAACAAACTTTTGCCGAGAACTGTGGAATGTGTTTCTAGGTTACAGCTTACAACATAAAGGGAACTAGTGTATGAATCGCAAACTTGGTTGTGTCTACATCTCTCGACATGCTCAGTTTAACGAACAAAATATCCCCCTTTCCAAAACACATCAATCTTCAACACCTTCTTCCTCATGGATATTTGTTCCTGTCATCCCCCCAACTCCATCATTACCACCACCCTTGACTCCTCCACCCAGCATCCCCAACCTTCATGTTCCTGAATCCACACTAGCCCATAACCATATGGCACCTTTCGCCTATCATTATAAATGTCAACCATCCCATCACCCAATCTATTCTTCCCATACAAATAATTACCCACCACATTCCCCCCCATATCCATATCTCCCTCTCCCTCTCTGGTAGACCACCCCATCACCTCTTCCCGATATCCCATTATTACTAGACATCATAATGGCTCTCGTAAACCTCTTCATCAGACTGATGGCACAATTAGATATCATCTTCCCAAAGCCCTTTGGACTCGTCTCCCTTCCCCCACCACAGAACCTGCTTGTTACTCACAAGCCTCACGCATTTCATAATGGCGCCAGGCCATGACCTGGGCTCTTATTCCTCTTGCTCCTCAATAACATATGGTTGGCTGTAAATGGGTTTTTAAGATTAAACTAGGTGCAGATGGGTCTATTGACCGTCACAAGGCCCAACTTGTTGCAAAAGGCTTTCATCATTAAGTAAGGGCTGACTTTAATGAAACATTTAGTCCCGTCATTAAACCAACCACAATCCGTACTGTACTCAGCATTTTCATCTCCATGGATTGGTCTATCCATCGACTTGATGTAATAAAGGTATTTCTTTATGGTGTATTAGATGAGACTGTTTACATGAGCCAACATTTAGGTTTTGCAGACCCCAATCACCCTCATCATGTTTGCCTCCTCAAGAAAGCCATTTATGGCCTTAAACAGGCTCCTCGGGTATGGTTTCAGCATCTCAACAGTTTTCTCCTACAATTTGGTTTCACTCAAAGCCAGGCAGATCACTCCTTATTCATCCAGCAATCAAACTCCATAGTTAAGCTTCTCCTTCCCTATGTTGGTGACATCATTCTAACAAGTAACACACCTTCCCTAGTTAGCTCCTACATCACCACTCTTGGCAAAGAATTGAGCTCAATGATCTTGAACCTTATCATACTTTCTAGGTCTAGAAGTCAACTTCCCCAAGACCATCTTCATCTTTCCCAAACCAAGTACACCATTAACCTTATACAGCGATTCAGTATGACGAGCTGTAAGTCATGCTCCACTCCGGTGCCAAAACCCAACTATCAGCTCACACCAGTGAGTTCCTATCTGATGCCATTGAGTATCGACAGCTAGTTGGTTCCCTCCAGTACCCTCATCTTCCCTTACATAGCCTATGTTGTCAATTATGTTGCTCAATTCATGAGCGCACCTAGGTCACCTCACATCATTGATGCCTAACGGATCCTTCGCTATCTAAAAGGATCTCCTGACCTTGGTCTTACCTGTCGCTGCTCACCCACACCCGTTACTATCACAGCCTAATTTGATGATGCGGACTGCTTCGACTCTCGCCGCTCTATTACAGGTCTTTGTGTCTTCTTGGGGTCCAACCTCTTCTCTTGGATCGCCAAGAAACAACCTATTGTATCCCGCTCCAGTGCTGAAGTCGAGTACCGTGCTCTTGTCCACGTCTGTGCCGAGACCACCTGAATCTTCCATCTTCTTATGGAACTCAAGTTCCCTCCACCCAAACCAATCACCCTCTTCTCTCAGCACTACCTATATAGCCTCAAACCCCGTTTTCCATTCTCGCACTAAGCTTATTGAACTTAATTACTATGTCCTCCGAGAACACCTTCTCTCCGGCACTCATTGGGTTATGTTTGTCCCTTCTCCAGATCAGCTCGCAGATATTCTCACCAAAGGACTCCACAAATATCGCTTCACTCTGCTACGGTTCAACCTCGTCTCTCCAGGACAGTCGAGTTACAGGGGAGTGTTAAAGCTCCTTAAAAGATGTTCATTAAAGCATGGCTCCTTAAAACATGTCATAATTTATGGGAATCATTAGTGTAAAGATTTTACTGTCTTAGGTTTAATCTTAGGCATAAATCATGCATGTATGTTCTCTTCATTCACATTATAAGAGCTATATATACAGGCCTTCAACTGGAGAAGAATAAACAGAATTTCTATTTTCTACATCCAACATAACTCCCCCCGGAAAGGAGACAACAACTCCAGGTGGTAGATATCAGGGTTAATATGACGTAAAGTGGCCTCAAAGATCCGTACATTCTCGCACTTGAAGAGGCTAGCCTAATGAATAAGGAAGCGGGTGCAGGGGCCAATGGAAAAATCAGCGGTGGAGCTGATGAAAAAGTTGACGGTCTCCGAGGCTAAAACCCCAAGTGGGAATGGAAAGGACGGGAGGTGTCATGAGGCACAAGAATGGGCAGAGTGTGGTAGGGAGTGAGATCCACAACGTTAGACGTAAGTATGCAGGAAGGTCATAAGTGTTATCCCCATAATATCGAACAATAGGGGAAGTTTGAATCGTCACATTTAAAGACTATGCCCCTTCCCATGTCACCGTTCCTTGCGAAGACGTATCAAAACAAAATCTCTACACTAAGGCACTATCCTTCACAATAGGCTTAAAGGCGGTGAAGACTATTGTTGACATCAGTGTGAACATACAATAACAGCACAACGAAAGCAACGGTCGATGGGCATTGGAGTGTGGAGGAGAGCTCAAAAAGATCAACGGGCATCAGTGGAGAGGACTCGATAAGGAGAGTCATAAAGAGCGATTGACAGCGTTGTTAAAAAAGGAAACTCCACTGTCGATTAGTGATCTCTATCTGGCCAGTAGTTGAGGATGGAAAGTTGTCGAGACTTTGAGCGAGCAACAAAGGATTTGGCCTAAACAAGAATTGACCCATAAAGCGAACATCAAGTCCAAGGTGAAGTTTCATTTATGCATCATGAACTTTGTATTGCGCACATCACTTAGACAGATTTTAGAAAGTCATGTAGGAGGAACTGAAGAAATGGAATATGGAAAAAAATACAAATAAAAGGAAAAGGTATCAGATTCGATTTATTTGTACTGTATCTGAACTGAATCTTGTATATTCCCATCCTTTAACTCTTCTAAACTAGACTTTTGAGTCTTTCAACCAACTAATTTCACCTTTCGATGAAACACTGAAGGTGAACAATCCTCAGAAAATATAATGTGGTCGTATGTAAAAATCTGATGTTCGACTATACAAAATAACACGAGTCATCTTCGAGACTTGACCAATAACTTGATGGAATCGAAGCCATGAGATGAGTATGGATGGCCAACGATGATTAGACTTGAGCATGGGCAAAAAATGTCAAAATACGTATCGAAGTCGTGTCAATTTCTCAAAAAATGTGCATCGTATAGTGTATCGTATCGTATTGTAAGATACACTTTCATTTTCAATAGTTATATAAATAATTTTATATGCATTATATATCGTGCGTGTGTTGTCTAAAAATAATATACAAAATCGCTAAACACATTATATGCAATATTAATTATTAAATAATGTCTAAAGCATCAACCAATCTAAAATATAATTAAATGCTAATGATATCATATATCATATCATAATCCCAAAAGCTATAATTTTCTAATTGTTCCTCTCAGTTCACAACCACCATAATATAATAATTTCATCTGAAGTCCCGGTCTTTTTGTCTTGGCATTCTATATTAACATTGAAAAAAACAGGGAGTAAGTAATTAAACACCTTAATCGAAATATTATAAGAAAGCCAATAGTCACTATGGTCTATGTATTATAATACATAATGTTTCATGTTTTAATAATATATAAAATAATCATAGCCACTAAGACCAAATATACGTATTACATACTAATATTATAATAATATAGTGAGCTTGCACAAGACACTAAGGGCCCGTTTGGTTCTCTATTCAGAAAACTCGATTTAAACGTTACTTTTAAATGCAGTTTTAAAATTTAGTTTTTGTGTTTATAATTATTGGTGTGCGTTTGGTAAACTTGTTTTTAAATACAATTTTTTGAAAATTTGACAAAATTGGCAAACATGTATATTTATATCATACATATGTGTGTGTGTGTGTGTGTGTGTGTGTGTATATATGTATATATAAACATACATAGAACTTTTATACATATATGATATTAAAACTTTCATACATATATATGTAGTTAAACTCCCCAACGTACCTCATTAAATATACCTAAAAATACATGATATTAAATAGTAAATATACGTGTGTATAATTTATGTATGTATACATTCATGTAACATGTATGTTACATCATACATCATACATCATACATATGATGTTATGATTTATGATGTATATATTATGATGTTATGATTTATTGTGTATATACATCATACATTACATCATACTATGATTTATGATGTATATATTATGATGTTATGATTTATGGTGTATATACATCATACATTACATCATACATGTATGATGTTATGATGTATGATGTAACATACATACATCATACATACATATGATGCATGTATGTATGATGTATGTTACATCATGCATCATACATCATAAAAATGTAACATACATGATACGTGAATGTATACATATGATACATGAAAACATACATAAATGCATACATACATGCATAAAAATGTAACATACATGATGCATAAATGTATACATACATAAATTATATACACGTACATTTAATATTTCATATCATGTATTTTTAGATATATTTAATGAGGCATGTTGGGGCGTTTAACTATATATATATATAATGATATTGCATGTATAATTCACTATAAAATTATATACTTACATGAATTGATAATATTTTTTAATACATATGTACTAAATGTATATTTTATATTATTCCATACATTGATAATACATGTATAAAACTATAGATAAGTATCATGTATCTATTGATAATATTATTTAACTTTATATTATTCCATACGTAATTTTGTGTACATGTATATATATATTATAAGAATTACACACATATTAATGTATTATGTATGTATATTATATATTAAGGTATAACTGCATTAAAATATTAAGAATGAATAATTCTGAGTTGAAAAATAAAAAACAGAAGTTATAAAACACCCTAAACCTGTTTTCTGAAAAACTTGATTATAACACAGAAATATTATAATTATGTGTTTAAAAACAGGTTGCCATCGAAAATTTTTATCAGAATTGTATTTAAACACAGAAAACAGAATTATAGTTGCAAACCAAACAAACCCTAAGCCACACATATATAAAATAAATTTGTCGGGAATAAGAAACAGAGGAAACAGAGATAGTAAGAAACTGTGGAAGAAAATAGTAAAAGAAGTAAAAGAGGGGTTTGTGATCGAGGGAGAATCAACCCTTACCTGAATCAGAGAAGAAAGAGAACCGAGGAGGTTGCGATCTGGTTCGTAATTGGAAACCATAGAAAGTTGTTATGGTTCATAAGTTCTTCTCCTTTTTTCAATATCGTAACTTCCTCAACCCAAACCCCAAAACCCTTTTGTGAACTCCCAGACCCTCTACTTCTTCTATTATGATTTTTTTGGTTAAAAAAAGCAAAGTAGTGTTGTTTAGCTAAAAATATAACCAAGTACGAATTGGGCTATAAGTTTTATATTGAGCGATATTGTGGTGTTTAGCTCAGATTATTAGCCGCACAGGTAACAGTTCGACCAGCGAAGGGAGGGTTCGTAAGTAGCGGATGGGACAAACGTTTTGGGGTGTTTAATGTGGAAACCCGCGACCGGTGTAGGTGAGGGTTCGCTGCAGCGAACAGGAGTCAGATTTGTGCGAAAATGGGTTTTAAGGAGGGTTACTTTGGGCGAACAAGGTGAGTGATCCCGAACAACAAGGTGAGAGTAAGAGCAACCACCATATGGCCAGCGAGCACACCTGTATGAATCTCTCCAACGATCTTCCCATATTGAGATAGAACTAATTTGCAAAGTGTCGTGCCTCGAAAAAGGAACCCATCTTGTAGTAAGTATTCTTCGTAAACCCATTATGGCAATCATCCTCCTCAACAATGGGCCCAAAGTGAGCATCAGTGGCATAAAGGTCCTTACACCTCGTCAAATCCAAAAAGAGTGTTGCTGAAAGTGACTTGGGTATGAGCCTGATGGCTCAAAGCATCAATAACTCGATTCCCCATTTTTAGGCTTACACCGAAGGTGAAAGCTGTACTTCTGCTTAAAGTTGGCACACTTCACCTGCATTGGTTTTAGACTTAAGGCTACTCCCGTGAATAGTAATTGACATCTTTGTAGTATAATTGTACATACTTAATAGTTCGTCCCGACCATAGAACCTGTCTGATGGCTTAGGAACTTGCCCCATAGTTAAAAGGAGATTGTACAAGTACACTAATTAAACATGATCAGGGGTTAAATTAAAGTTTGTATACTAATTGTTATTAACTTTAACAATTTCACAAGCTTGTAGAGTTAATGTAAACCATTAATCCCAAAGAATATTGAATACTAATATATTCATATGATTATTACTTTGATTTGTTGATGGGTGCAATTTAATTTATTATATCAACAAATCCTGTGAGTTAAGTAAATGATGTGAGTTAAGTAAATGATTATAGGGACATTATCGGTATTATATTCTAGAGGAATCCGCGTTAAGGATTATTTAATCTTGAATTGAAACACGCCCTTGACTAATTTACGTCTTGATTCTATCAATAAACCTTAGCAGTGGAATATTTAATTATCTGGTTCAATATCATATAAGTTAAGTTTTCTAATTAAGGAAATAAATTTAAGTGAAATTGAATTGTCAGTAATTAAGTTCACTAAGCGGGCATTTGCAGTTTAACGTAAGAAATCATATTATATATTAAGTAAACTCCTATACTAGGACTCTTAATTGATATAAAGTAATTTTGAGGTTATTTGATTGGAGTGCAATTACAATTATTTAGTTGAGTTAATTGCAATTGCTGAAATGGTGAAAATTTGATTATAGGGGATTAATCAGGAATTTCGAATATCTAATATCTGTTAAAAAAAGTCAATATAATTATTTACCACAGGTCTTCGGTATAATCCTTAATTATGAATAGGTCACTTTTCAATACGGTTCCCATTCCTTATAAATAGAAGGGCAGAACCAAAAGCCATATGCAAACCAAAAGCCATATGCATCACACTCTCACCATGGAGAAATAAAAATCGATTTGGGGGGAGAGAGAGAGAGATTGGCTAAGAGGTAAGGAGGAGAGAGGGAAGTTTATCTCTCAAGTCTTCTTCAAGATCTCTCAATGAGTGCACATAAACAAAACTACCAAAAGAACTTAGGTAATCAAAGTATTCAAATCTACATCAAAATATTCTTTAACCATTCTCAGGTCTCAGTTCATCAACAACAACTGCAAAGTTAAAACTACATCTCTCGAGAAAAAAAAAATTGCAACCTAAACGCGTTTGAATCTAAGATCCACATTGATTTGATTGCGTTTTTATATTCCAATGCGTTTTGTAACAAACATGTATGTCATTGACCTTCCGCTGATTGTTGTTAGACTTAATAAAGTCGTGATCATATTTATAACAAACCTAACAAGTCGAGTAATTCAATGCCTAACCGAAGAAAGACATTATGATTGAAAATTGCACCAATAAAGGTCTTCAAAGTGTAACAAGACAAGACAGATCAAATTGTTAATGCAGAACCGAAGACATTATGACTGAGAATTGCACCAATAAAAGTCCCAAAGGCATCACACGACAACTCAAATTATTGCGTGAATCAGACACGCTAGGATAGGCATAGTCGTGATGAGATGCTTGAAACGCTGAAAGGCTAAGCCTAGGCCACATCGGTCCATCGAATCTCAGAATCCGAAGAACTCATCATATTGGCGGACCATGATGGAGTTGAACCTGGCAATAAAAGCCTATGAGAACTACGTAACTAGGAGACTTGTCGTGGGGGTCGGTCAGTCCATGATGATCTAAACTTTGGGCTCCTCTGGCTCAAGTTCAGAACTCAAGACAACATAACTCAAAATAGCCACCAACGGGACCATATAGAGGAACTTCTTCATTTGCAAAGACCACTAATGTGGTCGTAAGGCCTCAAGGACCTACAAAATGTGATCAACAAGCTCCACCTCCAAATAGATGTAGATCAAGATGTCAACAAAGAAAACGACAAGAAAAAGCCCCAAAAAAGGGTGTCATTAGATTTGTGTCATCACGCAATAAAGGTAGACAAGTCCTTAAGCCGAAACGCATAAAGGGCATTGATGAAAGTCGTCTTCTTGTGGCCTCATCTAAATCCAGTGATTTCCACTCTCCAATTCTATAACTTGGAGAAATGCAAGCTCTCAAGCATATACTCCAAATGACAATAGAAAAATATAACTATAATCTTGTTGATAACATGGCTATCAACACACATCCGCCAATCATCTTCCTTCTAACATTCTCTCACAAATTATACTTGATCGTGTAGTTAAGGACAGCTCTCGGGAGGTCAGCTAACTTCGGAGAGAGAATTGAGGAGTGCCCAGTGTAAAGACAAAAGCATAACATATACCCTCGGCTCGAGACTCTACTAATAACGTGGCACAAGAAATTATGGTCGCGGTTAAGGGACCAGGCGTACCCCGCACACAATTGTTGTTAAAGGTGCGTCTAGGCACTCACCTAACTCCAGGCTAAACTATGCACAGCATCGGTGCCTTGTCTCACTCAGGCAAGGCGCCTTTAATAAGGCAAGCGCCTTGTGCGCCAGGATCCAAGCTCAAGGCACGGCTCAAGCACGCTTCGCTAACTTTTTTTAGGTAACGCCCGCAATATAAGAATGGACCAATTAATATGGTGATTTTACATATTTTCCAATAGAATATGGAAGACAACGATCCCGACTCCAAAACTAACCAAAGTAAATCCTTGATTTCTAATGAAACCTTATATTTCTCACTAGTCCTTACGTAGGCAAAAGAAAAAAACAAAATTAAACTCCAATAATGTTGCATCATTTTTTTTCACATATTCGAGTATCTTTTTTTCAAATATATCAATATTTTTTCTTTTGTTGATTATTAGAAATTTAAATTGGTATATAAATTTGGTATTTAAATATTTATTTTTTCATATGGTGATAGAAGATCTATCTTCTTCTGATGTGTTTCTTCATAACCGTCTATAATAGTAATATATGCTACGTATTTCAAGTTCTAGATTAAAATGATTTAATGATTATAAATATATAAATTTTGCATATTTTATAAACTTAACGTCTCACTTCTCGCATTGCGCCAAGGCTTCACGGGGATCTTGGCGCCTTAGTGCGCCTTTCGCCTCTGAATACTATGCTCGCGCATAAGCTGGATGTGGAGATATGCATGTTGGTCTAATTGTCATGGTGCATGATATATTTGTCAAACTGCCACGAGTGCCTAATATTATTAATCGAGCACCATGGGGGCCTACTCCACCCAACCAACACTGACATGGAAATCAAATCAGCTCCGTAGGCAACCCGAGCTTTTCAACCAATTCCTTAGTGGCTTGATGCTAGTTACACCATTGATAATCATGATATACAACTTTCCTTTGAATGGTAACTACTATAAAAGGCTGTGAACATTTGTTCAAGACGTGAGGGAAGTAAGAGCAACTAGAGTGTGAGACGTAACAAGGAGATTAAGGTTTGAAATGGTGGAGTTGTTCGAGTTACAAAGGAGGAACGGGTTTGCAAATTCAGTTGACTCTGGGCTAGGGTTTTGTTTAGGGTCAATTTGAAGTGAATAAGACCCGGATTTGAGTCAAAAGAAACGGCGAAGGGAGATCTGGCTTGCGATTTTGCAGAGGAACCCGTAATATCAACCCAAATATTAAAATATACAGTGTGTCACTTGGTGTAAAAGAATTTTAGTAAACTTTATGCAAAAGTGAGTGTAAGATGTAGCTCCTTTCTTGAAGGCCTACATTAGTTTATTTGTCGTTCATACGCTAATAGGTTTTTCTCATTACACCTTTATGTTATGTGATTAATTTATCTTTTTTTTTTAATTTTAAACTCACTACCCAATATTTTTTATACAAATTAGTGTTATATCTATGTTAGATAATTTGTCACGTAGGCGTAAGTTGTGTTTATGTTCCTATCAAAGGAATATAAAGAAAATGTTATCACTGTCATGGTAATTAATTTTAATTGGGCATTCCTCCGCCCCTTTGATTTCCAGCGCGCATTGTACGCGCTCTCAAAATATAAACATGTGATTAACAATACCTTAAAAGTTCAAAAAACATTAACATGCCAAAGACTTGCAATTTTTCCTCCCGTCCCTAAAAGTGACTACCAAATTCTATGCAAAGTCTCAAAGCTTGCATAAAACATAAAATTTGAAAAATATGCATACGTGGGGACATGAGACCGAATAACGCAGCAAGTTTTAGGGACAAGACGTCGAATATGTACAATCTTCACATTCATGTGAGTATGTACGTACCAACGGCCTTGTCCCCAATGTTGTGAACATATTTCTTCACAATGTAAAGAACAAATCATATATATTGTTGTAAATTTATGAAAATGTACGTACTTAAGACATGCCCCCAAAATTTACTCGACATCATATTCATGAGAACGTACACTTTTCATAACACTGAAATTTATAATTTTGTTCATACTCGAGGACTATGTGCCAAATGTGCCCATCGTTTTTGTGGACGAAGGAGAGAATTTGCATATATGTTGTGATTGTTTTTCAAAGTTTGATCGTTTTGTGAATCTATATTGGTATTATTTAATTTTAAGTAATTAATATATTGAATTTGAAACACTACGTTTGGCATGTTCATTTATCAATAAAAATTAGACTTTGCCATAAATATTATTTTTACGAGTGAGTCACAAAGAGGGGGATATTATTAAGTTTAGGGACGAAGTCAGTCGCCTTCAAGGTGGTCATGCTCCTCCCCCCAACTTTTGAAAAACTTCAAATTAAGTAGTTGACCTCGAGTCGTTGCTTCATTGGGTTTTCTCTCAGAAACTCCATTCAAATAATCTTGGTAGCCACACTATAAATACCACAATATACAATGCTCCATCTTTAATCCTTTGACCATCTTCTTACATTCTTTGACCTAATCCTCACTATATTCAGTGAGGTCCATCATACTAATACATAAGGAATTTGTTGCGCCAATAACAGTTATTCCCTCCAGCGTTGAAGATTGATCCACTTCAACCCCATCAAAGACATTCCAATTTAATAATGGACATAAGTTTTGTTCACGACTCACGATGTGATACATACACAAAAAACACTACCAAGGACACACAGGCTAAACGCCTCACCAAGGAAAACGTCACTATTTGGTATCGATATGAACAAACACAACGAAAGCCTTAAACAACACCCACAATCCATCAACTCATTCCCGTAAGTCAAACCATTGAAAAGAGGCAGAAAGAAAATATTTATTGGAAGCAAGGGCAGTACCTGGCTAAATGGAACAAAGAAAAAGACAATTAAAATCATTCTTGGCTTCCTATCCATATGCCACACGCGTATAAATTAAAATGAAAAAAAAAATAGCTAACTCAATTCAGGTTTTACTCCTAAACAAATTATTTCGTGCGACAGAAAAAGTGGAGGGACTGAAAGGATTTGATGGGAAATTGGAGCGAATGATGAGTTCTCTTGGGGAGGGAAATTTATTTGGTAGCCCAGAAATGGGCGAGAGATGGGAGGGATATACCCAGAAATGGAGGACAACAGAAGAATACTCTTAACTTCCTAGTCCACCAAACCAAAGTGTATCTGCCCAGAAATGGGTGAGAGATGGGAGGGATATACCATTTTCATCGCGTGGTAGGTAAGTATTTTTTATTTGATGTATAATTGGTAACAAATACGAAAAATATCATCACTTCTATTTTCCATCTCTCTTACCAAACAAAAGAGATAATATTCTTTCCTTCCACTAATACACCAGTCCTACCAAACAGAGCATATAGTAGTTGCTTACGATGCAGCGGTCAGCCATAAGCAAATAGAAAGTAAAATAAACAGGAAATCTAACGGCAGGACATAGTTTCTGTACCTCAAATAATTTGATAACAGTTAAGTAAAGGATCCCCTCAAATTCTCAACCGCAACAGCTGAGGACAAAAAATAATAAAGACCCCACCAGTTTTCAGCCTGCCACCTTTATTGCACCCATCTCATCAATCTTTGAACTCTTATGCTGCAATATTTTCTTGTGTGAGAACAAACCTCAATCGAAGAAAAAATAAAGTAGCTAGCAGGCACATTCTTATACGCATATAACAAACCGATCACTAGGTCTAAACATGCAACAAAAATCCAATAAGAAATAATTATTGAAAGAATTTAATTATGCCCACATTACCTTACTTTTCTTGTGTCTATTAATGTCATTAAGATCTTCATCTCCATCATGCTTCCTTTTCTGAAATCATATAGAGAGAGCTTATTTATTTAGAGTTGTTCGAAAGGATTAATCTAAACTCACACAAAATAAAGTATTGTCTTTTGATCTAATTAAAACTAAAAGAGTATATTGACATTTTTGACTGAATGAAATACGAGAACATTTAAAATTTCCCATCAAATTAGTGTTTAAATCAACAATTCAAAAAAGATACTCCAATGGAGCAGATTTGTTAATAATAAAGTGACTTGGGCGATTAAGAATAAATTTCGAAAGCATATAATCATATTCATCAAAACAAACTGATTCCAATTCAAACTGATGGATTTGAGTCGATCCAGGGATCTCACAAGTCAAAATGTGTGGGTAAATCATCCGAGTCAGAAATGGACCTGATTTTCATTGAATCTAACCGAATAAATATATGCAATCAGTTCAAACTCAGTTGGGTTCTACATTTTCACTAGCTAGAACCCACCTTTCCAAACTGATTTTTCTTCCTTTTTTTGGTTACCAGACGGCCATTAAGCACTTCTAAAGGTCCTCAGAGTTTACATAAGGCAAACTAATCATCTTTCCCTTCCTTCTCGATTCAATTTAGGGTTTCATGGTCGCACTCTCAAGGATTTGTCATCGTTTTAAACTGCACGCAATTGCAAGCGCTGTTGCATTTTTTACCTCTTAAATGTATTATTGATAGTGTGCACGAGTCCGAGTTATTGTCCAGCTGTTTTACGTTATTTGCACCATTCAATGCTATTGAACCGCCATTTGCGTACTTCGCTTTACCACCACCCAAAAAAAAAATTAAAAAAAATCCCAAAAAACTGGTTTACAGGAGAAAAAAATGGAAAGGTCACATAAGGCAAAAAGGAAGAAAACCATTGTCACGTGAAATAGTCATGCTAGAGAAAAACCGTACCTCAGCAGCCAGAAGCTACCTATTTCTTACGTGTTGGATGCAAGATTTTCCTATTTCTTTTTTAAAGTTCAATTGTCTCTGTCCGTATGTTGCTAGGTGCGTCTCCGCTACACAAGAATCACAAAGATGGTATAGGTGTTTGTGGTGTAGGGTTGAGGTCTTAGGCTTTTTTGTTCATATAATTTATTCAGGTATGTGAATCTTTGAACTTTTTTCGGGGTAGGGGTGGGGGGATGTAGGTGGGGGTGGGGGGATTTTCATAATTTGGGTGGATTATCCATGACTTTATTTTAAATGATATTATTATTTGAAATGTTGTCGTACTTTATCTGAAATAATGCGATACTATGCTTGGATGATTGATGTTTCTTAATATATATATATAATCATATGTCAATAGCTTATCTAACAAAGCGCGACACCTTGGGGGGTGCGAAATAAGACATTGATTTTTGTAATGGAAAAGGAAATTTTTTGAGACCTCAACTTAGGGATTTGAAGAAGTTTTTAGAAGTAACTTCTTCATAGGTTTATGTGTACCTGTTTGATGTTGACAGCTTTTATTGTTACTGCTGTGTACAATGATAGGGCCCCTAGGATTTTCGGGAATATGGGAGGTAAATTATCTAGTGATCTTGCATTTTTAGTAGTAGTAGTAGTAGCTACTAACTAGCATATTATTAGAAGATAATTTAGGGAGTAATTTTTGTTTAAAATTATTATAAAATATTAAAATTAGATTAGGATTTTTTTCTTTTAGCAATAGATACGACTACGACTCCAGTTAGTATTACTACAAGTAGAGCCTTTTGGCCCTCTTTTGTAATCACTTAAGTTCTACATTATTATTGACTTTTGCGTATAAATTAGAGAGCATTCTTTGATTTATTATGTGTATATGAATAATTATTCCGCTCAATATCATTTACATCAAAGTGATATCAAAGCCTAGTTTTGTAGTCATTTGTTCTCGAGTATGGATTTCGTCTTAGAGGCCATATTCCCCAACAGGATTGATGCCCAATATTACGATGAAGTTGCCAATGGCTTTGGCCGTTATCTCGAGGCTCCTGAAAAGGAAATTGAAATGTAGAGAGATCAAGGTTTCTTTCGGTAGAACAAGGCTTAAAGGTTATAATTTTAAATTCATCACGGCTGCTCGGTACGAGGAGTGCCTCTTAGGGATGGACGAATGTCGCGAGCAAGTCATCATACTTGAGGCTATGAGTTTGGTATTCAATTAATGCTATGTATGTTCAGTAGAAAGCTATGGCAAGTAGTGACAGCAATGATGATGATGACAAAGAAAGGAGTGGTGAAGACAATGTCAGAGAAGGAGTTGATGTTTTTCCCGTAGATCCGTCAACTGTCCTAGCCCATAAGATCATTTTCTTCACTCCGTCTTTAAGTGTTCATTCAAGTGACGCTCAAGCGTGTCTGTTGGTCACAGTCCAACCATCACCCATTTCATCACCATTTTGCTAGTAGCAACGTCACCACCAGATCCAGTCTTAGCGGAGCAATACAGCGGACTCGTTGAGAAGGGAGAAACGGAAAACCGAGAGGAGGATGTCAACGATAGAGAGAGGCGTGTGAAGTCATCTTTAAAACATGTGAGGGCTTAGGGCCTTGTGTTATCAATGTCAACAATGTTCCGAAGGAGTTCCGCAGTTAAGAGGTAGAAGAGAAGCAAGTCATGAAACTCTTTCCCCTTTTGAAACCCCAGGATGAATCAATAACCTGAATTTACAGAAACCTGCAATTCACAGAGCAGCGTTGATTGTGGTTCGAGTGGTTCTGAGCTAAAATCTTTGACTCAGCCAAAGCTGGGCATATACAAGCCTGACCGTTTAAATTCTCAAGTCTAACTACAATATCTCTCCTATTTCGTAGGGAGTGTTCTCAAAGGCGCGCCTATGCGTGATGCTTTTTAGAAACGCAATGCATAAGGAGTATATGTGGCAAAAGGTGGGGTCAACGCGCATGTAAGGCGGTCAACGTTTCACGTGCGCTTAGGCGCGGAATGCGTTCAAAAGGCATGCCTATGCGTACAAAAGGATCTCCTATGCGTCCACAACGATAATGATGTTCAATGTGTGTTGTATGGGAAAAAGGGCTACCAAATATAGACTTATGAAGCATGAATATGGAAAAAATGGCTACCAATTATACGGATATATTTTCAAATCCCAAGGTATATATTATTATATTCCTAATTTTGATTGCATGCTTATGCTTATGTTTTTTTTATGTGAGTTCGGCTTATATGTCTGCTTTTTTGTTTTACAAGCCTTAGTATAATTAAAAAATATTATTAAAAGGGGAAAAGGCCTTTTCCCGCCTAGGCTTCACCTAGGCTCCTAATGTTTGATGCTTTACCTTTACGCATCTACCACGCCTCGCGCCTTTTCGAACCTTGTTCGCAGGGTTACAATTTAGCTTCTCTTGTTTTATTCATTCAACAAATATGATTTCTAGGGCCTGAAAATTGTGGGCTTATTCCCAAGTGTGTCAATTAGTTCACAATTTCATTTTCGGGATCCAGAATATGTCAACAATCGAAGGATTATCATCAGATATTAAGATAAAATTAGGATTTATCTTTTACTTGTTTACTTTATTATCTTTGTTTATTTTTTAGCTATTACGTAGTTTTAAAACTCTATTTATCATTAGTATAAACAAGGCATTTGGCCCTCTCGTAATCACTCAACTTTTACATAATTATTGACTTTGAGAATATGATTGAGAGGGAATTTATGAGATTTATTACATGTGTGTGTGCGAGAGTGAGAGTGAGAGTGAGAGTGAAAGTAATACTCGGTTGTGTTCACATCAGCTAATTAACTATATGCTATTAGCAAAACATGGATATCAAGGAGACAATATAAGAAATAGTCAGTCCAAATGTTTGTGTTAATAGAATAAATTTGAAGTCTTTTTCTGTGGGCTTGATAGATGGTATACAAATATACATCTTATATTAATTTTGCCGGAGATCATGAGAAGTTAATAGAATAAAGATATATAACTTATGGTTAGAAAAAGTTGTCCATGGAAGGATTCAGCCACGATGGCAAGCACCTTCCCAGTAAGACAATATGATCATGTCTTTTATTTGTTTGATTTTACAATACGCTTCATTGTCCAGTATGTGTTGTTTTTACACGTTATACATATTATTTACAGGTTTATGTATTTATAATTTGAACCAAATATTTAAATTCTCTATTCAGTACAATTCCAGACTTGCAAAACTAGGATTCCAATTTCACAAAGGTTACTTTACCGCTGGCAAGAGGGGATTTGATACACAATATAGTCCATGACGAAAAAAAACATGTGCACTCCTAAAAGCTATTTATGTAATTTACAAAGCAACGAATCTTGAAGAGAACAACATCAATTGACCTTGTCGTGATGTTTCTTCGGGTGTTCAGCGCCAGGATCATTATGACCACTTTTGTCCTTCTTTCTGTCCTTGTCCTTGTCCTTGTCCTTATCTTTACTTCGATCTCTATGGCGGTGTCTGTGTTTCTTGTGCTCTTTATCCTTCTCCCTGTCTTTGTCTTTGTCTTTGTCTTTGTGCTTTTTATGCTTTTTCTCCTTGTCTTTAGACTCACTTTTTGATTTACCAGCTATAGTAGGAACCCCCTTCTCAGACTATAAAACACCACGAGATACAAATGGATCAGTACATCTTCCACAGCGACCAAAAATATTCTAAAAACAAACAGAAAGTGAAAAAAAACAATGGGGTGCATTTGATTGGTTTATTGGGAAAAGGAAAAAAATTCCACAACGAGAATTTTACTACAAATATATTTCCATGGAATATCTTCTTTCCTACTATTTCACATTTTATCAGTGCTTGATAGTAGTGAGTGGAAAAAAATGTGTGCTACAAAAAGTTAGTAATTATCAAGTTGGATCTATGAGGAGGTGGGTGGTCAATATTTGCAATTCAAACATTACCAAAAGTACAAAAATATTGAATCTTGGGCCTTTTCCATAGAACATGCATGCTATCAAACACACACTTAGTGTGAGACGCTGCTTGTTTTGGGATCTAATACACGAAGGAGGGCAATCATTCAGCATGAACAGCTGGATCAAAACTACTAAACCAATGGAAGGCTCAAGGCAATAGAATTCTTACAGGAGGCAGATCAACTGGAGCTGTCTCCCTTAGTTGAAAGGATTCTCTGAGGACATCTAGGTCAAAAGGCTGTATGCGTGCATTTGTATCTCTTGAAAACGATGTATTCTGAATGAGCTGATCCAATTGCATCCCTTCCCCTTTCCTAATTTCTGTGTCTCCCACCACATTGTGAAGGTAGTGCGTATCTGAAATTGCTAGAGGAAGTGACCTTTTGCAGAAGAAATCGTGGTGGGGTAACAACTTGAAGTGATTTATAAGATCCACAGCACCTGTTAATTCTCTTGGCCCTAAAATAAGACCAAGCTGATCACAGTTATCAACTGAAACAAATTGATGAAAAGGAAATGTTACAGATGAGAATTATGCCTCAACTTATGCACGCATATGCTTACAAACCTTAAACGAATTACGTAAAATTGCATTTAATAGACTATTTAATGAGATTAAAAGTATTTTTTCCAAAGTAACATTGTATTATAAAGCGGGATATATGGACAAGGAAAGATATTTAAAATATCACGGCACAGATATTTTTGGTTCCCAATAAGGAAGAGATTAATACTAAACAAGCAACCCATGCACTGCCTCTTTCTTCATAGCATATTACTTCTTTCATTCCCCCCAACCCCAACTACTTATGTAGTTAGGTGACCCAGAGTCGGATTTTATATTTATTTTTTTGAGCTGGTTAGCAGTGTTAGTAGTAAATGTAATCAAGAGGTATATTCCACTTTCAGGAATACTAGGTTAACCAAAGGTCCTTTTTGTCATTTTGGCACTAAGGCTTTTACTTGGTCGTCAAGTATCTTTTAAGTATAAACAAGTAATGATGTAATGGGGAGAACATTCAACTTTGCATTATTAGTATAATTTCAGATTTGTGTTGTGTTTCTAATCTCTTTTTGGACACCATTGATGGTGTTTGCGTCACTTTATTTCCTTTTTACGTTTCAAACTCAACTCTCAACTCTCAACTTCAAATCCCTCAAGTTCCATTACCGTTTCTAAGTAGGCTCCACCTCACTCATGTTTCTTGTCTCCCGCTTCTCCTTGTAGAATGTTTGACCAAATTACTACTTCTCTCCATTCTTATTTATTCCCTTCGATCCATCACAAATTCATCGCTCCCTTCGAGAAACCTTAAATTTTAACGACCTGGAATCGGCCACTGGAATTTTTTTATTGGAAACAGATAAAATTATATTTAAGATCAAAATAGCAATCAAACTAAATATATGCCCTACAAAAAACACCACAACAATAATAGGCTCTGCTGGACCATTGCAAGATAAAATTATTCGTATTCAAAGATAAAAATGAAAATGGGACACCAAAGATGATGTGAATTTAACTTTTTCCCTAATAGTCTCCTTGGCAATCTTCTTGTCTTCAAAAATTCTTGCGTTCCTCTCGTCCCAAAATATCCAAAAAGCAGTCAATACGCAATATCTTCATAAGTACTTGCACTTCTTTACTACATAACTGACCATGTCCATGAGGAACAAATCCCTAGCTTTCCTAGGAAGAACACCCACACCTCCAAATTTCCTACAAGCGTTACTCCAAATAAAGCTTTTCCTGTCATGATGTATAAGCAATTGATCAAGGTCTTCATTAGCCTTGTAGCAAAGCACGCACCAATTAGGAGAAAAGTAAAAGATTTGGTCTCCTCTTTTGGATCATAGCATTGTACCTTCTCATGAGCCACTAATTCCAAATGTATTTAAATGGTGCAAAAGAATAGGACGAGAAGAAATGATAAAGATGATTAAACTACAATTTGCAAGAGAAGTCATTACCATTCAAAGTCCACCTCCTACCATCGCTTAAACCTTTGAACAACTTAGACCTTCTAACCCATTAAGCAAGGAAACAATATGCTCAATTTCATTATCTTTCAGATTTCTTTTGAAAGAAAAGATTTTGTACAATTGAATAATTAGAGAAAGAAACCACCAAGGAAATGCAATGATTTTGGTTCTAGGTCACTATAAACAATTGAGGAAAACGATTTTTTAAAGAAGAATCCCCTCTCCACACATCTTCCCAAAATCTGATGGAATCCCTACCTCTCACATTGAAGGTCACACACTCAAGGAGAGGAGCTAAGGCATTATGAATATAATTACATGGGTGTCAATAGGTTCCCGGTGTCGCCACAATTGAGTCCCAACCATTCTCCTTCAATCCGTGGATTCTTTTATTAACGGAGTACAAAAGTGAATCCTTTTTCTTTAGGAAATTTCCCCAACATATGTTTATTTTTATTTATTAAGTTTCATATCCCCAAATAATTAGGAAAAGGCTTTGTTGAGTTGAGTATATCCCCAACCCCCCATTTTCTTCTATCTTTAGACACCACGTACCATTTAACAAGATGAATTTTATTACACTCTTCAAGCCCATCCCAAAAAAAATTTATCACTCTTTTCAAGAAGCTTAACAACTTTCATAGGAATTCGAAAAGGGGATAGGCAATGTTTAAAAAGGCGTTGGAGGCTTACGCCTCAGGGCTGAATTTGAGGCATACGCCTCAATGCGCCTCGAGGCTTACGCCTCGCCTCGCGCCTTTTGCCGAGGCACGAAAAAAAAAATCTTGTTCTTTTTTGTTGTTTTAAAAAAGCACTTAACTTAATTTACTATTGTAACTTGAGAGAAATTTTGAAAAAATAACCAATGTGTTAATGAAACTTAAAAACTGATTTTGTTTAAAATAAATGTACTAAATTAACTTCAATACGACTTTTTTTTTTTAAGTTTTCTGTTTTTTTGTTTTCAACTTAGATTAATATGTTATCTTTAACTAAACTAAATATATATTAAGATACTAATATATTTTAAAGGTTGCTGTCTTTTTTAATAAACTTCGGTTGATATGTTTTATAATTTTTTTTAATAAAATTGTTGTTTTTTAATCTTAGCTTGAAAATTAACGTTTTTTAATAAATTTGCTTGGTAAGTTGCATTGATTAATTTACTGTCATATTATAAAATAACCAATATGTGAATGAAGCTAAAAAAATGATTTTTCCAATATGATTTTGCATTGATTAATTTATTGTCATATTGTAAAATAATCAATATGTTAAAATTGATTTTCTCAACTTACTATTTTTTTAAAAGTTATCTCGGGGGAACAAAAAAATATCAAACTATGTGAGAAAATCCTCAAGGATGTTTTTTTTTTTAGTTTTATTTTATATTTCTTTGTTATTTTATTTTTATGGTTTTATTAGTATTTTTTTAATATTATTTTGCTCTTTTTTTTCTTTTCGATGAGGTTTACGCCTCGCCTCTCCGTGATTAAAATGCCTCGCCTCGCCTTCCGCCTTTTTAAACATTGGGGATAGGTAGTAAATTGGAAGGCTATTAAGCACCGCTTGAATAAGAATCAATATACCACCCTTGGAAAGAGAACCTTTTTCTCCACTCATCCAAACTTTTTTTCACCCTGTCCATCACGGGATTTCAAAACTATAGTTGAAGATTCCCACCCAATGGGAGACCAAGATAAGTGAGCGGCAATTGACCCACTTCACACCCCCACCAAATTAGCTTTAAAAGTAAGCCACTCCTCCGCATTGATCCCGATAAGCCTGCTTTTTCCCAAGCTCATTTTAAGACCGGAAACCTCACTAGAAAGGCCTATGATTTTCAACACATTTTCAAGATTGTTTTCTTATTAGCTAAAAGAAATCCGTGTCATCCGCAAATTGGAGATGGGACACTTACACTCCCTCGCTCCACACTCCGAGCCTTCCACCACACCTTCACAAGTAGCGTTCTCTATCAACTTGCTCAAAACATCCACTACTAAGAAGGTGAAAAGAAAAGTTAAAAGCGGATCTCCTTGCCAAATTCCCCTCGATGCCCTTATTTTTCCTTAAGGCCTCCCATTGACCAAATTAGAGAAGTTCACCGTGCTAACACAACCTCTACTCCATCTTTGCGGAATCCTTTCCTCATAAGAGTAAAGTCAAGGAAATCCCATCCACGTGACCCTAAGCTTTCTCAAAACCAAAGTTTAACACGACTCTTTTCTTCTTAATTCTAACTCTTAAGCCGCCACAATTGCAATCAAGACGAAGTCTAGAATATACTAAACCTTAACAAATCCCCTTGATTATTAGAGATAGTCTGTTCTAAGACCCCCACAAATTCTTATGGATAAAACCTTCACCAAAATTTTGTATCAGCTAGCACCAAGCTAATAAACCTAAAGTCTTTGATATACAAAGAATAGTTTTCCGAATCAAACAAATGTAAGTTTCATTAACACTCTCATTGGCAACCCCATTTTCAAACTAGTTAACAAATCTTAAAAAATCCTCTTTGATCACATCCTAACACTCCTTAAAAAAGGCCATTGTGAATCCCTTGGGCCCTAGCGACTATCCCCACAACAATCATTTTATCTTGTTCGAACTTCCTTACTAACCACAATGCTCATTCCTCAAAAAATGGATGTCACTCAATCCTTACTAGCTCAATAACTAAAAAATCTAGTAAACTCTTCCACAATCTCAATCTCCTCTACAAGAACTCCACCCTCTTCTCTCACCACTTTTTTTAGTATCCTGTTGAACTTTTGACTTGAATGAATATCCACCCTCCTTAGTAAGGACTTAATTGTTTTAATTGATGACTATGTCTTCCCATATTTAGGTCCTTGAAGCACTGCACACGAGCTCGTTTCATCTTGAAATCCTTACTGTAAAACTTCATTGTAGTTAACTAATCATTAGAGAACGAACTATATATCTAATTAAATCACAATAAGCACATCATTCTCCAAAAAGAACAAAGCTAATTAAATCGTGAGCTGTGCAATGCAAAGTTGAACAATTCTTGTTTCAAGCTGAATGCAGCTGTTATAATCTACAAAAACTAAATAAGGATCCAAACCAAAATCACAAAGCTACAACCATCCATAGGCAATACATACACACAGAGAAAAGTACGAATCTTAAAAACACAAAGAATATGAAAAAGTCTTACCTCTTCCAAACTTCTTGCTTTCCGGATCCATCAATCAATATCAGGGTAAACCATTATCCAGAGATTCTATTCAAAAAAAGTCACAACTAGCTGACTTCAAAACACCCCCGTCTTTCCACTTCTCAACAGTGTGACTACGGAAACAACAGTGTAGAAAAATGCATCAAGATTTGGCCAACATAGAGCACAAACAAGTAGGAATAGGCGGGTGGGTGGGAGAGAGAGAAAGGGGACTCAATTGATATCCTCTTTCTAATATTTGTTAGCCCTTATGAACAAAAATTAGAAAATTAAATAACGGCTTGTTCGGGTGCATAAATTGTTTAATTATATAAATTCATCAATTTGGAATTACTAGATTGTGAATTTTTTCATTTGAAATGGATTTAAATTCAATTTGTGTCGTGCTTATACATATGTGGAGAGAGAGAGAGAGAACCCTATGAAAGTAGTCCATTTGAGACTCATGTTATAAATTTAAATTGTGCACATTCATGAACAACGTGAAATTGACTAATTTAAGTTTTTATGAATTAACTTTAATTGGTTATTCTGTAAATGAGCTCATTTAAGATTTTGGGGACAAACAAACAGGCCCTAAGAAATTGACCCAGGCAACAAACCTTTTAAACAAATAAGGTTTTTGTTCATATATTTAAAAAACTAGCTAAACAATTAATTGAAAATTTACAATATGGAAATTGCCCACCACAATCTGTTTGCATATATCAAGAATTAAATAAATACATTGAAACCCTAAATATATAGTATTGATTATGTTCGAATCCACACACACGCACACACACGCACACACACGCACACACACACATATATATATATATATATAGAGAGAGAGAGAGAGAGAAGATGTATTCGTTAGTACCTGAGGTCTACAGACGAGGAAAGAAATAGTTCAAGTGCTCAATTACGGGAGGAGCTGCCTGAGAGATCCATATCATATATAGGTTTTTAGTTAGATCGAGAGAGAGAAATATGTATACATATATACGTATATATATATATATATAGAGAGAGAGAGAGAGAGACCGGAGATGATGGCTGAGAGATGATGGTGTGGGGTGATCCGGCGGTGGAGTCCAAGGCGAAGAGAGACCGGAGAATCTGTGGAACAAAAAATACTCAACTACGTACGACTTTGAAAACCCTAACCCAAACTCCTTCCAAACTAATAAATAGAATAAAATAACACTTGAATAAATAAAATAATATAACACTAGCATGCAACAATGAGAATTAAAAATCAAACGTCTTAGAAAATCACTTTCAATACTAACATATTGTGAAAGGGATTTTTCTCAATTTTTCTACCACCACATTTTAGCAAATATAGTATATATTTATTTTGACCGTGTAATTAGAAGAGGCAAGAAATTCTTATATAGAAGTCACGTCAACATATATTATTGTTATTCACTTAGATGAAAGATAATATATGATTTAACGCAATGATGAATCAATTTGATCGCAGATTAAAATTTGCTTTGAAAATTTCAAATTCCAATTATCATTTTGACATCTAATTCCACTAACCATATTTGATTTACCAATATACCTCTAAAAGTAAATCGTCTTCATCGTTATTTCTTCGATCCCAACCGCATTATGTGGTTGTCTCCATTAACAATGCGGTAGGCAATATCATTTGGACCGCGTTGATCAAGTTATACTAAACAATCAAAAGACAATTTGTTATTCAATTGTTTAGGATTTTTTTGGTCAAATACTACGACTTATACATAAAAAGAAACAATGTGGTTATTTATAATATGTAAAATGACACTTTATAAAAGAAGCTAGAGATCATAAGTTCTTTATTACTTGATTTAATCCGTGTTATCTTTTCTCCAAACAATGACAAAATTTTATCTCGTGCTCAAATACTTCAATAAATTAAAAAAAATTACCTTCGTATTAACATTAAAGTGTGACAAGTACGTGGGTGAAAAAAGAAGAAAAATCAAATAACAATTAATCAGAATAATATGCAAAATATAATGTACAGTTATGGAAAATCCTCTCCACAAATAGTAAGAATTCTACCATCTTCAGTATGTACTCTTAACAAAAAGAATGCCCATGAGAAATAATAGAGGAATACAAATTTTTATTGTTTGTTAAATATTTAATTATGCTTTTGTTTAATGATTTGTTATAGATTTATAACACCTTGACCTGACATGTGGAAAAACTATGTCAATTTATCGCAAAACACTCTTCGCTGTAAATGCATAAACATAAGTTCAACCTGAAAAAGAAATAAGAAACTTACTAATAATCAGAACAATCGACCTTAAAAATGACATTTCATTCTAACTTTGTTACCCGTTTATATACAAGTTCGGTTACATATAACCAATTTAATGAAGGTAGCTTGTGAATTATGTGGTTTGTACATCAAGGTTTATGTAGGTAATTGGTTTGTATTTACACGAATAAATGTTATAGTTTGTTCGTTTTTGTTATGGAAAAACCCAAAGAAAATGAAGAGATATGGAGTTGGAGATGAAGGCATAGAAATAATTTGTTAGGAAGTCATAGCAGTCAGTTTTTCTTAGGGAAAAGATGTACAAATGAAGTGGGAGGGAGGTGTGAAGATTTGCATATAAAAGTATCTACTTAGAGCCCATAATAACTTTCCACATGGCATATCTCAAAGGGCTTACAAATATTGCGTTTATAGTATTTATATAAACTAGAATACCGTTTTAAGGTGGGGACCACCCATTTCTCGTCAAGTTTATAAGACTAAGCAATTAAATGAGAGAGACCTGCAAATATAAAGATCAATTAGAAATTTAATACACCCCAACAACAAACTATGAATGACTGGAAGTCGGCAATCCACCATTACTCATTGATTCATGAGTAAATGAGATCAAACAGTGGTTTGGAAGTGAAATATAAGTATACAATTAATCAAAAAATGAATGAATAATTCTTTAACCAAATTTGCAAATATGATCAATAAATTTTTATGTTTGTCCTCACCAAGCATTATATTTTTCACATTACATAACGCCTTCCACTGCATTTCTAAAAAAATAGTTGACAATAAGGAATGGGGTCAAATAATGTAAACATTAAATATTCCATTATTTTTCTATTTCTTTATATAATAATTTCAATAAAGTCGATACAATAAATTAAACCGTCATACTCAAAGCATTCACTATATGGATAAAAAGGCAAAATATGGATATCTTGTCACACGTATTTGAATAATAACAATGGAATCATTTGACTAAAGGTGTATGGATACGTATCCACAAAACATATCAAATTTCAATGATGACAAGATGATTTGAAAAGGTAAATAAATATATTAGAAAATAAAAGTTCAAACCAAACAAAGTGGGAGAATATGGATATGAGGTAGAATTTTATAAAGCAACGAGAATAAATGATTTTCAAGGAATTAAGAGCATATAATAATTACTTATTGCCAAATAAGGGTTTCATGAAATTTTCCAGACAAAAAATTTATATAGACAACCCATTGTCCATGTTAAAATACCAACGTGGAACAAGAGTAATATAAGATCGTCAATATCCAATCACCATAGACATTTTAGTCTAAAGCATAAATGCCAATGGTTAAAGATATTTGCAAATCGTATATCAAGTAATCCTAGAAACAATTACTAAAAGATTCCAAATCACAGTTATAGAGTTCCTTAGAGACATTTTCCTCCCAACCACCTTAAAGCCAACCAGGAAAAATATTAATTTCTTACCATAAATATGGTTATTAAGCATTATTGTGCCTTGATCAACTGTATGGACTACTTTCATTCTTCAAATTGTAATATAATGCCCATGCCTAAAATTCAAATATATACCTCATATGACACACCCCGAACGATAAAATTACTACTACACACTACCCTATGTACTCAAATATAATTGATTTTTGCCAAAATTAAAACTGCACTTACAAATGGCATATATACAAAATAATAGTAAAATATAACCAAAAGGGACAAAGTTACGCAAATGAACTAAATGAATTGGCACAAGCTTAAAAGAACTAATAAGTAATAATTTTGAATAAGGAAATAACCCAAGCCAAAAATATTAGTTTAAAAGCAAATAAAACTAATGGAAAATAGAGTTAATATTGATAATGAGAATACATTCAAGTTATTAAAAGAAAAAAATAGTTATCACAACATACGATATACTTAATCATCTTCGATTGTGGTCCCAAATGAACACATTTGTGCAAAATAATAAAGCAACAAAGCAGCATAATATCAAATTATCAAATGAACAAGAAAAGTATAATGAGTCAAATACATTCACATATATGAAAAACTAAATTCTCAGATTGAATAACAATGACAAAATGCAAGCAAAAAAGGGATTTTTTGAGGGATTGAGTATAATTAGAAAATAAGTTTTATTTGAGTAACCCTAATAGTGTTATTTTGAGTAACTTAAAGTTAAATATTCTCATCTTAATCACTGATAATAAACCGATTTAAAAAACTTAAAATTCCCACATATTGAAATAAAATATGAGAATGAAATTCCAGGGTCGATCAAATAATCTCATCCTATTCACTAATGCATCTATTTAAAAACCCTAGGATTTAGAAATTGACTTACAGGTGTGGTCCATCTTTTCTTGTGTTTGCGGATCGAGTGAAGGGTGGGCAGAAGTGGAGGGCGAGAGGGGGAGAAATGCTGGACGTGGATGGGAGGGGGGAGAAAGGTTGTTCTTGGAGTTCATGGTTTCGATGGGGAGGAATTAATAGGGTGGGTTTGTGGTGTTTTGATTGTGAGAAGAGGACAGATTTGAAGGTTTGTCTAAGACGGATGGGCGGACAAATGATATTTTATGCAACTAGTGGAGAAAACTTCCCTAATGGTTGGTCGATTAAATGTAAAAATATTAATTTCGTGTTACCAAAATGATAATGCGTACTCTTACAGCACGTGCTTTAAGGTTCAAAATAGTAAATATGAAGGTTTTACATATTCTATATTAATTTTATACGGGCACATTGTCCTTAGTAGTTTTAGGTTCTTAGTATGTGCCCTTAGAGTACATGTTATTGCGACCCTAATTATTATTACTCCATCTATCCCATTTTAAGAGTCTACTTCTGTTTTGAGTTGTACAGGGTCCATTTTCATTTTTTGGACATAAATCAACGAGCTAAGTTCCATGTTGGTGAATACGAGCTAATCTTGGTCGTTGATTGGGTGTATCCTCAATTTATACAAAATAATGACATGGACTCTTAATTTAGCATGGAGGGAGTAATAATTAAACTATGTGGGATTACAAATTAATCCTGATGTTTTTGAGGGTTCCGTAATGTCAGGATCATTCTTTTAATTTTTAAAATGTTAACCTCTAACTTTCATTTAAAAAATTGGTGGAAAATTATTAACATATATTTTTAAATTAGTGGTAAAAGAATTTATTCATTAAACAACCAATTAACACCCCCTCTCTAACCACCAACGAAACACCGACACTCACCATCATTAAATTGCCACCACTACCAAACACCACACCAATAATATTGCAACCAAATACTCATCAATAACAAATTAACAATACTACAAACAAACACTCACCAACAATAACAAAAACACCAAACCCCATATGCCCCAATTAGGAGTAAGAATATATATTATTATCAAACATAAAAATGATATATATATATATATATGTGTGTGTGTGTGTGTGTGTGTGTGTCTGTGTGTAGAGAGAGAGAGAGAAAATGACGACAGTGAACTTAACACCGCCAACTGATGTGAGAGATATAGGGGGCGGGCACGGGATAGCTGGGAGATTTAGGGGGAGTTTTGGGTGAAAATAAGAGATAGGAGAAGGGAGACATCATAAGGGCAAATGTGGAGGGGTTAGGGCTTTGCCTAATATGAGAGAGAGAGAGAGAGAGAGAGAGAGAGAGAGAGAGAGAGAGAGAGAGAGAGAGAGAGAGAGAGAATTATTATTGTTTACTATTGGGTAAAATATCTTAATTCTTTGGAAAAATGTTATTTAAATAAAAATGACACAATAAAAATTCATGCTATCCGTTTTAACAAAAGTTAGACTCGGTGTTTATATTGCGTCAATTGAGAACAATACACCTTAAGCATCAAGGTTTAATTTGATTTTTACACTTAAACTAATTATTAAATGAAAATTTTGTTTTAACATATCAGTGTTAACAATAAATATTAAATAAAGCCAACTCTACATAATTTTTTACTATCATGTTAATTATATTAATACTTTTATACTGAAGTGTAATGAATTAGCAAGCTAACTTAAAGCAGACATGTGTCCGAAGCTAATAACAATGTAACATCTCATATTTTCCACATACTAGTTGATCAGGTCAATACTCTAAAGATAGGGCATCTTATGCAATCTATACCATTCTCAACATCAACAATAAATAAAAATGATAATATATTAAAATAATCCATAACACAATGGTAAAGAACTGTAAGAGATTCTTCCCACAATAATTAATAAAATTACAGGAATGCCCAAAAAGTATTATAAATGGAGAAAAGGGGAAAGAGAGAATTATTTACATGGCTCGATCGTGAGGTCGGCTTACATTCATGGGAGTAAAAGGGGGAGTGTTTTTTCATTAGAGAATGGGGATGGCAATAGCCAGAGTGCTAGTGTTGCTAGCAGATAGTCCATACTATTGTGTGCTAGTAACAAATTACCCATTAATGTGGGCTAAATTGCCCATATTTATAGACTACCGATTACTCTGCATGACTTCCCTCTGCAATTCACCACGTGTTCAGCCGTATGGCACGGTATACATGACTTTAATTAATCTTAACCCTTCATTTCCCCCCAAGGTGGGGGAGATCGATCAAACACATTAATAGGCCTTACCTTGATTTGTTATATAAGTTCGGCCTAACAGTTTTTTCGATCGAACTCCTTGGCTTATTTGTCTGCCACGTGTATATTAAATTTGGCGCTACTTATATACGAGGTTATTTTTGGAGGCGTACAAAGCAATCATTTGTTATGCAAATTTCACACGTATTTTAAACATCGAGTTATGTGTCCATCACCATCATTAAAAGTAATTATAGCGCGTGAGCATGTATAACACGTTTTCCCAAGCATTGGGACGAATTTGAGGAGATGCCTCTCCAGGGAGTGTAAGGGTTTTCAACCTTTATACCTTAGCACTTTTACCAGTTGCCAAAGTAATTCGGACTTCCACTTTCTATCTATTTCCATTGTTCCCATTTCATCTTCTTTATTTTCTTCATCGGTCATGTCTAGGTGTTTTAGAAAGTATGATGTTTATTCAAAAATACTTTTTAGGAATTTTATGATCAAGATGGAATTCTTGATATCATTGTCTTGAGGGTTTCCACTGAGGAGGAAGACACTTTTGATCTTCCCCATTGGGAAGTGGCTTTCTCGACTGTGGCAATACCTAAGGGGGAATACGATTTTTCCTCCACCAATTACTGGTAAGGGTGCTCCGTTATTGCGAAATACTAACTACCCAAGCAAACAATAGTTCCTACCGTATTATAATGGGGACAATATTCATAAACCAAATTTATGGGACAACCCTTGATCTTGAGGAGATAAGGTATTGTTGCAACCTGAGGTCTTCCCCAGGCATTGGACTTTAACATTTTTGGGCTAGGGATACGACCCGTAATTTGGTCATTTATTTGCCCAAATCCCCAAAAGACACTGACAAAAATATCAGTGTGGTTTATATGGCAATTTATGGCGAAAAATATGATGGGCTTGGGATTCCTGCCACAATAGGGGCTCCTGGTAGGTCGCCCACTAGTAGTTTATTTTTTATATTTTATATTTCTGTCTATTATTGATCGATCTAACTTTTTACTTGAAGATCACTTTCTAAATAATAAGCCTTCGGACTATCAAGTAAACCTTAGAGATCTAGAAATAGTCTGGAGAAGACCGAGTTCACCCCTACTATAGACACTACACCAAATCCTGTGAATGGTCACCCCCAAGGGGTCACGACCCAAAGTTGTAACCACATAAAAAATTTCCTGACCTAGTGTGGCCATAAATGCTCTTGGAAGTGGTCACGGACCAAATCCCTGACCAGTATGGGTCACGGACTTAAGCCGTGACCAGTCGTGACCATCATGGTGCCAAATTCACGCCAAAGTTTCCTCCAACTTTGGTCATGATAGGGTTACGAACAAGGGTCGTGACCAAGGCCGCGACTAAAGTCCGCGACCATCTGTCGTGACCCCCCAGGTTCGTGACCATTCATTTGGTCTGTTATTTAGACCGTGACCCACAAAAATGGTCGCATCCAAAATGGTCACGGCCCTTGGCTGCGATCCACAGTCCTGGTCAGGGACTTTAGTTATGACCATTCGCCTAATTGTAACAACCCGTCCTTTTTAGAGACAATTAAATTCCCTAATTAAATATAAATTGGCAATTTGGAGAATTTCTCAAAATAGTGATTTGCGGTCAAATACCTCGGATGGGAATTTCGACTGCGCCATAATTCTCAGAATGTCCGAGATAGTCGGAAAAGAGTGTCCGATTGTCGAAAATAAGTTTCGGGTGATTTTAGAGGTAAAAGTAACTCGTAATTGGGTAAACGAGTCGTTTTTGGGTTTTAAGGGTTTAAACCCTTTTTCTTTCTTTATAAAGAGGGAGAAAAGAAGAAAGAAAGAAAGAAAAGAGAGAGAAGAGAGAGAGGGAGGAGAAAAGAGGGGAGAAAAGGGAGATTTGGGCCAAACTCCGCCGGATTCGACTCGAGGTCGTCGGATTTTATCCACGAGGCAAGTGTTTACTTGCTTTATTTACTTTTGTGCATTAATCTCATATCATAGTTGGTAAAAATATGATTTTGGGGTTAGAACCCTTAAAATAAATTGGGTAAAAGTTGTAGGTGAGTTTACAAATTGATGTAATGTAAACTCTTAATGATTTCTAGTATTTAAAACCATGCTAATGGGATGTAAGATTGAATTTAATTGGGAGAAATGCCCAAATCTAGGTTTCATGAATTTTAGGGTTCAAATCTAAGAGAAATGATTCAATGCCCCAAAATAATTGATGTGTTAGTTGTAAAACATAGATTAGATGTTAATTGAGTTGTTGGGTGAGGTTAGAACCAACAAAAATGGAGAAACATGGAGTTTGGGATTTTGGTAGGGACAATAAATAGTAACCCGTAAGCTTGTGGGGTTATTTTGACTAGGAAAAGAAATGATTTAGCTTTCGGCCAAAACACAAAAGTTATAGATCTTTTCGATACGGTCGCGTGGGCACCGACCGCGTATTTTTCTGATTTTTCTACGATTTGATATGATTTTTACAAGATGACAGCTCCGGGTTGAAATTAGCAACTCGGAAATCAAACCGGGAATTGGAAAAATTACGGCTAGAATTAATGTCGTAGATGTTCGGGATAATATTTGGGGTAGTTTAGAAACCCCGAAAATGAATTTGGATTGATTTTTGGGTATTTTGGAGTTTGAGAAATCGCCCCAAACTGTGACCCTCGAACAGGCCGAATCGATTCGGGTACAGGCCGAATCGATTCGCCTAAGGGGAATTGGGTTTCTGCAATGGGCCGAATCGATTCGGGTACAGACCGAATCGATTCGCCATTTACAGACCTGTTTGCAGAATACTTTCCGAATCGATTCGGATTGGGAACCGAATCGATTCGCCCACCCGAATCGATTCGCTAAAGGGGCGAATCGATTCGCTTAGGCCAAAATTTTTAGTTTTCTCCCTTTAAGAGTAAGGGGAGTTGAATTACCATTTGGGATTTTTATGGGGATTCCTAAATAAGGGTTTTGAGGATAAATAAACATTTAAGAGATGATTGAGGTAATTAGTATTGAACAAAGTAAGGAAATACTTTGGGTTTAGTATCATGCTTATATGAAAGCATGATTATGATTCCTCGAGGGAATCTTTGGGATTAATGGTCATCGCTATATATAGTTAGCAAATATGGCCATTTATGTATATTCCAGGATGAATATATGGTATATGCATATACTATGTGATTAAAGTATATATGATATGATGAAATGACTTTGAAAATAATATATAAATGTTTTCAAAATGGAAAGACAAATGATTTTCATAAATAATAAAAATGAGGATACACACCTCTCTAAATCGCTATCATAAGGGAAGTTGCGTTCGTATGGTGAAGCCCCCTGGCTAATGATGCAGGGTGGATATAGTCCTATAGGCCATGTGAGCGTTTATTGTTATATTTTCTGCGCTGGTTAGGAGATTCCGGGTGTGGTCTTGACTATCCCGCAGGCACATGGTCGCTTCCCGACGTCTTTCGATATAGGATCCCAGGTTGTCTTGGAGGCCCTGGAAGATGATAGCCATTTAGGGGCGCGCACAGTGGAGAAATCCGGACGGGCGGTCTTAGAACGCGTTTATTAAAGCAGTTCATAATAATGGATTTGCTTTAATTACATTTCCTGGATATAGGAAGGGAAATGGGTTATATTATTTGGCTTCGGTAACACTTCCCGGATGGAAGAAGGGATGTGGAAGCATATGTTATGATCAAAGCATTTTTATGATAATGAAAATGTCTTTGAATACATTTCCTGAGTATAAAAAGGGAAATGAGATAATTGATAAAGGAAAAGCATTTTTATGTTAATAAAATTGGCTTTCAAAAAGTATATGATTTGTTAAAGCAATTTATGATAATGAATTGGCTTCTATAAATACATTTCCTGGATATGAGAAGGGAAATGGAAGTTTTTGAAATGAAAAGGATAAGTATTTATAAATACTATATGTATCAAGTAATCCTCAGTCCGGGAGATATTATCCGGACGTATATTGTAGATGTACGTATATGTATAAATCGAGTGCCGAGGGTCTAATGGATCCCGACGATCGATCGTGCTGCATAGTAGTGTATCGGGGGGGTTCCTTGTTTGGATTTCGCTTCGCGAGACACCCCACGCACGAATATGGCATTGTGTTGAGACTGGGGAGAAGTTTAATCCTTAGTGCTCTAATATTATTAAATGTTTATGGTATATATATTATATATATATCTTTCTGTACTGAGGGACTGGCGGATCTCAAAGATCGACCTTGCTGCATAGTAGTGTATCGGGGGGGTTCCTTGTTTGGATTTCGCTTCGCGAGACACCCCAAGCACGAACATGACATAGCGTTGAGATTAGAGTGAAGTTTAGCCCTTAGTACATTTGTTTGACTATCTAGGTTAGATAGTGGTTGGGTATTAGACTAGTTTAGCAGGGTAGCTTGACTAGGATGTTTATAGGGATGCGCTAGGTGTGCACTGTTAGAGGAGAGGTGAGGGGTATCTTGTGAGAGTGCGATACCAATTTAAATATGAAATAAAAACTATTTTTCTAAAAATAAAGCATTTATGCGCTTGCAAAATATTTTCAAAACATTCGGGCCCTGACCCGTTTGTCTACTTTTCCTTTCTTGCTATATTATACATATACATAGGTGTCCAGACACAGGGACGCCTGGATGACAATTCTTTCGAGTCAGACGTCAGCTGCAGCAGCTGTGGATGCGTGCAGGTTTTTGATAGCCGCTTCCATCCTTGTACTCTAGATAGGAGGTACTGTATAAACATTCGAGCCAATGGCTCAATTGCATTTATTTATTCTTTCAGTACAGCATTCGATATGGTTGTATATTTGAACCGAGTGTTCGGTTATTTTAATTTATTTCAGTTTCATTTACGCATATAATTGTGGATGTTTTAATTTGATCGTAAAAAGAGTAGTTAAGTAAAAGTTTTTAACGCTCACCTACTAGGATATTAGTAATTAAATGGACTTTCGACAGTGATGCTAAGAATGATCCATATGAGACTCCTGTTTTAATTTAATATTGGAGTGATCGCCCGGTATCTTATTAGGCAGGTTGTTACACTAATATGGTGAAGTGAGAGCGGCCTACATCATCCTCAATTACTAACTTACTTACCACCCCATCTCCATTTTCAGTGACATTCTAATTAGTATTCCAATTATCTAGGTCCCTAAACCAATCGCTCGTGAAAGTCCAACCATGTCGCTCCTTACGTGATCTCCACTGAATAGGATTCCAGTGAGAGCGAGGAAGAGGAAGAGGAAAAATAAGCATAAGAAGAGAAAAAAGGAAGATTTTCAATCGATGTTGGATGACTTTGCTCCCCTCTTCTCATATGAGGCGAGTGTGTCAGGTCGGCCCTAGGAGGATGTGGAATTCGAGGAGGATTTTTCTTTCCAAGAGTTTACTTTCCCCTTAATCCCATCCTCCTTAGATGACTTGGGTGGTCGATCCAAGAAGCCAATTAACCTGGCAACTGTTAGAGACAACTTGAAAAAATAATCGGTCGCCAATGCGCAGGGCAACCGAGCTCCCCTTAGCGATGAATTAAGGAAGAGGAAGTCGGTCTGCTTAAGGAAAAAAGAATCCCTCTTACTTGAGCGCCAGAGGGCAGAGGTCAAACAGGAAAAAAAAAAGGACGAACAAAACTCCAGTCGACGATGGTTCTAAGACACCCCCTCCACCCAGCTGACAGTGGTTATCAACGAAGCCGACCAACAACAATGTTAAAAATGACCACATATCCCTATGAACTGAAACCATTTATGGGAGCATGCCTTTTTTTAGGGAAAGGGGCCTATGATGGCCAGCGATTCAGCCCACAGTGACTTAGAGGTAGCCTTTTCTGTCTTTTAGACTGCCACACTGTCGTCTGACATGACGGAGTTGAGGAGTTTTACTTTGGAGAGGCTCCACAAAGAAAGCCTTCGCCATAGTGTGTTGGTAATTTTATTTATCTATTGTTCTTGTCCTTATTTCTTTAACAAGTTTTCTAATACATTTCTCTTTTTTGGTACAAACTATGCAGGTTCAGCAGGAGTTCGCCGACCTAGTTTCCTCTTATTAAAAATCACTTGAGGACGTTGGCAAATAGAACACCAACCTTAAGGCCCAAATTAATACTCAGGTTTAGCATATGGATAGCCTGAATAAGAAGCTGAATGAGCAAGCCTACGCCCACAATAAGGTGGTGGAGGAGGCTGAGCGAGTTCAGTCGCGATGACAGTCGGGTTACCAAGCTTATGGTCTTCCACCAGTGCACCCTCCTAGAGAAGCTTATTTTTTCCAAGATGAGGGCTCAGAGGGAGAATATTAGGGAGGTCGATCTGGCTAAGACCTTTGACGAAGGCTATGATATTATCACCCAGGAGATCACTGCCCAGTTGGACTATCACGAGTCAGTTGCATTTAACAAAGGCTAAGAGGCCAACTTTAAAAGGGACAACGTCGATGAGAGCGACCATGCCTACATCGAACATCCTCCCCGGGCCAATACCTTGACGGTTCTTCCTGAGGAGTCGTCGACCACCTTATCCACCAATCTCCCAGCCTCAATCATCTTCCTGCTGAGGGAGCTCCTGGTTAGACTAGCCAGACTTAAGGCCTTTTTCTTCTTTTTCTTTTTTTTTTCCTTATATTTTTGTTGACCCTTAGTGGTCTTTTGTTTATTAATGAAAGAACGTCTTCTCATTTTTACTGTCGCATTCTTTCATGCCTCTATGCTTTCATTTTACTAAAAATGAAGCACCTTTTAGGTTTAATTGGCTCAAATCACCCTGAGTGAAATGATTAAGTCAATCATTAACAACGTTTAATAAACAAGACAGCTGGTCAACGCCAACCTGGGCGATCAGCTAAATCAACCTTAAGTATCCTTTAGCAAATTGAGTAGTTGTCCAAAGCCATCTCAGGTGGTCGGCTTAATTAACATTAAATAACTCTTAACCAATAAAACAGTTGGTTAAAGTCATTTCAAGTGATCGACTATATTAACCTTAAGTAATTTTTAACTAATATATCGGTTGGCTAGTCATTTTAAGTGATTGGTTGAAAGGATGTGGCTTTTCTTTAGGCCGAACCATTTTAAGCCATATCACTACTAGGAATGGGTTTTAATTAACCTTTTCCAAGTCGTACTACTTGTACAAGTTTTTTTTCCTCTTCCAAGTCGATCTAGTTTAGATCATACCACTCCTAAGAGTGGGTTTTAATTAACCTTTACTAAGTTATACCACTTGTATAAGTGTTTTTTTATTCTTCTAGGCCGATCTAATTTAGACCATAGCAATCATAGGACTGGGATTTAACTGACCTTTTCCAGATCATACCACTTAAACAAGTGTTTTTTTCCCTCTTCTAAGCCGATTTTATTTTGGACCATACCACTCCTAAGAGTTAGTTTTAATTGACCTTTCCCGTATCGTACAACTTATACAACTGGAATTTTATTTCGACTAGGGCATTTTACACAATTAAAGATAATTAAATGCAAATAACTGTGCATAAATGAAAGAGTTTAATTGACTGATTATCTAATAATAAAACTTTCGAAGGTTCATGGCATTCCATGACATTGGGACTACTCTCCCATCCATTTTTTTAAATGATATGAACTCGCACCCCTTGTAAAATTATACAGTAAGGTCCATATCGGTTCAGTGCCAGCTTTCTATCTGACGTTTTTTTTACGACAGGCAGTAACTTTCGAAGAACCTAATCATTGACTTGGAATTCTCTGACTGTAACTTTTTTATCGTGTTGCTTCGTCGCTCCTGCTGGTAGGCAACCAAATGTATAAGGTCATGCTCCCTCATTTCTTTAACTAGGTCCAACTCGTGGACTGTTCGATTATCATTTTGATTATTTTCAAATATCTTTTATCTGAGCATTGGTAGATCGATCTCCGAAGGGATTACTGCTTCCATGCCATATGCAAGGGAATAAGTAGTTTCATTGGTCAGCTTTCTCAGGGATGTACTGTATTCCCACAAAATGCATAGAAGTTCGTTTACCTAATGATATTTTTGATTATCCACTTGATTCGCTATATCAGAGTTTTATTAATGATCTTTAAAGACCCCTTGCATTAAGAGAAGACTGCCAACTCATAGTGAATCCTGATTCCATATTCGACACAAAAGTCCCATAATCGATCGTTCTCAAACTGGGATCTATTGCCAGTTACCAACGCTTTTAGAATATAGAATCTTGTGATGATATTTCTCTAGACGAATCTCCTCGCATCCGACTCTCCAATATGAGTGAGAGGTTTAGCCTCAACCCATTTGGTAAAGTAGTCGTTCGTTATTATTAGATACCTTCGATTTATAGGTGCAACTAGTAGCGGTCCTATGATATCCATTCCCTATTGGGCAAATGATCATGGGCTTATGAGATGATTGAGATCTTCAGCAAATTGTTTGATCATTGGCGAGAATATTTGGCATATTAGGTATTTTCTAGCGAACTGTATTGAATCCTTCTGCGTATATAACCACCAGTATCCTTGAGAGATTGATCTATAAGAGAGTGATCTCCCACCTATGTATACTTCACAGCTTCATTCGTGCATCTCCCTTAAAATTCTTTCGACTTGATATGTGTGGACGTATTTTCATATTGAGCCTGTAAACAATCTCCAGTAAAGTTTTCGATCCGAGCTGAGGCAGAATCTGGTTTATCTAATCTTTAAATTGTGTGTTTTCTTATTATCTGGGGGTAACTCACCGGTTTTCAAAAAAGTGATGATAGGATCCATCCATGATGGGGATAATTACACTTGGAGGATATTGATATCGCTCGCTTCTTCTCCATTGCTTGGTCCGTCCATATATTCCACCTCAATCATTCTCTTCAGGTCGGCTTCGGTGGAAGAGGCCAAAGTAGCTAAGGCATCTGCATAGTTATTTTTGTTCCTTGGCAACTGCTCTACAGAGGCTGACTTGAACTATTAGAATAGTTATCTGGCCTTATTCTTGTAGGCTACCATCCTAGGATCTCTTACTTCATATTCTCTAATGAGCTAATTTGCGATTAGCTTGGAATTACAAAATACATCGATATGGCGAGAAACCATGTTGTTCACCCTTCGCAGATCGTATGCCACAACTTCGTACTTGATTTTATTATTTCAACCTTTGAATGACAATTTGATGGCTTGCTCAATTATGTAACCTTATGGGTCAAAATAAACATTACAATTCATATGCCCTTATTATTTGATGAGCCATCAATAAAGAGTATTCACTGCTACTCGTTCTCAGTGTATGAGAATGCTTTCAGGATGGGTGGCAGTTGCTCCTTTCTTGGCGATGTTGATAATTATACCAAAAAATCTGCCAAGACTTGACCTTTTATTACTGTTATGGGTTTATACCTAATGTCGAACTAGGCCAGTTCGAGTGACCACTTGGCCATTCTATTAGAGAGGTCGGCCTTTATGAGGGTATCCTTTAAATGGTAGGTCATCAAGACGAATATAATGTGGGCATCAATGTAATGCCTTAGCTTCTTTACAGTGATCATCTATGATAGAACCATTTTTATGGGCATATATCTATTATCTGCTTCAAAAAAAGTGTGGCTTACGTAGTAGATCAATTTTTCTCCTCATCGTGTAGACAAATCAGTGTTACACTAGTTGTATAATTTGAAGCGTCCAAGTAAAGATATCGGTCTTCCCTATCATTGGGAGTTGATAGCAAGGGTGGAGATCCCAACTACTGCCAAATCCCTTATAAGGCTTGATCGTATTCCTCTGTCCAAATTGTGGGGCTTGGAAAAAGGGGCAAAACTTATCACATGATCTTGAAATGAACCGATTAAGGTCCTCCGTCATCCCAGTGATAACCTAAATGTCTCTAATGGTTGTCGTCCTTTTAATATCCTAAAGAGATTTAATCTAGTCCAAAAATTACCTCGATGCCTCTCCGAGTAACCATGTATCCCATAAACTTATTAGAGCTTACACCAAACACACATTTACATACGTTGAGCCTCATCTTGTATTATTTGAGGATATTGAAGGTCTTTGGATGGTATTTTAGATGATCAGTAGAATCCTTGCTCTTGATGAACATGTCATTTATATAAACTTCTATAATAGACCCGATCAATTTCTTGAACCTCTTGGTTACCAGCCTATGATATGTTGCCTCGCGTTCTTTAGATCGAAGGGCATTATCCTGTAATAGTAAAGCCCTAAGGTTGTGATGAATGAGGTTTTCTCTTGATCTGGGCCAAATATGGGTACCTACGGAGTATGCATCCATAAATCTCATTCATTGATGCCTCATTGTGGAATCCACCAGCTGATCTATTTGGGGAATTGGAAAACTGTCCTTTGGGCAGTTTTTGTTGAGGTCGGTGAAATCAACACATACCCTCCATTTTCTTTTTTTTCTTGATAACAACGGTGTTTGAGACTCATTCTAGAAACTGGACTTTTCTAATGGAGCTTCCCTAGAGTAGGTTATCAACCTCAACTTCTATCGCCCTTACCTTTTTTGGAGCCGACTTATTCGACAGTATTATTTCATAATTATCCCTTTAATTTGGGTGATTTTATGGTTCCGAACATCACATTTATCCAGGACTTAGTTTATATTAATTTCAACTAACCTTTTTTTACAAGTGTTTCTTATTTGTTGTATCTCCCATATGTTTTATTGGTAATTCGTGCAAGTGAATGGAAGAGAATAGCACAAGACGATGAATATAGAGTACGAAATGACAATCAAGGGAAAATCGATCATTTTTCAGCCAAAAATCGAAGAAGGCGCCAACATAATAATTGTAGACCTCGAGTTCACGAGAACATAAGAAGAAACGTCACCTCATTCCGAGTCCCAGTGAAGAAGATACATCACTTTGAAGATTGAATAAAATTTCGGGGTCAAAAAAAGGGGAAAAAAAAGGAAAAGTTTTAAGCATATTTAGAGTGTCAGACCAGTACCCTTCAGTTTTGGATCGAATCGGCTCACTTTTCCCAAGAGGTTCGCTCCATGGGTTCGGTTTGGTCATTAGGATTGGTTGCTGCGAATTTGTCTATATTTTCCTATTTTGCAGCTAAGTAGGTTAGGGATTTGGCCTAGACTTTTGGTCATATTTCATATTTTTTTAGTCTTGGAATTAATCTATAATTTTTGGGATTATAAAAACTTAGTGATTTTAACATTTGCAATTCAATAAAGAGAAGAAGTTCATTCAAGTTTCTATCATTCTTGCTTGGTTATAATTTCAGTGTTCACGCACTTGGATTCATCTCATTTGGTATTTATAATTCTACTATTCAGTTATTAATATTTAGGTTATGGAATCCGACATGCTTAGTGTAATTTATTTGCAAATATTCTTCATGTTTAGCTAATTTCTTTCATAGGTTGGGGAACATGAACCCAACCTAGGGTTTCAAACCTTAAATGTAAAATTCATATGAATTAATTATTTAATTCATCGTGGTTGATATATTAACCGAGATTAATTGTGTATATCAGTTAACTCAGTTTGTCAAAAGCAACCCGGGTATATGAGAATGTACTATACGTGTCAGTTAAGGTATCAATTGCGCAAATCAATTTGTAGACCAATTATTACATGGGTTAACGCCCAAACATATTTGGTGCTTCGAATCGATTTGGCAATTTTCCTTTAATTAGTTAATTAATTCAAAGAGTTTTACATTTATCATAGAAACCCTAGGGTACGAGGGATTGAATTCCATCCTTCTTTCTAATCTTATTTCAAAACAAAAATTTATCTTCACATAAATTAGTTTAATTTTCGATTTCATTATCTTAAATTGTCTTGGTAGTTATAAATGACTTCAAACAATATTTCATCACCTTTAGTTTCTTTTTGCGAGTCAAAGCTTAGAATTAGGAGAACGTCCATATTCTCATCGAGAGTATTCTATTCCCTGAGCACTTGAGCCGTACGTTCACACGTAGCATGCACATTTCGTTGATTTTCAAGTTTTTGGCGTCATTGTTGGGGAATTGATAGTAGTTTAGGTTGAATTAATTCTAATTTGACTATAATTCCTAAAAAGCCAAAAAAATCATAAATCCCAAAAATACAAAAAAAAATCAATATATATAATAAATAAATAAAATTACGCAAGTCCTTAGATGCAAAGCGCGCATTCCAATCTAGCTCACGAGCCAATAGATAATCCTACATTATCTAGTAATAACACTCCTAATTTCTGGGTACCACCTCTAACACCTCCTACTTCGAGTGACCATAACGTATGTAAAACGTTGAGAGACTCCAGTGAGGATTGTGATTCATTGAGTGTGAGAGTTATGTCAGATAATGCGAGTATTAGAACGGGAGAGGGCGAGATTCTGCACCACCCTATGATAGACTTCTTATATCTGGAGCGAACCGTCACCCCGGAGTGCATCATATTCCCGTATAATGCAGGGCAATTTCACTTTCAAAATGAAATGATTCAAATCCTTCCTATATTTCATGGCATGGAGTTGGAGAAGGCATATCTCCACATTCGTGAGTTTAAGGAGGCCTGTGAAATGTTTAATGACCAAGATTGTACACAGGACGTCACATGTCTCAAGATTTTACCCTTTTCACCTAAGGATAAGGCTAAGACTTGGCTTTGATCTCTAGTGTAGAGCTCTGCTGGTACATGGAGAGATATACAAGCGAGATTTCTCCTAAAGTTCTTTCTCGCCCATTGGATCAACGCTATCAAAGATCAAATTCAAACCTTTAGACAAAATGATAAAGATCTCTTTGATAGGTGTTGGCAGAAGTTCAACGAGTTGGATAACATGTGCCCACATCACAGTTTCTATAAGTGGAGACTCATCTCCTTATTCCATTATTGGCTTACGCTAAGCTCAAAACAACTCGCTGAAATAATGTGCCTAGAAGAGTTTTTTGGGTTAAATGCAGACGATGCAGATGTTATAGAAGTAGACTAAAACCACGCTTTATGTAATAGTTTTAGATATGGATTTATTGTTAAAATAAAATCAGTTTTCCTATTTTAATGAGAATCATGAATGGACATAATGTTTACATTATTTTATATATTACCGATGTCTTTTATTCTACTCAGTAGATGTTTAGGTGTGTAGAGTATGACTTATACACAGAGGATCAGATCACCATTTATAGTAGAATATAAGTTTTATCGTTCACAGTTTTAAATGGAACTGGACACACCATCAGTAGGGTTGTAACATAATATTTTAGTAGGTCTATCTTGATTATGGAAAACTGTGTAGTTTTAACTTATTATGTTAGTACACTTTATGTGTATTGAATGGGACCACCTTGAGGCCATTGTCTCTATATAGATTTTATAAGACAATGCAAACCTTGTGATTATTACGTTTACGTAAGGCTCTTAATCTGGATATGATTGATAGAGACATGCACTAGTTATTTATTGCTTTAACCTATCGAGTGAGATTCATTATTGAATTAATAATCTTGATAGATTGGGTAATGGTGATTAATGTATGGTAAAAGTCTTTTATGGATAGAATCCACGTCTCGGTATAGAGACTGGTGATACCCCCTCGAGACGCTTATAAGTTTTGTATGTATCAAATCCTGCAGGTGGATTATGTTAATACGATATTACAAATAAATTAAGTTGGACCGCTCAAAGACTTAGAGAAGTTAATCAAATAAATTGTCAGTAATTTATTTTATTAATGGGTATCTCTAACCTTAACATGGGGAGAATTAAGTAATTAATAATGAGGAGCTCGAAATATAATTTTGAGTTAAGGAGTGAAGTTGCAATTATAATTATTTAGTGATATTAATTATAATTAAGGGATTCAGATTAGGATCCGTGAAGGATTAGGTTTTCTCAGAGCCATTAGGAGCTACATCCTTATCTCTCCTGAGGGTTCCTATTGTAGCCTATATATATGCACTTAAGGCTCATTTTTCTTAAGTCATCTGTCATTCTTTAAGACCCAAATTCAGATTTGTGAGAAAGAGAGACAACAGAGGGGAAAAGTGAGAAGAATAAGTGGCGATGGAGATAGATCCCACACTCTGCTCGTGTCTGTGACACGGTCCATATCAGGAATACAGTAGAAGACAGCGAGGTGCATCGGGCCTGCGTTCTTGATCAACTGTCATCACATAGGGTTTGTGCTAACACGAGATCAAATCAAAGAGATCTCGAAAGGTAAATCCTAATTATGCCTTGTAGGATTTCACGTATGTGTAATTTTTTTTGTAGTTCAATCTATACACGTATTCAATAGACCCTTGGACTGCCGCTCCAACGATTGGTATCAGAGCCCTGTTGATACCGCATATAGGTTGAACTCATCCACGTTGTCCAATTAAAACAATCATATATGTGAATGGATGTTGGGTAGAATATAGATATGTGCTAATTTATATTTTATAGCGATCTAGTCCCACTAATATGGACACGTATTTATGTGTATGTTCTATGTTATTGGATCCCATGATGATTTATTCGTGGTTATTTTTTTTCACTGGATTAATTTAATATTGATGTAGAATGTGAACTCCTTCATAGAGGCATGTAACATCTATACATTGTTACTGTCTTGATCATAATTTTCAATGGAGGAATGCGAAACCAGATCTGTTATCAGAGGCTATTTTTAGCACATATATATGTATGGATGTTATTAAACAGTGAATGGAGGCGGGGGCGTCTCCCCCTAGAACCCTGCAAGGGCGGCCCCCTCGACCCCGCCACCTGACCGAGAAGGTGGAACCCCGTGTCATCCTAGTGTATTGGAAACATGAAGTGTTTGGGTTCAAGGATGACCGTTGAGATCTCCAATCTACGATAGAGTTGTATCTTGACCATAATAGTTGGGAATCATTATTTATCTCGATTTTTTATTTATGTTGATTTATGTCTTTATTATTCATGTTTTAGTTGTTGGGTTGTTAATAAGTGTTAACGGTTCCCTTATAATTATGGACAACATGGAATACCAACTGGACTTAAATTATGTAGATGCTTAATGTGAATAATTCATAGTTATTTTGAATTGTGGACATTAATGTGTGGTTAGAGACTAAAAAAATTGATTACTCTTTTTTTTATAACGATCAAGGGTATTTGAAATTTTTTATTTATCACACATTTGCTTGATATATTAAAATAGAGATATTCCGGTATTTTTAAAAATATATCAAATGTCTTAGATTTTTCAAATTAATTAAAAATTAGAAACGTTTTTTTATAACCCTCACAAAGATTTTTAAATTACTAAGTTAGAGAGGAAATTTTTCAAGAGAAAATCCCATGGTCTCCATCAACGATTTGTAAACTTTCAATAATAAGTAGGTCCTCCAACGAGGAATGCTAATTATTGCGGTAGTCGATATAAATTTCCTTAAGGGTAATTTTAGATTCATTATTCACATAGGCAGTCCCAAACGAGGAGTTTATGTGACATGAAATAATCTAAAATTAGTTGGTGGTATACACTTAAATATAAAATAATGGTAACTTATTTAAAAAGGAATGCTATGATTTTGTGGGACCAAAGTGTCGGCTATTTAATTTTATTTGACATAGGTTTTGTCTAGATAGTAAAATTAAAATGAATAAGCCTGCTTAATTTATTTTTTTGGAAAGTAGGTTCTCTAAATATGAATACTATTCAAATGGTAATCGGAATGCCAACAATTCTTTTAGAATTAATAGAGGGGGCATTAAGTTTAATTAAAAATTAAAAAAGTTGTATGCCCTATAATAATTCATTTTATAATTTTATGCTCAGTATTAAGATGTGAAGCTCTTTCAATCCATTTGGTGTCATTTTCAAGAAAAATAAATTAAGTGGACCTAATTACATTGACTGAAAAGGGAATTTGGATATTATGTTGAATACTGAAGGGTACAAGTTTATGCTTTATGAGATATGTCTTGAGAAATCTAGTGAAGGGCGACCTTAAAGGAAACCCTGGATTATGAGAAATGGATCAAGGCTGATGAGATGTCGCGATGTTATATTTTGGCATATATGTAAATATTTTGCAACATCAGCATCAGTCGATGGACCATGCCTATGTTATGATCCTGAACCTCAAAGATATGTTTGGGGATCAGAATTATGTTGCAAGGCAGGCTACCATGAAAGAACTCATGAACACAAGAATAATTGAAGGGACCCAAGTGAAGGAATATATTTTAAGGATGATGTCTCTTCCCAATGAGCCTAAAATCCTTGAAGCGGAAATCGGTGGGAAAACCCAGGTCGATATTGTTCTGCAATTGCTGTTAGAGTCCTTTAAGAAGTCCCGCCTAAATTACAAAATGAACAAACTTTCTTACTCTTTGGCGGAACTACTTAAAGAAGTACAAGCAACTGAGGGTCTCATCAAGAAGTCAGTAAGTGCTTTTGTTGCTGAGAAATGTTCTAATTCTAAGCCTATGGGCAAGAATAAAAAGAAGAAGAAGGCTCACAAGCAGGTTATGGTCCCTCAGGCAGCTCTGGGCCTCAGGGAGGTGAGAAAAAGCCCGAGGGCAAGTATTTCCACTGTAAGCAGTCAGGACACTGGAAGAATAATTGTCCATTTTTCTGTAATAAATAGAACAACGCAAATAAATTCCATTTATTTGTCGTTGAATCATGTTTTGTGGTTCGTACTATCGATACCTGGTGTGTAGATACAAGAGCCACTAATCATGTATGCAATTCTTTACAGAGGTTTAAGAAACTAGGCGACTAAGTGATGGAGAAATTTATCTGACTATGGGAGATGCTACGAGAGTAGCGGTAGTTGCTATGGGAGACGTTCATTTAAGCTTTAATAATGATAGGAGTTTACTTTTAAAAGATTGTCTTTATATACCTTCCAATAGAAGGAATTTGATTTCAGTTTTTTGTTTAGCCTTTTATGGATATTTAGTTTCTTTTAATAAACTCGTGGTTATTAAGAAAAATAAATCTTTTATTTGTTCTGGTACATTAGTTGATAATCTTTATATTATTAATATTATCTCTCCCACACAACAAATTAATATTTTGCATAATTCAATTGGACCAAATTTAAAGAGAAATGAACCCTCCTTAATGAACCAAATGTATTTTTAGCACTTACGCCTAAGTCATATTAATCTAAAAAGGATTCGTAAACTGGTAGCAAATAGGGGAAGTGGAGTCGCTTCTAGTTTGTGAATCCTGTTTAGAAGGTAAAATGACCAAGGGGCCTTTCTCGGTCAAGGGATATAAAGCCAAAGAACTATTTGAATTGGTTCATTATAATCTATGTGGAACGATGGAAACCCTAGCAAGAGGAAGCTTTGAGTATTTTATGACTTTAATAGATGATTACTCAAGGTATGTATACGTTTACCTAATGCACCGTAAGTCCAAAGTCTTTGAGAAATTCAAAGTTTATAGGACAGAAGTTGAGAATCAAAAGGTAAAAGCATTAAGACACTATGATCTGATCGTGGTGGCGAGTACCTCTTAGGGGAGTTTAGGCAATATCTAGAAGATCAAGGGATCACATCCCAATTGTCTGCACCTGGTATGCCTCAGTAAAATGGTGTAGAAAAAATAAGGAACATGACTCTTTTGGATATGATTACGTTCATGTTCAGCTATACAGATCTCCCAGACTCCTTTTTGGGACATGCTTTAGAAACGATCACTTATTTAGTGAACTTAGTACCTTCAAAGGCAGTCTCTACTACACCCATGGAATTATGGATTTGGCGCAAGCCTAGTACGAGACATATTCGGGTTAGGGGTAATTCAACACATGTGCTGAAGAGAGATATTAGTAAGCTGGAATCAAGATGAGAAGTTTATTTCTTTGTAGGATATCCTAAGAAAACTAAAGGTTATTTATTTTATGATCATAAGGATTAGAAGGTCATTGTTAACTCCAATGCCCAATTCTTGGAAGAGGATTATATGATGGATCATAAACCCAGAAGTAATATTATTCTTAAAGAGTTGCAAGGGAACCGACAAGATTCTTTAACACTACCAATAAATGATGAAATAACATAATGCATTGACTCTAGTACACCAACACAAGTACTACTTCGTCCTAATGGGAGGGTTGTACGTCAACCTGAACGATTTATATTTTTAGGAGAGTCTTATGACAAGGTGTTGATCCCTATAACTATAACGAGGCTATCCGATATAAAAATGTAGAATTTTGGCATAAAGCTATAAATTTTGAGATGGAATCTATGTATTACAATCAGGTCTGGAATCTTATAGATCCACCCTAAGGGATAAAACCCATAGGATGCAAGTGGGTCTATAAAAGGAAAAGAGGGGTGGATGAAAAGGTTGAGACCTTTGAGGCACGGCTTGTTAGGAAAGTATTTACTCAGAAAGACCGATTATGAGGAAACCTTCTCACCGGTAGCTATGATAAAATCCATCTGAATTCTCTTATCCATTGCATCTCATTTTGATTGTGAAATTTGGCAAATCGACGTCAAGACTACATTTCTTAATGGGAATCTTAACGAGTGTATCTATATGGTGCAGCGAGATGATTTTATTACCAAAGACTAAGAGCATAAATAATGTAAGCTTAAGAAGTCCATTTATGGACTTAAATAAGCATCTAGAACGTGGAACATTTGGTTTGATCAAGCAATCAAGTCTTTTGGTTTTGATAAATGTCCAGATGATTCTTGTGTGTACAAGAAATGCAATAGAAATGTAGTGGTGATTCTAGTATTATATTTGGATAACATTCTTCTCATTGGAAATGATGTTGGAGTGTTGTTTTCGGTTAAAGTGTGGTTGTTTAACCAGTTCGATATGAAAGACTTAGGAAAAGCTAGTCACATCCTTAGGATCAAGCTTATGCGAGATTGCAAGAATAAGATGTTGGGTTTATCACAAGCAACTTATATCGATCCTATTCTTGTGAGGTTTAACATGAAAGATTCTAAGAAAGGGTTCCTCCCTTTTAGGCATATAATTTATCTTTCTAAGGATTATTGTCCTAAGACACTTGATGAGATAGATAAGATGAAAGGCATCCCTTATGCTTCAACAACTGGGAGTTTTATGTATGCAATGTTATGCACTAGACCTGATATCTAGTTTGTTGTTGACATGGTTAGTAGATATCAGTCTAACCCTGGGTAAGAACATTGGACTGTTGTAAAGCATATTCTCAAGTACCTGTAACGAACACGAGATTATATGCTAGTTTACCAGGCTGAGATCTTATTACCTATTGGGTACACCGACTCAGATTTACAGTCTGATAGAGATTCTAAAAAGTCTACCTCTGGATATATGTTTACCCTAGGAGGTGGAGCCATTAGTTGGTGGAGTAACAAGCAATCATGCGTTGCTAATTCCACCATATAATTTGAATATGTGGCGGCCTCCGAGGTAGTTAAGGAAGCAGTATGTCTTAGAAACTTCCTAGTGGATCTAGGAGTGGTGCCTTTAGTTCAATCGACTATTACACTTTATTGTGATAATTGCAGTGCGATTGCTAACTCAAATGAACCCAGGAGACATACGAGAGGTAAACACATCGAGCGTGAGTATCATGTCATTCGAGAATTTATGCAGTGAGGTGATGTCACATTTATGAAGATTGCATCAGAGAATAACCTAAAAGACCCTTTCACAAAGAGCTTACCAACCAATATTTTTTATACTCACGTAGAGGGGGTGGGAGTCAGATGCATTGCATCATAGCTTTGAGTCTAAGAGGGAGATTTTTAGAGAAGTAGACTTAAGTCATGCTTTATGCAATAGTTTTAGTTATGGATTTATTATTAAAATAAAATCATTTTTTCTTATTTTAATGAGAATCATGTATGGAAAAAATATTTGCATTGTTTTATATATTACCGATGTCTTTTATTCTGCTCAATACGTGTTCTGGTATGTAGAGTACGACTTACACACAGAGAATCAGATCACCAGTTCTCGTAGGATATAAGTTTTATCGTTCACAGCCTTAGATGGAATCGAACACGCCACTTGTAGCACAATATGTTAATAGGTTTATCTTTATTATGGGAAAATGTATAGTTTTAACTTATTGTGCTAGTACACTTTATGTGTATTGAATGGGACCACCTTGAGGCCATTGTCTTTATACTAATTTTATAAGACAATGTAAACCTTGTGATTATTAGATTGACATAAGGCTCTTAATCTGGATATGATTGATGGGCACATGCACTAGCCATTTATTGCTTTGATCTATCGGGTGAGATGCATTATTGGATCAATAATCTTGATATATTGAGTAATGGTGATTAATGTATAGTGTAAGTCTTTTATGGATAGAATCCACGTCTTGGTATAAATACTAGTGATACCCCCTTGAGACGCTTATAAGTTTTGTATAGGTCAAACCCTGTAGGTGGATAATGTTAACCCGATACTACAAATAAGTTAAGCTGGACCTCTCATGGACTTAGAGAAGTTAATCAAATAAACCATCAGTAATTTATTTTATTAATGGGTATCTGTAACCTTAACACGGGGGAAAGTAAGTAATTAATAATGAGGAGCTCGAAATATAATTTTGAGTTAAGGAGTGGAGTTGCAATTATAATTATTTAGTTGTATTAATTATAATTGAGGGATTGAGATTAGGATCCAGGAAGGATTAGGTTTTCTCAGGCCCATTAGGAGCCACATTCTTATCTCACCTTAGGATCCCTACTATAGCCTATATATATGCACCTAAGGCTCATTTTTCTTAAGCCAACCATCACTATTTGATACTCAAAAGACCCAAATTTGGGTTTGTGAGAAAGAGAGATAACGAAGAGGAAAAGTGAGAAGAGTAGGTGGTCGTGGAGATAGAGCCCACACTTTGCTCGTGTCTGTCCATATCAGGAATATATTCGATAATTGTAAGTTGCATAGGGCCTGCGTTCTTGATTAATTGTCATCACATACGGTTTGTGCTAACACGAGATCAAATCAAAGAGATATCGAAAGGTAAATCCTAATTCTGCCCTATAGGATTTCACGTAAATGTAATTTTTTTAGTTCAATTTATACGCGTATTTAATAGATCCTTGGGATGCTGCCCTAACAGTGGAGGCCCAATTTAAGTTTGTCACCGAGACTACTCAATCGTGGGACACATCGAATCCAAATACCCATCCCAAGGTTAAAAACACGTCAGTAGCCCCTTTCTTGTTCGGACTTTACCAGTTGGACAAGGAAGTTGAGTTGAAACTTTAAATAAACCAACTAGCCAAATGGTTAGATTACTTAATGGAAGCAATGGGGAGAGATACATACGACACTTCTCGATCTTTAAAGGAGAATATTTGCGCTATTAGTGAGACAGGACATCTAATGAAAGAATGTCCAACCATTCCAGCCTACAAAGTTGTGCTTCAAGAGCAAGTTGAAGAGGTGGGAGCATATAAAGGGAGTTTTAATGGCCTCGTGGGAAATCTTATAATCCCTCATAGTGGAACCATCCCGATTTCAATTACGGGCAGTAAATGTGTCATTAAATCCTAATCAATACGTTTTCCAACAACTACCACCACCTCAAGAGTTTTAATAATTATCGCAAATATAAGTGCCTCCTCCCGCGCCTTATGTGATTCCCTCAACGAAAAAGTTCCGAGGACACTCTCAGATAATTTATGCAAACTCAGTCGATGATTAATGCCCACAATGCTCAGAACTTTGACGACCTAAGGGAATCATGGTCTAAGTTGCAATAAACTTTGAGGGTCCTTCGATGGAAGAGAGAGTAGGTCAAAGATGATTGTAACTTAGACGACTGTTGAGGAAGATAGAGAGTATTCGGAATATGATCCCGAAATGAGTATGATGAACCAAGTCGAGGATAATGTGAAAAGTGTAAGTTATGTCTCATAATTTGAAGAGTTACCACCGAGTGAATATTACGAGGTTCCCTTCGATGTCAAACTTCCAAAACTCGAGCTAAAGATGCTACCTTCAAATGTAAAATATGCTTATTTGGCGGAGGATGAGACATATCCCATTGTTGTCTCTTCTAGCCTATATATAAAGTAAAAAGAGAAGCTTTTGGAAATATTGCGGAAATGCAAGGGCGCTATGGGTGGTCGATAGCGAATTGAAAAGGTATGAGTCCCGTGATTTGTACCCATAAAATCCACGTAGAGGAGGATGTAAAGCCCTCTAGGGAAATGCAAAGAAGACTGAACCCAGTAATGAAAGAGGTGGTTAGAACAGAAATCATTAAGTTATTGAATGCAGACATAATCTATCACATCTTAGATAGTAAGTGGGTTAGTCCAATCCAAGTAGTTCCCTAGAAGTCGGGAATGACTGTGATAGAGAACGCCAAGGGAGAGCTTATTCAAGAACGTACTACCATCAAAAGGCAAATTTTCATTGATTAACAAGAAATCTATGCCGATGCAAAGAAATATCTTTTCCCTTTACCCTTCATGTATCAAATGCTCGGGAGAGTGTCAGGCCACCCATTTTACTATTTTCTAGATGGTTATTCTGGTTATAACCAAATAGAGGTGTACGTAATTGATCAAGATAATACTACATCACATGCCCTTTTGGTACTTTTGCTTACAAAAGGATGTCATTTGGGTTATGTAATGCACATGTGACCTTTCAAAGGTGCACGTTGAGTCTTTTTAGCGATATGACTGAGAGAGGCCTTGAGGTGTTTATGGACAATTTCAGAGTTTTATCCCCTCTTTCGATAAATGTCTTGCTAATCTTGAGAAAGTACTTTGCTCGTTGTATGGAGAAGAACCTAGTGCTTAATTAGGAGAAATGTCATTTCATGGTAACCAATGGAGTGGTTTTAAGGCACATAGTTTCATCTAAGGGGATCAAAGTAAATAGGGAAAAAAATTAACATCATTGCCGAACTTCCCCCACCCAAGTCACCAAAAGACGTGGACTAATTTTTGGGGCACACAAGATTTCACCGTAGGTTTATTAAGAACTTTAGCTTCGTAGCTAGACCCTTAACTAACTTATTTTCTAAGAATGTCCCATTCGAGTTGAGTGGGGCTTGCCAAGAGGCATTTGAGAAGTTAAAAATATGCTCGTTTCCGCTCCCGTCATTCAAGCTCCGGATTGGATTATTCCAACGAAAACATAAAAAGGCACATATCATTTACTATGCTAACCAGACTTTAGTTGGACCATAATTAAACTACTCCACCATGGAGAAATAGTTGTTAATGGTAGTATTTGTCCTTGATAAACTCCGTTCGTATCTCATCGGGTCACCCATTATTTGTTTTACCAACCACACGACACTAAAATATCTCTTTTCTAATAAAGATGTCAAGCTGCACCTCATTAGGTGGATCTTTCTACTCCAACAATTTGACCTTTCCATCAAAGATAAGAATGGAGTAGAAAAAATCGTAGCCTACTGCTTGTCTAGGCTTTCGTCCGACGTGCCTCAAGATCTCGTGCCCATAGATGAATTTTTCCCCGATGAGCAATTTTTTACCACTTCCTCTCTACCTTAGTTTGTGAACCTAGTGACGGGTTATGTTCCCTTACAATGGACTCGCAAGAGAAAAGGTAGTTTTTCACTTAGTCGCGCATGTTCATTTATAATGATCCATATTTATTTAAGTATTATGCAGATCAAATTATCTGGAAGTGTGTACTGGATGACGAAATCCAAAGTGGCATCCATTTTTTATATTCGGAAGTAGGCGGAGGAAACTTTTCCACTAAGAAGAGGGCGCAACAATTCTTCAATGCGGTCTCTATTGGCCCACTATCTTTCAAAATGTGCACGGATTTTATCGTTCGTGCGAGAGATGCCAAAAGATGGATGCCATTTCTTGGCGCGACATGATGCCTTTAACCCCTATCCTTGCTATCGATATGTTTGACTACTGCGGCATTGACTTTATGGGGATCTTTCCTCCCTCTTTTTGTTTTATCTACATCCTTGTCGCGGTAGATTATGTATCTAAATAGGTAGAGGCCATAGCTACACGCATGAATGACAACAAAGTGGCGGTAAAATTCTTCACGAGTACATACTTTCTCGTCTTAGTTCTCCCAAAGCCATCATTAGTACAATGGTTCATATTTTTACAACAAGCCATTTGAAAAGTTAGTGATAAAGTTGTTCACAAGGTTGGGACAACTTACCACCCATAAACAAATGGACAAGTCAAATTAGCTAATCGAGAGATCAAGAACATACTTGAAAAGATTATCGGTGCCACTCGTCAGGATTGGTCTATCTGATTACTCGATGCTCTATGGGCTTATCGAACTGCTTATAAGAACCCACTCAGAATGTTACCATTTCATTTTGTGTATGGTTGGCTTTGCCGCCTTCCCATAGAGTTGGAACACAAGGCATTTTGGGCGACCAAGAGGTTGAACTTTAATTTGGATAAAGCCGAAGAGACACGAGTGCTTCAATTTAATGAGTTGAAAGAGTTACGCAATGATGCATATAAGAGCTCCTGAATAGTAAAGGAACCAATGAGACTCACACATAATCAGAGCATTATTCATAAGGTGTTTCGCTCGGGACAGAAGATGCTACTCTATGACCCGCGATTACATTTGTTTCCCAAAAAGTTGAGGTCGAGATGGTCTGAAGCATTTGTAGTGAGAGAAGTGTTCCCACACGAAGCGATAGAGTTGGAAGACCTGAAGGATGAGAGAAGCTTTAAGGTTAATAAACACTGCCTAAAGCCATATCTAAAGACGTGCATCGGGGAAGTGAAGATAATTTTATTATCGGATCCAGAGTATGGGGATGGTTAGGTTTTGGGGAGAGATTATCCCCTCCCGATGTGTATGGGGTCAGTGTTACGTGTATATAGGAGTCATGTGAGTGTTTGCTGTACATAAGAGTCATTTATGTGTATATAGACAAGATTAAAGTATATCGGTTTTGGATATCGCCCCGAGAGTTGCACATGGAGCGCATGGACATTTTAGTGAAATCCTTAACAAACCTTATTTTAAATGAATTTGAGAGAATTTAGGAAACGAACCACCCATGTTTGTGAGGATGTGAAAGTTGCAAGTGAAATGAGAAAACATGAAAAAAAATTCCTTCAAAAAATCAAACCCATTCGCTCAAAAAACGAACCCTCAGGAAGAGGTTTGCTATCAGAAAAATCTAGGCAGAAGCAAAAAGCGAATCGATTCGATTTTGGAGAGAACTAATTCGGCCGAGCAAACTGGTTTAGTTTTCTGTTGGGCAGGTAAAAAAATTCCCCTTGTCTTCTCATTTCTCATTTCCCCTTTAACCTTCCTTACAAATTAAAAAATTCCTCCATTTCCATTCCCTCCATCTTCGCACCTCTTCACCACCCAATCCAAACCCTTCCTTACAAACCGTGCCTTTCACTTTCCCTCCCATTTTACCCTATAAATACTCCCTACTCCTATATCCCCTCACACCTTCATCCAATATCTCCTCCTTCATAAAATTCTTTCAATGTCCATCATAGCTTCCTGCCTTAGAAATCTCCATGGCGCTTATGGCCATCCCCGATCCTGGTGGAGAGAGAGATAAGGGTATTTTCATGGTGAGAGGATTATGGTCCCGCGCATCCCTCTCGGGAGCAGTTCGGCCGTCGTCAACAATGTGTGAGGTGAGAAATGTAGAGAGATGGAGTCGCAAGTCTATTTTACTCAAAACAGACAAAAGAAGGTGGAGCCATCCCGAAGGATAACATCAAAGACATACTGATACATACGAAAGCAAAATGATTTGAAAAGGGTTCGAAGGCTAAGTTACGAAATGGGAAGGTGTTAGGCACCCATTCCGCCCTTGCGATCTCTCATGGATTTGTCATTATTTTCCTCTATTTCCCCGTGATATGTGTGCATATGTATATGTAATGGAGATAGAAATTCTCGACTTGTATCATGGAAGAGATAAAGCGAGTCATCCGTAGGAATGTTCCTAAAGGTAATATTAAAAAATAGGATTTATGCGATTATCCTTGCGTTGATCGTTATAATGGAACGATAACGCATATGGAATAATACACCACTAAGAACAAATATATAGAATCTAAGAGAATTAAGTTAAAGAATTAGAAAAATAGCAAATTGAAAAAAAGTAGGACTCGAGTCTCAGATTTTACTCCGAGACGCCTATGTAGCCTATAGAGGCATCAAAGTCCACGTAGTTCGTATACAAAGCAAGGGGTGGGGTTTACCCCATAAATCGAATTTGGGACTTCTTTGTTTTAGTTGTGAGAAAAGTGTGAGAATCCCCATTTGGAATTTATAAGCAAACCCTCTTTTTCTTATTTTTTGGGATTTTATTTATATGAAAAATAAGAGATGTGCAATAATACTAAATAAAAAAAGTATATTAGGATATGTGAGATGGAGAGAACAAAAGTGCTAAGTAATAAAACAAGTTAATGAGAATTTAAGAGAATTTGAGAAAGTGGGACCTTCTTGATGATCTTGAGCTTGATCTTAAATGTTAGAGAGCAGCCCTTGCACTTGTGTGATGATGAAGGGTAGTTAATTCACCAAGTTTGATGGCAAAGATAATGAAAAGTGAGGATTGGAAAGGGATTTGGATGTAGAAATCACGCTGACTTCGAGGAAGGTTTTCTGAGTTCGCTGAGAGTGATGAATCTTAGTTCTTGGGGTCCTGCAATGAGATCAGGCCCTCCTTTTTATAGGACTAGGGTATTACCGATCGGCATGGGTCTGGTCCTGCCAATCGACAAGTGTTTTTAGGCACACTGCCGATAGGCAGGATTTTGAACTTGCCGTTTGACAGTATCTTTCAGGTTCCTTCGAAAAATGGTGGTAAAATGCAAACTGTAGATCTGAATAGCGCATGGGGCCAACTGCTGGAAAGGTACTTCAGAGTCCTTCAAAAGTTCTTGGACTGCTCTCGGGTTCGGGAGTTGTCTTTAGGACAAATGTGGCTTGGAAGTGCTCTTCGGTCCTTTGGATGGGGGATCGTCGGACGCAAACGGATCGTTCGTCCACATGGTAAGTCAAAATCTTGCACGGGGCAGACCGTTGGAAAGGTTATGAGATGTATTTCAACATTCCAAAGAGTTTGACTTTGTTTGGGGAGTTGACTTTGGTTAACCGGGGCCTGGAAGCGTTTAATGATATTTTAGAGTAAAATAAATCGTTCGTCCGCACCGTAAGTTAGAATCGCGCACGGGGTGAACCGTTGGAAAGGGGTTTTAGCGCACTTTGAAATTTCATTTAGTCTTGGTCGAGCTGAAGAGTTGATTTTGGTCAAATGGAGCCTGGGAGCGTCCGGTGACCTCCTGATCAAGTTTTGAGGGAAAACAGGTCGTTCGTCCGCATTATAAGTCAAAATTGCACACGGGGCAGACCGTTGGAAAGGGGTTTTAGTGCCCTTTGAAAATTCATTCAGTCTCGATCGAGCTGAAGAGTTTGACTTTTGGTCAAACGGAGCCCGGGAGTGCCCGTTGGCCTCTAAGTTAGTACTCGGGGTATGACTTAAGTTTGTAGTGATGAAGGGAGGTTCTAGGGACCTAAGGAGAGGTTAGGGGGTGCTAGAATGGGGTGTCTATAGAGCCCCTCGAGGGTGAGTTTGGAGCAATCGAATAGACACCGCATTATGCCTTTGAAAGAGGATGACCAATTCAGAGGGTCGAGGCCGATTCTTAGGACTTAAGGATGAGGATGACCGATTCAGAGGGTCGAGGCTGATTCTGAGGACCTAAGGGGGCATACTGGGGATGGTCTAAAGGAAGTGACGATCAAAGATAGCCAATTCTGAGGGCTTAGGGTCGAAGCCAATTCTGAGGGCTTACGTTGTGATGACCAATTCTGTGGGTCGAAGCCAATTCTGAAGGCTTAGGTTGTGATGACCAATTCTGCGGGTTGAAGCCAATTTTGAGGGTTTAGGTTGTGATGACCAATTCTGCAGGTCAAAGCCAATTTTGAGGGATTAGGTTATGATGACCAATTCCGCGGGTCGAAGCCAATTCTGAGGGCCTAGGTTATGATGACCAATTCTTCGAGTCGAAGCCAATTTTGAGGGATTAAATTGAGATGACCAATTTTGCGGGTCAAAGCCAATTATGAGGGCTTAAATTATGATGACCAATTCTGCGGGTCGAAGCTAATTCTGAGGGCTTAAATTGAGATGACCAATTATGCGAGTCGAAGCCAATTCTGAGGGCTTAAATTGAGATGACCAATTCTGTGGGTCGAAGCCAATTCTGAGGGATTAAATTGTGACCAATTCTCCAGGTCAAAGCCAATTCTGAGGGCTTAAATTGAGATGACCAATTCTGCGGGTCAAAGCCAATTCCGAGGGCTTAAATTATGATGTTCTCGAGGAACTATGTCGGGGAAATTTCCTCGTGATTTTGATTTGAGCTGGGGAGTAGATCGGTGGGGAAACTTTTGTATCTTTTAGAGACTTCGCGGGGGAACAACCAATTTGATATTGTAAATTCCACTGGGGAAGTGATTAGGTGGTCCAGGGTTTGGACGTTTTGCTCGGGGAAATTTGAGACTTTGGGGGAATAGGGGACAACCTGAAGTTTGGGATACTTTAGGGGTCCTTTAGGGACGTTGTCGGGGGGAGATTAACTTGGCTTTTGAGAGTTTCATTGGGGAAGTTGGGGTTCCGCTTGAGGGAGTGTGAAATTTTCTTAGTGAAAATATTTTACATCCTCCTTGGGATTTTTAGGAATTTTCTCATGATTTTCTGTACGAAAATTTAAGGGGGCGCCGGTCGGCATACTGTGGAGGGTGCCATTCGGCAGCGGCATGGAATTTTGGACTACCTCGAGAAGGTGAAAGGTCAGTGCCGATCGATAGGTGGGGGTGCAGTGCCGATCGGTATGACCCTTGGTTTTCTATAAAAAGGGGGCGGGTTCCCCTCATTTTTCACAGTTTTTTGCATTCTCTCTCTCTGTGATTTTCTTCTGCGAATCTTCTTAACATTCCGCAACCTAAAAATTGGCCACTTTTGTGAGCACTATGACACACAGGGAGTGGCTGGCTGTTGATGAGTGGGCGAATGTGGGGTGGAGGGTCAGGGCGCCTCTTGCTTTGGGAAGTGAGAATTCTTTTTATGCGTTTGAGCTGGTTGCGGATGAACGGACTTTACTGCAGGAGCCATCGATTCATCGCTGTTCTAGGGTGGTGAACCCTGGTGGTTATGTAAGTACAAAATGACTTTTGGCATTTTTTTTTTATTTCCTTTTTTCTTGTATTTTGACAAGTTTTGTTTCTTTGATAGTCTGATGTTTCTTTATCTACTATACGTGCTCGTGGGACGAAGAGGCTTAAGGATGTCTGGGATCACCTTCCACTTGTGGTGTGTTTGGTAGTATTGTCAGTAGGCTTTGGGAGGTTGGCGTCTGTGCTGGATGAGATGCCTCGTTCGACGGCATTTTTATGCGCTCTGGGGGAGAGGGGGTGGGACACTACCCATACCTTCCATTTTGGCTTTGGGGAGATGACTGTGACTCCCATAGATGTGCAGCAGTTACTGGGGCTGGATTGTGATGGGGAGCAGATAGAGGTGGATCGCTCTTTACGGGTGAGGCCTGAGGCGGTGCAGGCAGTGTTAGGTGACGTGGGGAGGACAGTGTCTGGGGACTCTATCCGTTTGTCGTTACTGAGGGATGTTTTTCTGGGTAGTGTGATTGATGTGGAAGACGGGCTGTAGGTGAGGCAGATGGCCCGGTTGTTTATTTTGCTAGTACTGGGGGGATTTCTGGTGGCATCGAGCGACGACGTTGTCCACTTGTGGTTTTTTCCATACTTGAGGATGTTTTCGAACATCCATCTCTATGATTGGGGGAGCCTGACTTTGACGACCCTTTATTTTTCTCTGGATGCATTTAGCCGGTGCTGCCGGTAGACTTTCACTGGAGCCACGTATCTTCTTGAGGTATTCTTTAGTTTGTACATTTTTCTTTTATGCATTTGCATTTTCCTGGTGCGTATCTTTTTTATCGTGGATTCTTATCTTTAGCAGGCGTGGTTCTATGAGGTGATTGGGTGTAATACCCAGCTGGTTTCTTTGAAGGACGAGACCATTGGGGATTTTTGCCATTTGTATTGGTGGCGAAAGGCCAATTGACAGTCGAGGAAGTCTCTTTCTCTAGAGGCGGTGCGTCAGGTCTTGAATGGCCTGACCAGTAATAGGGTAAGACCTTTTCCATCTTTCGTCTAGGTCTTTGTTTGCTCTGATCCCATATTGGCTTATATCTACTGGGGATTTTTCAGGTGACCTTTTACCCTTGGGGGATGGCTGTTCAGGACACGGGGTCGACGGGGTGAATGTGCAGATGAGACGTTTCCTGGCGCATGATTTTGGCCACTCCTTCTATCTCGGGGAGAGGGTGGTTCGACAGATTGCTGATGAGGAGGTGGTGGTGCCACCTGCGGGGCACCCTATATTTACGAGGCGAGAGCGGATGTTGCCGGAGGACATGAGGATTGCAGTGATGATTGGCGAGTCCTTTCTGTTGTACACTGACACAGCTGTGCCGTATGATTATATGGACTTTGTGACAAGTTAGCTGATGATGCCTAGCATATATGATGCATTGCCTTTCCCGCATGCGGGTTTGAGTCAGACAGTGGGGTCCTCCTATAATGGCGGTGGTCCTTCGACATCTACGGTGACGGTAAATTCGAAGGTTCCCTTTGTGCGATTGCATACCCTTTCCTACAACATTCGACGAGCTGATGGAGAGATGGTGCCTATGTTGCATCGTCCTCATGCGATGGATCTAGAGGAGTTGGTCTTAGCATAGGAGGTCCTTTGTCATGTGGTATAACTTTTTGCTATTCTTCTTTTGGTTTCTTTTGGTCTTCTTTGTTTGATACTGATTATGCCTTTTCTTGCAGCAAGTCCGGGTGTCCACCACCTAGTTGAGGGACATTAGGGACTAGATATCTTCGACGACTGCCCATATTTGGGACGCGGCTCCTGTTTCTTATTGCTTGGTGTCGTCTACCTCGTCCGGGGAGGATTCTGGTTCAGGTAGCGGTGGTTCATCATCTCGTCGCAGGGGAAAAAGGGCGTGTCGTAGGGACGAAAGTTCTTATAGAGGGAAGGGTAGGTGAGAGAGATAAGGAATGTTGGTTCGGGCTGAGTCCCGTTATTTTTCTACTTTTCTTTGATTTCCTGCAAAATCGATGTAACACATAAAATATCTTTATAATGCAATGGAGTTTTTTATTATCTTTTGTTAGTAGTGAATGAATGAATGCATATGCGCTTTTTACTTTGCTGCTGAGATCGTAAAATTATTTTTTTTTGGGATTTGAAGGAAAATTTTATTTAAAATGAGAAATTATATCAAGATGTAAGGGGATTTTGAAATTCTGTTGAGAATATCAATTTATTTTTATTAATTTTTCTGATTTTGAAAAAGAGGAAAAAGGAAAATTTCTAAATCAGGAAGTTGCCGATCGGCAGGTCAGTCCAGTCCTATTCATTCAAGGCCTTGATTAGTACCCTCCTCAGCTTTTGGTACCTCGTGGGGCAGGGTTCCCTCCGATTTCTGCAAGGGTTGTGTCTTTTGTGAGGGTTTTCAAGTATAAAAAGGGGTAAGGGTGGAGTGTTTTTCATCACACCTTCACATTCTTACTTTCTTATTATGTGAGATGGCTCTCCCTAGTAGTGTTGAGTTTGCCAACTACCTCGAGACTTTGAAGGTGATGTTCTCATACAACGTCGACTACGATGCTTTCAACAGGCGTCGAGTCTCTTTATAGCGTAATAGTCCCATAGAGTGGAACATGCTGATGGCGGCGATTTAATTTTGGCACCCCGAAGATCATGTATTCCGCTTTGGTTTGGAAGAAGTCTGTCCGACTTATGAGGAATTTTTTGCCATATTGGGGGTAAACTCTAGTGTGGCGGCTGCTATGCCTGAGTTTTCCCGATCTCCCCAGGAATTGTTGGCTGGACTTCTCCACATCTCGCCCTCGATGGGTAGACCTTTGGTTACTAGAGGAATGATTTCCCTTTCGGCGGTGCTGCGGTTTGTGCATTTGTAGGAGGCTGGTGATGCTGGATATGCCGGAGTCGTCATTTTGGGTTTGGTTTCTAAATTGCTGCTGGTGACTAGGGAACTGCTGGTGGACCCACAACTTACAGCCATTACTTCATGGATGTCATACTATCATAATCCTGTGGCGATGATACTGACAGAGACTTTGAATAGCCTGGATGCCCGACGAGAAGGTCGTTCTAACTTTCTGAGGGGTAGCCCTGTGATGCTATCCATGTGGTTGTCTGAAAAATTTCTCCTGGTGAATCCTCCAGAATATCCTTTGTCGGCTGTACCCAACTTCTTTTCGTGCCATTTCATCAGTGTTGGCCTGGATATCGAGAGCTGGGAGAATTAGTTTGTGGAGCATGGGGATCTAAGTATGCGCTGATTTGTGCCTTCATGGGGACAACTACTACCTATTTTGGAGCTGGGGGAATACCCGTACGTTCGACTGGTTGGTCTCAGACAAACCTCTTTCTATTTCCCTTGGCGACTTCTGTGTTAATTTAGTTGGGAGCAGGTCGTGCCACCTCGGACACTGGATTTCTTTCCAATAGAAGACGTGATAGAGTGTCTGCGCATGCGGCTTGGCTCTTTGTGGGAGAGTCGGCGTCCATTGACTCGTCCTTCTCAGTCTGTTAGGAGGGTATGGCACATCCCCTGGGATTATATGAAGTGGTTGTGGAGAAGAGTAGTCAGTAAGATATTGGTAGTAGGGGTGTTCAGAAAACCGACCGAACCGAAGGACCGAACCGAGCCGAGCCGAACCGCCTTATTTTTGTCATTTTTTTTTATAATCGGTTCGTTCCCGTTTTTTTTAAAACCGACTGAGTCGGTCCGGTCCTCGGTTTTGGGCTTGACAGGGTCGGTCTGGACCGCCCCGGACCGACATGAATTAAATATATATATTTTTTATATTTTATGTGTCACATATGCTCCTACAAGTGTGTGGTGTAAAATAAAAAAAAGATGGGGGGTAGAATAGTCAAAATAGTTAAATATCTAAACCAAACCAAACCCTACACATTATAATTTACAATCAGCAGCCGTCATTCTCTATCACCCAAAACAAAAACCACAAAAAACTCTCACATCTCACCTCTCACACCCAAAGCCATTCTCCACTCCACCATCCATCCAACCAACCCCCTTCCCCCCTTGCTGCCGCCGCCGACCGACTTCCCCCCTTGTTGCCGCCTACTGCAGCTGCCGACTGCCGCCGTAATCAGCCTCCGGGTATTTTTTTTTCATTCGTTTTTAATTTTATAACTGTTGTTTGTTTTTATTAAAGTCGTTTTATAACCTGTTTTGTTTATCATTCGTTTTTTTTATCATTCGTTTTTTTTATAACTGTTTTTTTATCATTCGTTTTTTTTAATATACCATATATATATATATATATTAATAACTGTTTTTTACTGTTTTTTTTAATAAATACCATATTTATAAATATAAATATTTTTTTATAAAGATATGAAAAACTGTTTTTATATACCGTATTTATATATTTATAACTGTTTTTTAAATTGTTTTAATATACCATATTTATATATTTATAACTGTTTTTTTACTGTCTTTTTTATACATACCATATTTATATATAAATATTTTTTTATAAAGATATGAAAAACTATTTTTATATACCATATTTATATTTATATATCTATAACTGTTTTTATATAAATATATATATAAAACTATTTTTTTAAATAATATAATTAATTAATCTTAAGACCGACAAACTAAACCGAATCGACCCTGAAACAAACCGAACCTAATAGGGTCGGTTAACCGACATAATCGGTTCGGTCTTGGTCCATTTTTTTAGAGGACCGACATAGTCGGTCCGGTCCAAAAAAAACTTCAAAACCGAACCGGACCCGACCGCGAACACCCCTAGTTGGTAGTGGAGACTGGACAAAGGTGGTTTGTCTTATCCGATACCATGTAGGGAGGTGTTATATTTTTTTCGAGGTTGGTTCCAGCAGCGTCTGCGGCACTCTATTCAGGCAGGGGAAGCTTGGGGACCCCATGATGTAGAAGATAATGGAGAGGGCTTCTCTGGTAGCCGTGGGTAAGACTCTTTGAGAGTTTGTTTGGTAAGGGGGAATAAATTTGGGAATTTATTTGGCTTTTTAGGAAGGGTTGGGAGTTATCCATCCCTTTTCTTATATACTTGCACTGTAATTTCTTATTAGTGAAATAAAAAAGTTTTTGATCATCCAGCTGTGCCTTTAATGAACTTTGTATTTTGAATTATCTATATCGATTGCTAAGGCATGCATAATCTTTTTGTTCAAGTATATGTTAAAATGAACTGTCGTTCTCGCAGATAAGAAAAGAATAGTTTTTTATGAAAAAGAAAGAGACATGCTCATGTAAAATGTATGAGTTGCCAACGTACCTCTGTTTTTTTTTTAAGTTTTAATTTTTCTAAAAAATGGTTTTTGTAGAGGATCAGGCCCACGTAGTTCTGTGTAGAGGGAAATGAAGTTTTTTTTAAGAATAGAATGGAGATGAGAAGAGTCGTAGCGCGCCGAGATTTCGGATTAGGGGTAGAATTTCTTTAGACGGTCCAGGTTTACTGGGCGTGCCATTTCCTCCCCGTCGAGGTCGGTAAGCACAGCGCCGCCGTCGGATAAGATCTTCTTTATAATGTATGGACCGCTCCAATTGGGTTTGAATTTCCCTCTGGGATCCCAGATGGTCTCTACTATTTTTTTGAGGTCTAAGTCCCCCTCTCGGACACCGCGGTCCTTGACTCTCTTATTGAATGATCACGCTATACGATGATGGTACCCTGTATGTGATGTATAGCTTTCAATCTCCTTTCATCTAGGAGGGTCAGCTCGCCAAGATGACTTTGGTACCAGTCTTCTTCGCTGACCTTGCATTCAAGCATGACGTGCAACGAGGGTATTTCTAGCTCCACGGGTAGGACTGCTTCCATGCCATAGACTAGAGAGTAAGGGGTAGCCCCAATAGAGGTTCAGATTGAGGTTCGGTAGCCCAAGAGGGCGTAAGGGATTCAGTCGGCCCAATCTCGATAGCTTTCGATCATTTTACTGATGATGGCTTTGAGATTTTTGTTGGCGGCTTCGACTACACCATTGGTCTGAGGTCGGTAGGGAGAAGATTTGTGTCTCTGAATCCCATACTCGTTAACCACTTCTGTGACTTTTGGCTCGAAGTGCAACCCGTTATCTAACACCAGTTCATGCGGGACCCCATATTGGTAGATGATGTTCTTCCTGATGAATTTTACCACTTTCTTGGCGTTCAGAACTCCGTATGACTCAGTTTCGACCCATTTAGTGAAGTAATCAATGGCAACTAGGATGAATTCATGCCCGTTGGAAGCCTTGTGTGTAACCTTCCCTATGATGTCGATGCCCCAGGTAAAGAATAACCAGGGAGAAGTCTTGTTGTACAATTCTCGCGGAGGCAGGTGTTGAAGGTTGGAAAATTGTTGGCATTTGAGGCATCTCCGGACATAGGCAGGGCAATCCTGGATCATGGTTGTCCAGTAGTAGCCTTATCGAATGATCTTTTTGGAAAGCATATAACCGTTCATGTGGGACCTGTATTCTTCGCTGTGGATTTTCCATATTATCTCTTCAATGTCAACCCCTATGATGTAGTGTAGATGGGTTCCATAAAAGTTTCTTTTGAATAGTGCTTTGTGATAAATAATGTATTGGGCAGCCAGTCTTCGGAGGGTTGCTCGGTCTTTCTTGTTGGAACTTTTGGGATACTTACCATGCTTGAGAAGGTGCCAGATATCATAGTACCAGTAATTGTCTAGCTCGGGATCTTCTTTGGTGATGAGCTCAATATGGTAGCAGTAGGTTGGTTTATCTTGCTTTTAAACTAGGAAGGGGGTCATTGTTATTCCTTCGGGCAGGTCGATCATGAAGGACAAGGTAGCAAGGTCATTGGCTAGGTTATTATTTGCCTGAGGTAGGTAGTGGAGGGTGATATCTTGGAATTAGGAGGCTAGATCTTCTAAGTGGATATGAAAGGGTTGGAGTTTCTCGTCCATGACTTTCCATTTTCTGAGCACTTGACCGGTGATGAGGGCAGAATCCTCATACATATCTATGTAGGCACCTCATTCTGTTACCCCTAACTCTCCTTAGGTCCCTAGTACCTCTTTTCATCACTACAAACCCAGGTCATACCCCGAATACTGACCTAGAAGCTATCGGGCATTCCCAGGCTCCGTTTGACCAAAAAGTCAAACTCTTCAGCTCGATCGAGGCTGAATGAATCTTCAAAGGGCACTGAAACTCCTTTCCAATGATTCGCTCCGTGCACAATTCCGACTTACCATGCGGACGAACGATCCGTTTGACTCCAAGAGGTCACCAAATGATTCTAAGGCCCGATTGATTAAAGTCAACTCCCCAAACCGGGTCAAACTCTCTGGAATGTCAAAGTACATCTCCTAACCTTTCCAACGGTCTGCCCCATGCGCGATTCGAACTTACCATGCGGACGAACGATCCGTTTGCGTCCGGACGATTCCCCATCCAATGGACCGATAAACGCTTCCAAGCTATCTTTGACCCAAAGTCAACTCCCAAACCCGAGAGCGGTCCAAAGGACTTTCAAAGGTCTCTGAATTACCTTTCCAAGGGTCCACCCCGTGCGCGATTCTGACCAACGGTTTGCCCTCGGCAGCTAATTTTCCGAAAATGCTTGAAATACACTGCCAAATGGCAGGTTCCAGACCCTGCCTATCGGTAGATACCGATAGGCAGGACCAGGTCTATGCCGATCGGTAGTGACTTGAGCCTATAAAAGGAGGCCTTCACCTCATTTGCAAGGGGAGCCCAGATCTGATAAAAATCGCTCTCAACGAATCGCCAAAACCTCTCTCGAAGACAGCGCGATTTCAACATCCAAATCCCTTTCTAACTTCCACTTTTCATCATCCTTTTCATCAAACTTGGTGAGTTAGACACTCTCCACCATCATCCAACTGCAAGGGATGCTCTCCAACATTCAAGATCAAGCTCAAGATCTTCAAGAAGGTCCAACTTTCTCAACTTTTTCTCCAAATTCTCTTTAATTCGCAATAACTTGTTTTATTACTTAGCACTTTTATTATCTCATCTCACACATCCTAATATAATTTTTATTTAGTATTATTGCACATCTCTTATTTTCATATAAATAAAACTCAAAAAATAAGAAAAAGAGGGTTTGCTCATAAATTCCAATTAGGGATTCTCATACTTTTCTCACACTTTTCTCACAACTAAAACACTTTTTCAACACACACATACATTCACAAATAAGAGTTCCCACATTTGGATTTATGGGATAAACCCCACCCCTCGTTTTGTATGAGAACTACGTGGACTTTGATGCCTTTATAGGCTATGTAGGCGTCTCGGGGTAAAACCCATGACTCGAGTCCTATTCTCACTTTCTCTCTCATTTTTTATCTTCTCTAAATCCAATTTTCTTATATTCTATATACTCGTTCTTAGTGACGTATCACCCCATATGCGTTATCGTTCCATTATAACGATCAATGTAGGGGTAATCGCGTAAATCTTGTTTTCTAATATTATTTTTATACCTTCTTATGGATGACTCACTTTATCTTTCCATGATACAAGTCGAGGATTCCTATCTACACTATATATATACACATGCACACATATTACGGGGAAAATAAAAAGGGAAAATAGCGAACATCCATGAGAGACCGAAAGGGCGAAATGGGTGCCTAACACCTTCCCATTTCGTAACTTAGCCTCCAAACCCTTCTTGAATCATTTTGGTTTCGTATGCACCAGTATGTCTTTGGATGCTATCCTTCGGGATGGCTTCCCCTTTTTCTTTTGTTTGTTTTGAGTAAAATAGACTGGCGACTCTAAATCTCTTTACATTTTTTACACCTCATCTCAAACGATGCCGGCCGAAGCACTCCCGAGAGGGATGCGCGGGACCCGAGGATCCTTCCTTCACGCTCCCGCCCGCGACGAGGATCGGGGATGGCCACGGTGGCGACTTTACTGGGGATTTGATATGTTTTGAGGGCTTGACTCTATTTAAATGGATGTTATATTTACTTATATTTCCCCCATATCTGCATGTTCCCCTTTTCATGTGTATCCCATACTTATGCTTCTGTTCACACACTTGTGAAAAATTCTACATGTACACTTCACACCACGTGCACCTAGGATCACATATATCCACATGTTGCACGCATCACCCATCTATACTTGGTGTACCTTTGGGACTTGTACTTTGCTCCCTGTTTGGCATAATCAAGAAAAACATTCTCATTATAAGATACTAATAAGATAATCATGCATGATTCACACGACTCACCAAAGAGCATTATTATTGACCAAATTTTACCCAGTAGCTGGAGGGTCACTTCGTGATGGGCGCTGGTCCGGCAGGGCGCAGTTAGCCTAAGCGATATGACTCTCACCTTCCATTGGCCAAGTACCTTCGACGTATATCGAACAGTTCCCCCCGCATCATACTGCTTGACCGAAGTCATGACGGGAGGTATATCGCAGGTAATTCGTTCACTTACGCCGAGTATATCGAATTCACTCTCACACGTACCGTCCCCACGAGGTATATAGTGAGGCAATTCACGTACACTCAGGTATATCAAATGGCTTGTCCACACGTACTGATTACCCGCAAGAGCAAGACGTATATCGTGAAAGTCACGCCAAAGGGGGGGACCCATTCCGATTCACCCAACCAACTGCATACCCGCATATAGGTGTCAAACTTGGGACACGCACTTTAGGTTGTCGGTTTCAACCCGAAACTCTGCCAAAATTTCGGGTCAGCCTGCGGTCCAATTTTTGCGCATTTTTAAAATGGGACCCTCTCCGTGAGTCTGGTTACAAGTCCAGCCGTAGCTTTGCATATATTAAAACCCTCACTTTTCCAGGCTCGGGTCCCGTCCGACATTGCATTTAGGAGAATTAAATACAAGTGAGAACATAATAATCGTAATAATCATGCTGAGTTCCATCTCCAAAAACATTTATGCCTTCTTTATCAAAATCCAAAAATAGTTTCTTCTCTTTTTCTCAAAAATAAATCCCATTCTACGCCTTCTCAGGTCAATCGCAAGCCCTTGGCCTGGCTCCCTATTGGCTTCGGTCTTCAGTCAAATCACCTCGGAGTTTCATTCGTTCCTCTACTACTTCTTCCGAGTTCGGAATATATTCACTTTCCATGGAGAATACAGATCAAGTACCAGTCATACAATCGGATTTGACGGCAGTCCTAGCTCGGCTATCCAAGATTGACAACCTACAAACTGAGGTCCGAGAGATGAAATCAAACCAGGTTCCTATTCCTCAAGAGCCTGAGGGCCTATTCCCTCGTGCTATGGGTCCACCCGATCCTATCTGGGTTCCCGAGAAATATCAGCACGCTTCACGTGCCCCTCCTGTCAATGGGCCGCCGCCTGTCCAGCTTTCGATGCCAAATATTTCCCAGCCCGTGGCTAACCTGCCTATGGTCATTGATCCAAAATAGGAGGAGTTGAATAAAGTCAAAGAGGATCTCAAGATGCTCACCAAGAAGTTCGACCAAGTCAGAATCTATGGGAATTACATAGACTACACCCACATGTCTCCTTATCCTAAAGCGAGGTTACCCGAGAAGTTCAAGATGCCAAATATCGAGAAGTTCGTAGGGAGTGGACCCCCGATTGTTCATCTTCGCAGTTATCATAGTTCCATGACTCTATTAGGGGATTCTGAAGAAGTGATGGCCCAATTATTTCAGCAAACTTTGAAGGATAGCGCTCTCCGATATTTTTTGTCTCTCAAGGAATCCAGAATTCATAGCTGGGAGGATGTAGGCCGAGAATTCATGTCGCAGTACAAATACAACGAAGAGCTTGAGGTCACCCGTCGTGATTTAGAGCTGCTCAAACAGAACCCTGGGGAATCAGTCAGTAACTTCATAACCCGGTGGAGGGAACAAGCAGCTACCATGACCAATCGGCCATCTGAGGAAGAACATGTCAACATAGTGAAGAAGAACTTCTTGCCCCATGTTCGAGCGACGATGGGAGGACAATACTATCCCCACTTCCGAGCTCTCAGAGAAGTGAGAGTAAAAATCGAGGAAAGCCTTGCTAAAACAGAGGTTGAACCGAAGAAGGTGTCCGGACAGTTCACCCCTAGAAAGTATGATAAGCCTGTCAGTGCTACAGTCTCAACCATCAACAACATCTCTCAACCAACCACATCATGGGCACTAGAAAGATGCCTTGCCCCCATCCGAAGGGAATACATTGAGCTCCATGCTCCCCTCTCCAAAGTTTACCAAGCCCTGTTAAGTCGAAACCTCATCAAACCCTTTGATCCCCGTCCATTGTCAAATCCACTCCCAAGAAACTTCAAGGCCGATGCTCATTGCGCTTTTCACCAAACTGCTGGACATACCACCGACCAATGCTTTCACCTCCGAAACATAATCCAAGATCTCATTGATCGGGGTACCATCGCCCCACCAGCCAATCCTAAGCCAAACACTACTCACAATCCACCCCCAAATCATACCAATGCCATCTTCTTAGAAGAAAACCCTGATTTCGATCCCTCAACTCAAATCACACCCTTGTACTCTCCTAAACCTCTTCAAATTTGCCCATATTTTCTCCTGCACCTTACTATCCTCGCTGATCAAGCACTGTCACTCCTTACTAGAGCACGCATAATTTTTCGTACCCGTTCTGAAAATGGAAATATGGAATTATCAGAGGTGTTAAACTAACTCTTAGAGTTTGGGCTGAAATTGCCCTCACGGATGGTCATCGATTGCCAAAGGTTCGGTACACTGTTCTTGGAAGCACGAAAATGGGCCCGAGATTCAGACAAGTGGGTGGTACCAACCGATAAAGTCAGCCTAGATGTTGTCTAGATTATGGCAGAATTATTCGAGAAAACTAACAACATTTGTAGTATCACCGGGTTACTTGATACTTTGAAGCTACAGGGGCGCTTTATCCCTTTAACCATACATATCCCCACAGAATGGGAAGACCTGTATGAATAAGCCGTTGAAGTTATGAAATGCATTAACTTTACATGGAAAGACAGAATTATTGCCACCGGATGGGGGGAAAAATTCGAAGATTCGAGTGAAGAACAAGCTTCAGGAAGAGCTGGCCCAGTAGCCGACATATGTGGGATGATATCATTTGAAGCACTCCTTGGAGAAATAAACAGAGTGACAGAACAACCTGAGATTGACGAGGAAACAGGATTCATGTTCTTTCCTTCTTCAGTAAATCACATGACCAGATCAGGGAGACATTACCAGGTTCCAAGCTCACTACCAACAAATCATAAAGGGAAGGGCGTTGAAAACCTTCCTATGACTGAGATGACCATCGAGGAGAGCAAGGTCCTCGATCAACTGAAGAAAACTCAAGCTAACATCACTCTATGGGGGCTTTTTATGTCTTCCCAACTGCACAGAAATGCTTTAATCAAGCTCCTCATTGGACCCACAGTTCCTCCTTCTACCACACCAGAAGAAGCGGTAAATCTGGTCGGATCCTTGACCTCTACCCGGATGCTATCATTTTCTGAAGAAGAAATCCCCAGAATTGGGCCAAATCACAATCATGCACTCAATATCTCCGTCGAAGTTATGGGTAAGGCCGTGCCACTCTCTCTTATCGATAACGGATCCGCCTTGAATGTCTGCCCATTGAGAACCTTCAAGTGTTTAGGCCTGAAAGAAACCGACCTCGCTCTAACCTCCGCCGTTGTACGTACCTACGATAATACCCTCCAGAAGGTGATGGGATCCATAAAACTTGTAATAGGGATTGGCCCTATAAACCCTGTCGTTGAATTCCAAGTCATAGACATCCCAGCTTATTTCAACCTGTTGCTCAGACGACCCTAGCTCCACAGTATCAAGGGTGTGTCTTCCTCACTCCATCAGAAATTGAAGTTCTTCGCCGACGAGCGAGTCATCACCATTTTGGGCGACGATGAAAAGGTCGAGGGTGCAAGCACCAGCAGTCCAATCCTTAAGATACAACACGGGTCAAATGATATGCTCCTATCAGGATTCCGAGTTGAGCCACTCCTACTCCCGATAGGGGACGGTTTCAAAGAAAGGGTTTGTCCAGAATATGATCCTCATGGTAATGTAAATGTGATTCAGATGTTCATAAACATGCACTTCATGCACGAACTGGGGCTAGGGCAAAGGAAACAAGGGATACTTGATCCCATCGAACTGAAGAAAGCTTTCCCTCCTTATGGCTTGGGGTATCAACCATCAGAATAAGAGATCAGAATGATCCACCAGTCTCGACCAAAGAGAAGATTAGACTACATCCCAACTACCCCATGAGACTCCTTGAATGGACGATTCATCAAAGAACGCGAAGACTTCCCCTTTTGCGATTTTCCAGAACCATGGTATGACCACACAGATAAGAAGATGAAGCCTGGAATGAAGATCTTTTTCCAAGATAGCTACCCATGGGCCGAAAGTTTCCAACACCGAGTACAACCGCTCATCAAAGATATCAAAAAGACTGAGAAAAGTGATTCCAAAGATTCCTTCAACTTATAGACACTGGGGCTGGCACTCTGCATGGTTCATTCAGGCACTACATTAATAGATCCATCCCATCTAATTAAAGCTACTGATACACCCCTCTTCAATTGGCATGCTGAGCCAATTCTACCTCTTGAAATCTCCCCTAACCCCAATGTTTACCCTATTTCTTCTGCTATTGTCTATCATTGTTCAAATGTAATCGAGACCTCTTTTGATAAGGTTCTCAATGTTGTTTTTCCTATTAATGAAATAAACGAAGATTTTGAGTATCTTGCTGTGCCTTACATTAATTGTTTGGATTCTAATCGAACTTTTGATGATGATGATTTTGCAAATGAACTATTCTTAACTGATCTAAATAAGGTTAATAATAAACAACATAATCGCGTTCAAGTTAATGAAGAAAATACTGTTGTTATTAATCTCAGTTCTAGTAGCCAACTGCGCGAGATTTGGATAGGGGCCACCCTTAACGAGCATGAGCGCGCACAACTCGAAGAATTGATAAAGGAATTCGTGGATGTCTTCGCATGGTCCTATGATGATATGCCTGACATTGATCCTGAAATAGCTCAGCACGAGATCCCCACTCTCCCAGATTACAAGTCGGTTAAACAAAAATTGAGAAAGCTCTGCACCGAATGGTCGCTCAAGGTCAAAGAAGAGGTGGTCAAACAGTTGAACGTGGGCTTTATTCGTGTGATCGAATAACCCACATGGCTAGCCAACATAGTACCTGTGCCAAAATCAGGAGGGAAGGTTCGAATGTGTGTGGAGTAGCGAGATTTAAATAAAGCTTCTCCAAAGGATGATTATCCGCTACCCAATATCGATATGATCGTGGACAGCACAGCTAGTCATGCTCTCAAATCATTCGTCAATGGGTTTGTCGGATACAACCAAATCAAGATGCACCCATACCACCAAGAAAAAATCACATTCATCACCTCATGGGGAACTTTTTGCTACACCGTTATGCCATTTGGTCTCAAGAATGCTGGAGCCACCTACTAAAGGGTTTCCATAACCATCTTGCATTATTTGATTCACAAAGAGGTTGAGGTTTATGTGGATGATATGATTATCAAGTCCAAAACTAGAGAAGGTCATATTCCCGCTCTCCGGAAGTTCTTCGAACGACTACGACAGTATCAGATGAGACTCAATCCACAGAAGTGTGTCTTCGGCGTTACAAAGGAAAACTCTTGGGATTCATGGTCAGTGAGAAGGGGATAGAAGCAGATCCTGCAAAGCTAAAGGCCATACTTGAGATGCCATCGCCCCGAACAGAGAAAGAAGTCCGAGGTTTTCTTGGGAAATTACAATATATCAGCCGGTTCATCAGCCAGCTAATCTCTATCTGTGAACCGATCTTCAAGATCCTCCAAAAGGATTTAACCAAGGTTTGGAACGAGGCCTGCCAAGAAATTTTTGATCAAATCAAATAATATATGACCCAACCTTTAATGCTCATGCCACCACAGCTTGGTCTCCTTTTGCTCCTATACCTAACCATAACTGACAATGTATTTGGGGCTTTGCTAGCCCAATACCTTAAGGACTCCCACAAAGAAATATCCATCAATTACGCCAGTCGCAAATTGATCAGGTACGAGGTCAACTACACTGCTTTGGAAAAGGCGTGTGTCGCACTTGTTTAGGTCACCCAACAGTTGCGACATTACATGCTTGCCTTACCCATCAAACTTGTATCCCGAATGGATCCCATCAAATACCTGCTTGAGAAACCCGCCTTATCCAGTCGAATGACCCGATGGTTGATGCTCCTACCGGAGTTCGAATTGTGTACGTCACGCAGAAATCCATTAAAGGAAGATCCATCTCTGACTACCTCACTGATCCCCCCTAGAAGAAGCAGATGTCTGGATCTCCGAATTCCCAGATGAAAATATCCTCTGCACCGCTCAAGACAACCTTCGATGGCAAATGTTGTTTAATGGCACTGCTAACAAAAAAGGATATGGCATTGGGATACTTCTGATCGCCCCTGATGACTCCCGTACTCCCATCGCCATCAAATTGGATTTCCCTTGCACCAACAACATGACGGAATACGAGGCATGCACAGTATGCCTCAAAGTTGCTCTCAAGAAAGGTATTCAATACCTTGATGTCTACGGGGATTCTACCCTCATCATCAGTCAAGTGCTCAGAAAGGAGAATGTCAAGGATGAAAAGCTCCAACCCTTCCATGCCCACTTAGAAGAGTTAGCCTCTCGATTTTGAGATATCACCTTCCATTACCTACCTCGAGCAAAGAATAACCTAGCCGATGCTCTCGCTACCTTGGCCTCCATGGTCGACATGCCCGAAGGAATAACAATAACCTCCTTCCTAGTTCAAAAATAAGACAAACCAACCCACTGCTACCATATTGAGCTTGTTTCCACTAAAGATCCCGAACTAGCCGATTGCTGGTACTATGATATCTGGTGCCTCCTCAAATATGGTAGGTATCCCGAGGGTTCCAACAAGAAAGACCGAATAACCCTCCGAAGACTGGCCGCCCAGTACATCATCTGTCATAAAGCTCTACTCAAGAGAAATTTCGATGGAACTCATCTACACTGTATCGCATGGGCTGAAATTGAGAAGATAATACAGAAGTTCCACAGTGGGGAATGCGGGCCCCATATGAACGGTCACATGCTTGCCAAGAATATCATCCGTCAGGGCTACTACTGGACCACCATGGCCCAGGATTGCACCGCCTATGTCCGGAGATGCCTCAAATGCCAACAGTTCTCCAATTTTCAACACCTGCCTCCACGAGAATTATATAACATGACCTCTCCTTGGCCGTTCTCCACCCGGGGTATCGACATCATAGGGAAGGTTACACTAAAGGCTTCAAATGGACATGAGTCATCCTAGTTGCCATTGATTACTTCACCAAATGGGTCGAAGCTGAGTCGTACGCATTATTGAATGCCAAGAAAGTGGCCGAATTCCTCAAGAAAAATATTATCTGTCGATATGGGGTCCCGCACGAGTTAGTGTCAGATAACGGGTTGCACTTCGAAGCAGAAGTCACCGAAGTAGTCAATGAGTATGGGATTCAGAGACACAAATCTTTTCCCTACCGACCTCAGACTAATGGTGCAGTTGAAGACGCCAACAAGAACCTCAAAGCCATCATCAACAAGAAGATCGAAAGCTGTAGGGATTGGGCCGATCGGATCTCGTACACCCTCTAGGGCTATCGAACCTCAATTCGAACCTCTATTGGGTCTATCCCTTACTCTTTAGTCTACGACATGGAAGCAGTCCTACCTGTGGAGTTGGAAGTACCCTCGCTACGCATCATGCTCGAAAGCAAAGTTAATGAAGAAGACTGGTGCCAAAGCCGTCTCGACGAGATGACCCTCCTAGATAAAAGGAGATTGAAAGCTCTTTACCACATACAGGGGTACCATCGCTGAATAGCGCGATCATTCAACAAGAGAGTCAAGGATCGCGGTGTCTGGGACGGGGATTTAGACCTCAAGGAGATAATAGAACCCATCTGAGACCCCAGAGGGAAATTCAAGCCCAATTGGAGCGGCCCCTACATTGTGAATAAAATCTTATCCGGCGGTGCTGCCATGCTCACTGACCTAGATGGGGAGGAGATGGCTCGTCTAGTCAACCTGGACCGTCTTAAGAAATTCTACCCCTAGTTTGGAATCTCGGCGCACTACGACTCTTCTCATCTCCCTTCTATTCTAAAAAAAACACTCTATTCATTTCCCTCTACCCAGAACTACGTGGGTCGGATCCTCTGCGAAAAACCATTTTTCAAGAATTTTTTTTTTCAAAATCCCCAGAGGTACGTAGGTAGCTCATACATCTTACAGGAGCACGGCCCTTTCTTCTTCACAAAATACTATTCTTTTCTTATCTCCGAGAACGGCAGTTCATTCTGACAAATACTTGAACAAAAGGATTATGTATGCCTTAGCGATCGGTATAGATAATTCAAAATTACGAAATTCATCGAAAGGCACAACTGGATGATCAGAAACTTGCTTATTTCATTAATAAGAAATTACAGCACGGATTACATAAATAAAAGGAAGGGATAACTCCCTTCCCGCTACTGCCATAAAAAAGCTAAATAAAATCCCCACATTTATTCCCTATTACACAAATAAACTTTCCAAGAGTCCTACCCACAGCTACCAGAGGAGCCTGCACCCTCATCATCTACATCCTGGGGTCCCCAAATTTCCCCCTCCTGAACAGAGTGCCGTAAACACTCCATGGACCGATAAGCTTGAATGAGCTTCGAAAAAACCACAACACCTCCTTCCATAGTGTTAAATAAAACAAACCACCTTTGTCCAGTATCCACTACCAACATTTTTCTGACTACTCTCCTCCATAACCACTTCATATAATCCCCAGGGACGCCAAACTCTCCCAACAGACTGAGAGGGACGGGTCGATGGACGCCGATTCTCCCACAGAGATCCATGCTACAGACGCAGGCGCTCGATCAAAACGTCTACCGGAAAGAAATTTAGTGTCCGAGGTGGCACAAGAGACATAATCCCTGCAGAAATCGGAGGGAATCCTACCCCACAAAATACAAAAGGCTGAAGAGGGTACCAATCAAAGCTTTGAATTGATGGGATTGGACTGAACTGCCGATAGGCAAGACAGGGTGCTTGTCGATCGGCAACCCCCCATTTTTAGAAATTTCCCTTTTTCCTCTTTTGTCAAATCAAAAAACTCAATAAAAATAAATTGATATTCTCAACAGAATTTCAAAATCCCTTTTTCTCCTTATATAATTTCCCCTTTTAAATAAAAACTTTCCTTAAAAAATACTCCTTTTTACGGTCTCATAAGCAAAGTAAAAAGCGCATGTGCATGCATTCATTCATCATTAATAAAAAATAATAATAATAATAATAAAAAACTCCATTGTATTGCATCTATTTGTTTCTCTGTTAGTTCAATTTTGCAGGAAATAAAAAGAAAAAGCAAAAACAACGTGACTCAGCCCGAACCCACATTCTCTCTCTCTCTCTCTCTCTCACCCACCTTTCTCTCAAAGAGCTTTCACCCCTGCGACGCGCTCTCTTTCCCATACGGCGAGACGATGTGTCACGACCCCGTCCCAATAATTAGTAGTAAGGAATAAGTGTCTTGACATGCCACCATGGCAACATATATACTTACTTAAATTGTTTCCTTAAATAAGTGCAACGGAAATATAATCACATGGTTATGAATCATAAACTACTGAAAGTAAAAGGGATTATGTCATCAGAACTTTCTAAAAGGAAACTTCATTTATATTACAAATAACGATGAATTACAACTTAAGACAAAATTTAAATCTTATTACAAGAGAGCCAAACACGCTCTAAATGATAAAACAAACATAATAACAAAAGAGCTCTAAAAGCCGAATCTTCAACACAATCCTTTTTCGTTCCCTCCACGAACGTACTTATTTCCTGAAAAATGATTATTTATACAACATCAACTAAAAACCGAGTGAGTATTAACCTCCAGACATTCCAAGGTTTTCCAGAAAATTGATACCTATTCAATTTACAACATAAGGCATATACATATATGGACAGGAATTTGCAGTAAAATATATAAGTTAAATTGGCGGTATATATTTACAGAATAACAGTTCAGAACAGAACAGATAAAACAGATTGAGCAATATGTCAATTGTTCAATTTTATTTTGATGGCCATGTACGCGCTAATACCCAGATAAACAGATAGTGTTACCAAATGTTTCCACCCGACAACAACACAGACAGAAAATCATGATATCTGAAACAACGCCTTATTTAGGGCACACCAGCGATAAACCAGCTGGGAAGGTACCACCCAAATATTTCCACCCGATAGTCAAGGCCAACATAGTAAGAGAGTTTCCATAGGCCGAATCAATAATTTCATAATTCAAATCAGATGTATATATCGAGAGATATACACATATAACAAACGACAAAATCATCGGTATCAGATGTATTTTGAGGATAAAAACATTTCACAAAATAGATATAATTTGCATAATATCATATAATCAAAATACACAAGGAATTTCACAGAGTACTCACCTATAATAGAAATCCGAAGTTACAGAAACAGAGTCTTGGATCGCTCGTTAATCTTGAGACGAAACTTCTTCTTAAACTTTCCCCACACTTTCTCTCACTATTTCCTTTTGAACTTTTGGAGTAATTTCGTATAGGAACTGATCCTAAGGCCTTATTTATAGTTTTCCAAAGTTATTAGGGTGTTGACATGTGTCCCAATGACTAAGCATCCATTTAGGTGAGTTAGCATGTCACGTGTCACGTAACGGGGATATCTTGCAGCCTTAATTCATCGGATGCGACATGTGTTTTAACTTTATCTAAAGGATTGACATGTGTTTTATCCTTTCCTATAAAGGCGACATGTGTGCGGTGGATGTGTCCAAAATAAGCACGAGGTGGAAAGCACGAGGTGGAAAGTTATTAAGGGTATAAGGGTCATTTTACACCTGAAGGGTATTTTAGTAATTTTACACCATACATTTTCAATATTTCTTAGAGGTCCTTGAAAATATTTTATTTACAAAATGGTCCTTTATATATTTTCATTTTAGTCCTTAAAACTTTATTTATTTAAAATTAAGTCCCTAAAGTTTCATAAAATTTTATTTTCTACCCCAAAACTTATCATTTAGCTGAGGATATTCTATAAAACTTTGATTTAATCCATTTTGATGAAGAAGGGGGTTATTTTAAAGTGTTTAAGTCGGCCTAACTAGCTTCCCCTTCCAACCAATCAAAACATAACACACGGTGTGCTAAAAAAGACAAAATACGACTTAAAGGACGGACATATTTGTCCTTATTTCGTAATTTCTGTATAACTTCTTGCTCGAACCTCCGTTTAACACACCGTTTGTTGTGTTACAAACATAATTTATATATATACAACTTTATTTTTTTTTGACCTCAAGTCAATTGTTATATTATAATGGTCAAAACTAGTCTCCCATATGGACACTCCTATCGAAAACTTTAAAATTTTATGTTTGTACTAATTTCATATTTCATGATTTCTGAAGGGAGGAATAGACTAAAATAATAAATTAACATTATTCATATCACATATGAAATAATAAAACATTTAAAACTATATATGAACATATAAAAGTGGGGTCATTACATCCTACCCTCCTTATAAAAAGTTCGGTCCCCAAACTTTACTTACATTAATTTCCAAACAAGTAGGTATATTTCTCCTTTATTTCATCTTCCCGCTCCCATGTTGCTTCTTCAATGGAATGATTACGCCATAACACTTTGACCAACAGAATTACCTTGGTTCGTAATATTTGATCCTTATGGTCTAAAATCTCTACTGGATGCTCAATGTACGATAAATCTTCTCTAATTTAAAGAGGTTCGTGACTTAGGATATGCGCTGGATTTGGGACGTATTTCTTCATCATTGACACATGAAACACATTATGCACACTAGAGAGTTCAGGGGGTAAGGCTATTCTATACGCGACAGCTCCTATCCTTTCAAGGATTTCGTAGGGTCCTATGTATCTTGGACTCAATTTTCCTTTCTTCCCGAATCGGATTACTCCCTTTGTCGGTGATACTCGTAAGAACACATAATCTCCTATTTGGAATTCCAACTCTCGTCGGTGATTGTCAACATAACTCTTTTGACGACTTTGAGCTATTCGAAGTCGGTCTTGTATCAATTTCACTTTCTCTGTTGTGATCTGGATCAATTCTGGTCCCAATAATTTTCTTGCTCCAACTTCAATCCAACATGCAGGGGAACGACACCTTCTACCATAAAGTGCCTCGTATGGAGCCATTTGAATACTTGCTTGATAACTGTTATTATACGCAAATTCTACTAACGGTAAATGGTCATCCCAATTCCCTTTCAAATCAAGTATACATGCCCTAAGCATATCCTCTAAGATTTGAATGGTTCTCTCAGATTGTCCATCTGTTTGAGGATGAAAAGCGGTGCTAAAATTCAATTATTTTCCCATGGCTTCTTGTAGGCTTTTCCAAAAGCGAGACACAAATCTAGGGTCATGATCAGAAACAATTGAAACTGGGGCTCCAAGAAGCCTAATAATTTCCCGCACGTACAACTTGGCTAACTTTTCTAAAGAATGGGTAATCTTAATTGCAAGAAAATGAGCGGATTTAGTTAACCTGTCAATAATTACCCAAATAGAATTATTACCATTTGAACTCCTTGGTAAACCTGTCACAAAATCTATAGTAATATGTTCCCATTTCCACTTAGGGATAGGTAGGGGTTGTAGTAATCCTGATGGTTTTTTATGTTCAGCCTTTACTTGTTGACAAAACAAACACTGAGATACAAATTCCGCTATCTCCCTTTTCAAGTTATTCCACCAAAATACTTCTCGAAGATCTCTATACATTTTTGTACATCCGGGATGAAATGTGAATCTCGAGTAATGACTTTCCTCCAAAATTTGCCTCTTTAATTGGGCGTCAGATGACACACACACTCTATTTCCAAACCTCAATATATCATCTCGTATCACAAATTCAATCCTTTTCCCTTCAATAACTTCCTCTCTAATCTTTTTCAGTTGTGGGTTATGTACTTGTGCAATTTTGATCCTTTCCATCAACATGGGTTGTACTTGTAAGTTTGCAATTATTCCTCCTTTGCTATAGATACGTACATCTATTTCCATACTTCTCAAATCCCTTAATAAAGGTTCCTGATTTGTAACGAGACATGCTAAATTTGTTGTAGACTTCCTACTTAAAGCGTCGGCTACTACATTAGCTTTCCCCGGGTGATAGTGAATATTTACATCATAATCCTTCATCAATTCTAACCACCTCCTTTGTCTCATATTCAACTCTTTCTGAGTAAATATATACTTTAAACTCTTATGATCGGTATAAATCTCACAAGTCTCACCATACAAATAGTGTCTCCAAGTCTTAAGAGCAAAAATTACAGTTGCTAATTATATGTCATGGGTTGGATAATTCTGCTCATGGGTTTTTAACTGTCTCGAGGCATAAGCTACTACCTTTCCATTTTGCATTAGCACACATCCCAAACCATTTTTTGAAGCATCGCTATAAATCGCAAAATCCCCCCGTCTCGGAAGGAATAGTTAAAATTGGGGCAGTTACTAATCGATTCTTAAGTTCTTGAAAACTATTCTCAACTTCCTCAGACCATTCATATTTCATCTTCTTTTGGGTTAACCTAGATAGAGGTTTGACAATACTAGAAAATCTTTTGACAAATCTTCGATAATAACCTGCTAATCCAAGAAACTACGAATCTCCGTCACATTAGTTGGTCTAGGACAATCCAATATAGCTTTGATCTTTTGAGGGTCAACCGAAACTCCCTCCTTGGAAATGACATATCCTAGAAAAGAGACGCTAGGTAACCAAAACTCACACTTCTTTAATTTTGCATATAATTTCTCCTTCCTAAGGATTTGTAATACTGTCTCTAAATGCTTTTCGTATTCTTCAATACTTTTGGAATAAATAAGGATGTCATCAATGAAAACAACCACACATTGATCCAAATATTTTCTAAACACTATATTCATCATATCCATAAAAGCGACTGGTGCATTAGTTAGTCCAAATGGCATCACAAGAAATTCATAGTGACCATATCTAGTACGAAAAGCTGATTTCGAAATATCATCCTCCTTAATCTTCAATTGGTGATAGCCTGACCTAAGGTCAATCTTTGAAAATATTTGCGCACCTTGAAGTTGGTCAAACAAATCATCTATAAGAGGTAAGGGGTATTTATTCTTAATGGTCACCTTATTTAGTTCACGATAATCTATACATAACCTCATCGTCCCATCCTTCTTTTTAACAAATAACACTGGATCACCCCAAGGGGATACACTTGGTCTAATAAAACCCTTATCTAAAAGATCTTGTAATTGAACTTTTAATTCCTTTAGTTCTAAAGGTGCCATACGATAAGGTGGTTTAGAGATTGGTATAGTTCCAGGAACGAGGTCAATCATAAACTCTATTTCTCTACTAGGAGGAAAACTGGGTAAATCATTTGGAAAAATATCTGGAAAATGTTTAGCTATAGGAATATCGTCTAAAATGGTCCCTTTTGTTTGAAAATCACTAACACTCTCATGGAATCCTTGACATCCCTTCTTAAGAAAACTACAAGCTTAGATTGCAGAGATAATACAAATGAGAGATAGGATGCCTGTTCCTTCAAAGCTGAATTCTGGTTGGTTAGGAATTTGGAAAGTAACTCTCTTCTCAAAACAATCTACCTTAGCATGATACGATGCTAGCAAATCCATCCCAAAAATGACTTCAAAGTTTTTTATGTCTAAAATTATCAAATCAACAAATAGTTTATGACTACTAACATTTATAGGGCAAGATTTATATACTAAGGTTCCCATCAATAAGTCACCCGAAGGAGTAGAAATGTGCATGCTATGATTCAAGGGTTCGGGCTTATTAGGAAAGCGATTAACAAAATGCACAGAAATAAATGAATGGGTAGAACCAGGATCTATTAAAATTTTAAAAGGTTATGCACATATAGAAAGTGTACCTGACACTACTGCATTATAAGCTTGGGTATTAGAAAGTGCAAAAAATCTACCTTGTCTGCCTTGGTCCTTCTTTTCACCTAAAGGCTGTATCGGAATCCTTGCTGGGGTTGGACAATCTTTTATCTGATGTCCCTTATGTCCACATCTAAAATAATCTCCCGTATCCTTGTAACAAGGCCTTCCTCCATGCATCTTCCCACATTGCTGACATATCTTGTTATTATACCGTTTATCATCCCTAGCTCCCCCAACATTGGATGTATTCCTAAAATTATTTCTATTATTTGTGTTCTTCCCTATTTGTTCCCCAAACTTCCTCTTACCATCTCTAATTCTATTGTACTCCTCTCCATCCCTCGCAGCTATCATAGCCCTAGCCACGACGTCACTATATAATGTCAACTTCAGGATGGAAATTCGACTACGAATACTCAACCTTAACCCACGTTTAAACTTTTTGGCTTTTAAAACGTCAGTTATCACAACATAAGGTGAAAAATGGGATAACTCGGTAAACTTGGCCTCTTATTGACTAACCGTCATATTCCCTTGCACTAGATTCATGAATTCAGCTGCCATTTCATCCTTCACCGTTTCAGGGAAATATTTCTCATAAAAGATCACCAAAAATTCCTTCCAACCTATACAAGTATTCATCTCCTCGTGTATTCTCTTAGTCATTCTCCACCAATGTTTGGCTTCACCTTCTAACACAAATGTTGCAAATGAAACCCTTTGTTCATCGGTACACTTAAGAACATCAAGCATCTTTTCCATCTACATCACCCAACTTTCTGCTTCAGTGGGGTTAGGAGTACCTTTAAAAGAAGGCGGGTTCAACTTCTTGAAATTCTCAATGGTATAACTAGTTGGTTCAAGATTCCTCGGTGCTCCATTATTCACTTGATGCCCCACAATCTTTGCTAGACTCTCAATCGCCTTGTATGCACCTTCCAGTCCTTCCATACTTGAACCACTTGTTCTCACAGTTGATCTTGGCTTGCTCATTTTCTACAGTCATGGCCAAACATAAGACGTATTATACTAACTCAAGATAGCAATTTAGAAGAACAATTATATATGAAAAATTATATGTAGAATGTAAGACACATGGAGGCTTATCACATAAGTTGGATATTTAATCCTATATCCTATGTACGAAGACTTAAAATCGATAACGTTCGAAACTTATGTTCAGTAGTCTACAGGTTCATAACCTATGCTCTGATACCACCTCTGTCACGACCCCGTCCTAATAATTAGTAGTAGGTAATGAGTGTCTTGACATGCCACCAAGGCAACATATATTCTGACTTAAATTGTTTCCTTAAATAAGTGCAACGGAAATATAATCACATGGTTATAAATCATAAACTACTGAAAGTAAAGGGATTACATCATCAGAGCTTTCTAAAAGGAAACTTCATTTATATTACAAATAACGATGAATTACAACTTAAGAAAAAATTTAAATCTTATTACAAGAGAGCCAAACACGCTTTAAATGATAAAACAAACATAATAGCAAAAGATCTTTAAAGCTGAATCTTCAACACAATCCTTTTTCGTTCCCTCCACGAACCTACTTATTTCCTGAAAAATGATTATTTATACAACATCAACTTAAAACCGAGTGAGTATTAATCTCCAGACATTCCAAGGTTTTCCAGAAAATTGATACTTATTCAATTTACAACAAAAGGCATATACATATATGGACAGGAATTTGCAGTAAAATATATAAGTTAAATTGACAGTATATATTTGCAGAATAACAGTTCAGAACAGAACAGATAAAACAGTTTGAGCAATATGTCAATTGTTCAATTTTATTTTGATGGCCATGTACGCTCTAATACCCAGATAAACAGATAGTGTTACCAAATGTTTCCACACGGCAACAACACAGACAGAAAATCATGATATCTGAAACAATGCCTTATTTAGGGCACACCAACGATAAACCAGCTGGGAAGGTACCACCCAAATATTTCCACCCGGTAGTCAAAGGCATCATAGTAAGAGAGTTTCCATAGGCCGAATCAATAATTTTAGAATTCAAATCAGATGTATATATCGAGAGATATACACATATAACAAACGACGAAATCATCGGTATCAGATGTACATTGAGGATAAAAACATTTCACAAAATAGATATAATTTGCATAATATCATATAATCAAAATACACAAAGAATGTCACAGAGTACTCACCTAGAACAGAAATCCGAAGTTACAGAAACAGAGTCTTGGATCGCTCGTTAATCTTGAGACGAAACTTCTTCTTAAACTTTTCCCGCACTTTCTCTCACTATTTCCTTTTGAACTTTTGGAATAATTCCGTATAGGAACTGATCCTAAGGCCTTATTTATAGTTTTCCAAAGTTATTAGGGTGTTGACATGTGTCCCAATGACTAAGCATCCATTTGGGTGAGTTAGCATGTCACGTGTCACGTAACGGGGATATCTTGCAGCCTTAATTCACCCGAATGCGACACATGTTTTAGCTTTATCTAAAGGATTGATATGTGTTTTATCCTTTCCTATAAAGGCGACACGTGTGCGGTGGATGTGTCCAAAAGAAGCACTAGGTGGAAAGTTATTAAGGGTATAAGGGTCATTTTATACCTGAAGGGTATTTTAGTAATTTTACACCATACATTTTCAATATTTCTTAGAGGTCCTTGAAAATATTTTATTTACAAAATGGTCCTTTATATATTTTCATTTTAGTCCTTAAAACTTTATTTATTTAAAATTAAGTCCCTAAAGTTTCATAAAATTTTATTTTCTACCCCAAAACTTGTCATTTAGCTTAGGATATGCTATAAAACTTTGATTTAATCCATTTTAATGTAGAAGGGGGTTATTTTAAAGTGTTTAAGTCGGCCTAAATAGCTTCCCCTTCCAACCAATCAAAACATAACACACGGTGTGCTAAAAAAGATAAAATACGACTTAAGGGACGGACAAATTTGCCCTTATTGCGTAATTTCTGTATAACTTCTTGCTCGAACCTCCGTTTAACACACCGTTTGTTGTGTTACAAACATAATTTATATATATACAACTTTATTTTTTTACCTCAAGTCAATTGTTATATTATAATGGTCAAAACTAGTCTCCCATATGGACACTCCTATCGAAAACTTTAAAATTTTATGTTTGTACTAATTTCATATTTCATGATTTCTGAAGGGAGGAATAGACTAAAATAATAAATTAACATTGTTCATATCACATATGAAATAATAAAACATTTAAAACTATATATGGACATATAAAAGTGGGGTCATTACACGATGCATCGCCACTACCCGAGCCAGAGTCCTCTCCGGATGAAGCAGATCGCACCAAGCAAGAAGGAACAGGAACCGCATCCCGAATATGGGAAGTCGCAGAAGATATCCAGTCTCTGATGTCTCTTAGCCAAGTGGTCGACACTCGGGCTTGCTGTAAGGAAAGGGAAAAATTAGTATCAAAGCAGAGATAACCAAAACAGAAAAGAAAGAAAGAGAAAAACAAAAAGGTATACCGTAGGTCGGAGGACCTCCGTTGTCAAACCCAACTCCTCCGGATCAATCGCATGAGGATGATGCAGCATAGGCACCATCCCTCCATCAGCCCGCCGAATGTTGTACGAAAGGGTATGCAACCGCACAAAAGGAACCTCTGAAGTCGCCGTCGCAGATGCTGTCGGACCGCCGTCACTGTGGGAAGACCCCACCGCCCGACTCGAACCCGCAGGAAGGAAAGGCATGGAATCATATATGCTGGGCGCCATCAACCAGCTCGTCACAAAGTTCATATAGTCATATGGCGCAGCCGTATCAGTGTACAATAAGTAGGACTCGCCGATCATCGTCGCGATCGTCGCATCCTCCGACCGCAGTCGCTCCCCCTCATAGACGTAGGAGGCTGTGCAGGTGGCACCACCACCTCCTCCTCAACAATCTGGCGATCCACCCTCTCTCCGAGATACCAGGAATGACCGAACTCATGCGCCAGTAAATGCCTCATATGCGCGTTCACCCCGATCGTCCCCGCATCCTGAATAGATGTACCCCAGGGATAAAAGGTCACCTGAAAATCCCCAAGCAGGCATAAATCAATACAAGATCAGAAGGTGCAAAAACCAAGACTGAAAATGGAAAGAGTCTTACCCTACCACTGGTCAGGTCATTCAAGACCTGACGCACCGCCTCCAGAGAGAGAGAGATCCCTTCGACTGTCGATTGACCTTACACCATCAATACAATCAACAAGAGTACCCAACAGTGTCGTCCTTTAGAGCGATCAACGGGGTATTACACCCAATCACCTCATAAAATCACGTCTGTCAAAGATAAGAATTCATAAATAAAAAGTGACGCATAAGGAAAATGCGAATGCATGAAAAGAAATGCGCAAACTGAAGAATACCACAAGAAGGTATGTGACTCCAGTAAAAGTCTACCGGCAGCACCGGCTGAATGCATCCAGAAAAGAGTAAAGGGTCGCTAAAGCCAGACTCCCCCAATCATAGAAAGGGATGTTCGAAAACATCCTCAAGTACGGCAAAAACCACAAATGGAGGACATCGCCGCTCGACGCCACCATAAAACCTCCCAACACCAGCCAAATAAATAATCGAGCCATCTGCCTCACTTGCAGCCCATCCTCCACATCAATCACCCCGCCCAACAGGACATCCTTCAATAGGGACAACCGGATAGAATCCCCATAAACTATCCTCCCTACATCACCAAGTGTCGCACACACTGCCTCCGATCTCACTCGTAAAGAGCGATACACCTCTATTCGCTCTCCATCACAATCCAGTCCCAACAACTAATGCTTGTCTATGAGAGTCACAGTCATCTCCCCGAAGCCAAAATGGAAGGTGTGGGTAGTATCCCACCACCTCTCCCCCAAAGTGCATAGGACCGCTGTCGAACGAGGTGTCTCATCCAGCGCAGATGCCAACCTCCCAAAACCCGCTGATGATATCACCCAACGCACCACAGGTGGGAGATGCTTCCAGAAATCCCTGAGCCTCGTCGTCCCGTGGGCGCGTATGTTCTTCAGAGAAATATCAAACTGGGAAAAAAGGAAAAATCTTATCAGAAGTCAAGATAGAAAGAAAAATCACCAAAAAGAAAGGAATGCCAAAGGTCAGGTCACTTACATAACCGCCAGGATTCACTTTCGAAGAGCGATGACGCGATGGCTCCCACAACAAAGTTCGCTCGTCCGCAACAGGCTCAAATGCATCAAAGGAGTTCTCACTCCCCAAAGCAAGAGGCGCCCTGGCCCTCCACTCCATATACGCCCAGTCATCAATGATCAACCACTCCCTGTGTACTGTGGTGCTAAAAAATGAGGCAATTTCTTAAAGATTAGAATGCTAGAAAGATTTGCAGAGGAATCGCAGAAAGAGAGAAAGCAAAGAAGCTGTGAAAAAAATGAAGGGATTCGCCCCCTTTATATAGGATGCTGAACGTCATGTCGATCGGCACTGACCCCCACCATACCGATCGACACTGACTCCTTACCTTCTCGAGGCAGTCCAAAAGTCTGTGCCACTGCCGAATGGCACCCCTCATACCATGCTGACCGGCACCCTCCTTAAATTTCGTACAAAAATTCCCAGAAAATACCAGAAAGCCCCGAAAAATCCTCAAAAAATTCCTAAAAATTTCAGGAAGGATTCAAAACATTTTCACCAGGAAAATTCGCATTCCCTCAAGTGAAACCCCTCTTTTCCAGCGAAATCCTCAAAAAACAGGTGAATCTCCTCCCGACAAAGCCCCGGAGGATCTCTAAGGATCGCCTGATCACTTCCCCAGTGGAGTTTTTACAGCACCAAAATTGGTTGTTCCCCCCTACGAGGCCTCCTAAAGAAATAAAAGCTTCCCCAGCTATCAGCTCCCCATCTCAGATCAAAATCACAAGGCACTTTCTCCAGCAGAATCAAAATCCAATCTTTATCCACTCTTAGGTCATAATTGACCTCGGTCTTGGATCATCACCTGAGTTAGGTCAGAATTGACCTCGATCCTCGGTCATCACTACTCTTAGGTCAAAACTGACCTCAATCTTGGATCGTCACCTGCCACTTTACAACCGTATTAATTTTTAGAAAGACTCTCTTATTTCCATTATGGCCTGCTGGCCTCCCTGTCATTCCCTTAACCCTAATGGCCCTGAGGAATAATTATATTGCTGTTACTATGAAGGACCCTATTGGTCCTACCTGAGCTTGCCACTCTCCAGCAAGTCACTTTCGGATCTAAATCTCTTAGTTATGTTATTATACCAAAAGTTTCGCTCCCATTGTTATACTCTGCTGGCATTATTCCTGTCTACATACCAACTAATTTATTTTCACTTTTTAGCTGTATATAAGTTTTACATAGGTGGTCCTAGTCTCTACACATAGGACACCTTTCTGAGACATTCTCATATTTCTGGTCTCACTTGCCATGTTGGTGTGTCCTTCAATTGGATTGAGTAGTATTGGACCTGATTGCTACTCTGCATTTTCCCTTTTATTTCGCTAGTCTTTTGGAACTCATCGTTGGACTTAATCGTCTTAACTGATTCCACCGTCACTTGGTAGAAATTTGACTGGTCTGAAATATTTAAATGGGTCCCTTATATACCCTTCTGTGACACTTTACTAGCACCGTTAAAATCCAGTCTTATTTTTAGGTTAGATTTTTTAACCCTATTGACTCCTTCCTCTTAGAAGTTTGATGTGAACTTATACACATGTGATCCCGACGGTACCGATATTAGTTATCCCAATCGGATTTCCCTTTCACTCCTGTGTATCCTTCCTATGGGTCCATTATTAATCTACAGACCCTTTATCATTCTCCGTATCACCTTCGTCGGGTACGAAGTTTGCTAAACAATTCATTGTCTCTCTCACGATCGATCACTATCTTGCTTACTTGTGATAAGTTTCCAAACTCCAACCGAATCTCTATCATAACAGAAGAGGGAAGACTTTTCTGTCACTTCTCTCGAATCCTTTAATTCTCTTTATATCTACTTTCTTATATGGGATGACCAACTCATATCACCTAAATACTTCTCTTATGAGCAAGGGCTGTACCTTAAATTTTTAATCCTGGGTGTTGCTGCACTACACCCTACACAATTATCTTTGGATCAAATCAATCCGTCGGTTAATCACACCACCTCTCCTTCTTGACTCCTTATAGGCTACTCTTCAAAAGAGTCCCCCTGATTCACCCCTGCCTACCACGCTGGGTGAGTCTGTAATTGTACCATCATTCTCTACGATGATGTTTGGGGAAATTACTGTCGGTTTGAGAATATAATAATAATTTGAAAATATGAGGGCGTAAGCTCGAAAATAAGGTGTTAGAGGGGGAAAACACGAAACAACCCTCGTACCATCCCGTGAGAGGCAACAGCACCTCTCACGGGACCAATATAACACGTTGGAACTGAACGCGTGATAACGGGACTCCCGGTTTGATAATAAAATGATAATTTGAAAATATGAGGATGAAAGCATGAAAACAAGGTGTTAGAGGGTGAAAATGAGAAACAACCCCCGTACGGTCCCGTGAGAGGAATTGACACCTCTCACGGGACCAATGTAACATGTAAGAACTGACCACGCGATAATGGGACTCCTAGTTTTAAAATACGATGATAATTTGAAAATATGAGGACTTAAGCTTGAAAATAAGGCGTTAGAGGGTAAAACTCGAAATAACCCCTGTACGGTCCCGTGAGAGGCACCACCACCTCTCATGGGACTAATGTAACACGTAGGAACTGACCGCGTGATCACGGGACTCTCGGTTTGAGAATACAATGATAATTTGAAAATATAAGGACTTAAGCTTGAAAACAAGGCGTTAGAGGGTGAAACCTCGAAACAACCCCCGTACGGTCCCGTGAGAGGCACCAACACCTCTCATGAGACCAATATAACACGTAGGAACTTACCGGGTGATAACGGGACTCCCGGTTTGAAAATACGACGATAATTTGAAAATATGAGGACTTAATCTTAAAAACAAGGCTTTAAAGGGTGAAAACTCAAAACAGCCCCCGTACGGTCCCGTGGAGGAACCGATATCTCTCACGGGACCAATTTAACACCTAGGAACTCACCGCACGATCAAGGTACTTTCGATTTTAGAATATGACGATAATTTGAAAATATGAGGACTTAAGCTTGAAAATAAGGCGTTAGAGGGTAAAACTCGAAACAACCCTCGTACAGTCCCGTGTGAGGCATCAACACCTCTCGTGGGACTAATGTAACACGTAGGAACTGACCGCGCCATAACGGGACTCCCGATTTGAGAATACGATAATAATTTGAAAATATGAGAACTTAAGCTTGAAAACAAGGCGTTAGAGGGTGAAAACTCGAAACAGCGCCCCTACGGTCCCGTGAGACGAACCAACACCTCTCACGGGACCAATGTAACACGTAAGAACTGACCGTGCCATAACAGGACTCCAGGTTTGAGAATACGACGATAATTTGTACATATGAGGGCTTAAGCTTGAAAACAAGGGGTTGGAGGGTGAAAGATCGAAACAACCCCAATACAATTCTGTAAGATGCACCAACATCTCTCCCCTACCTCTCCCGGAACCAATGTAACACGTAAGAACTAATCGCACGATAACGGGACTCCTGTTTTGAGAATACGGCGATAATTTGAAAATATGAGAACTTAAGCTTGAAAATAAGGCGTTAAAGGGTGAAAACTCGAAACAACCCCCGTACGGTCCAGTGGACGAACCAACATCTCTCACGGGACCAATTTAACACCTAGGAATTGACCGCGCGTTCACGGGAATTCCAGTTTCAGAATATGACGATAATTTGAAAATATGTGGACTTAAGCTTGAAAATAAGGCGTTAGAGGGTAAAACTCGAAACAACCACTGTACGATCCCGGTAGAGGCACCAACACCTCTCATAGGACTAATGTAACACGTAAGAAATGATCGCGCAATAATGTGACTCCCGGTTTGAGAATACGACAATAATTTGAAAATATGAGGAGTTAAGCTTCAAAACAAGGCGTTAGAGGGTGAAAACTCAAAACAATCCCCGTCCGGTCCCGTGAGAGGAACCAACACCTCTCACGCGCCCAATGTAACACGTAGGAATTGATCGCACGATCATGGAACTCTAGGTTTGAGAATACGATGATAATCTGAAAATATGAGGACTTAAACTAGAAAACAAAGCGTTAGAGGGTGAAAACTCGAAACAAACCTCGCACGATCCTATGACAGGCACTAACATCTCTCGCAGGACCAATGTAACACGTAGGAACTGATCGTGGGATAACGGGGCTCCCGGTTTGGTAATACGACAATAATTTGAACATATAATGACTTAAGCTAAAAAACAAGGCGTTAGAGGGTGAAAACTCGAAATAGCCCACGTACGGTCCCGTAAGAGGCACCAACACCTCTCACGGGATCAATGTAACACGTAGGAACTGACCGCACGATAACGGGACTCCCGATTTTAGAATACGATGATAATTTGAAAATATGAGGACTTAAGCTTGAAAACAAGGCGTTATAGGGTAAAAAATCGAAACACACCCGTAAGGTCCCGTGAGAGGCACCAACACCTCCCACGGGACCAATGTAACACATAGGAATTGATCGCACGATCACGGGACTCTCGGTTTGCGAATATGACGAAAATTGGAATATATGAGGACTTACGCTTTAAAACAAGGCGTTAGAGGGGAAAACATGAAACAACCTCCGTACGATCCCGAGAGAGGCACCAGCATCTCTCGCGGGGCCAGTGTAACACGTAGGAACTAACCGCGCGATATCAGGAGTCCCTATATGAGAATACGATGATAATTTGAAAATATAAGGACTTAAGCTCGAAAATAAGGCGTTAGAGGGTGAAAACTCGAAACAACCCCCGTACGGCTCCGTAAGAGGCACCAACACCTCTCACGGGACCAATGTAACACATAGGAACTGACCGCATGATAATAGGACTCCCAATTTGAGAATGCACCGGTAATTTAAAAATATGAGGACTTAATCTTGAAAATAAGACGTTCGAGGGTGAAAACTCAAAACAGTCCCCGTACAGTTCTGTGAGAGGTACCAACACCTCTCACGGGACCAATGTAACACGTAGTAAGACACCACGCGGTCACGAGACTCCCAGTTTGAGAATACGATGATAATTTGAAAAGATGAGGACTTAAGCTTGAAAATAAGTCATTGGAGAGTGAAAACTCGAAATATCCCCCGTAAGGTCCCGTGAGAGGCACCGACACCTCTCACGGGACTAATGTAACACGTAAGAACTGACCGCGCCATAACGGGACTCTCGGTTTTTGAATACGACGATAATTTAAAAATATGAGGACTTAAGCTTGAAAATAAGGTGTCAGAGGGTGAAAACTCGAAACAGCCCCCGTACGGTCCCGTGAGAGGCACCAACACCTCTCACGGGACCAATGTAACACGTAGATACTGACCGCACAATAATGGGACTCTCGATTTGAGAATACAATGATAATTTGAAAATATGTGTACTTAAGCTTGAAAACAAGGCGTTATAGGGTGAAAACTTGAAACCGTCCCCGAACGGTTCCGTGAGAGGCACCAACACCTCTCATGGGACCAATGTAATACATAGGAACTGATCGCATGATAACCGGACTACCGGTTTGAGAATACAACGATAATTTGAAAATATGAGGACTTAAGCTTGAAAACAACGCGTTAGAGGGTGAAAACTTAAAACAACCCCTGTACGGTTCCGTGAGAGGCACCAACACCTCTCAAGGGACTAATGTAACATGTAGGAACTAATCGCGGGGTCACGGGACTCCGAGTTTAAGAATATGATGATGATTTGAAAATATTAGTACTTAAGCTTGAAAATAAGGCGTTAGAGGGGGAAAACATGAAACGACCCTCGTACGGTCTCGTGAGAAGCACAAACACCTCTCACGGGACGGTTGTAACACGTAGGAACTGACTGCGCGATAGTGGGGCTCCCGGTTTGAGAATACGACGATATTTTGAAAATATAAGGACTTAAACTTGAAAATAAGGCGTTAGAGGTTGAAACTCGAATAGCCCTCCCCGTGAGAGGCTCCAACACCTCTCACGGGACCAATGTAACACATAAGAACAGATCACGAGAGGGTGAAAAATTGAAACAACCCCCGTACTATTTCGTGAGAGGCACCAACAACTCTCACAGGACTAATGAAACACGTAGGAACTAACCGCGCGATCTCGGGACTCCCGGTTTGAGAATACGACGATAATTTGAGAATAAGAGGACTTAAGCTTAAAAACAAGGCGTTAGAGGGTGAAACCTCGAAACAACCCCCGTACGGTCCCGTGAAAGGCACCAGCACCTCTCACGAGATCAATATAACACATAGGAACTTACCAGGTGATAGCGGGACTCCCGGTTTAAGAATACGACGATAATTTAAAAATATGAGGACTTAAGCTTGAAAACAAGGCGTTAAAGTGTGAAAACTCGAAACAGCCCCCGTACGGTCCCATGGAGGAACCAACATCTCTCACAGGACCAATTTAACACCTAGGAACTGACTACGCGATCACAGTACTCCCGGTTTTAGAATATGATGATAATTTGAAAATATGAGGACTTAAGCTTGAAAATAAGGCATAAGAGGGTATTACTCGAAATAGCCCCCGTATAGTCCCGTGAGAGGCACCAACACCTCTCACGGGATAAATGTAACACGTAGGAACTGACCGCGCCATAACGTGACTGCCAATTTTAGAATACGATGATAATTTGAAAATATGAGGACTTAAGCTTTAAAATAAGGCGCTAAAGAGTGAAGACTCGAAACAACCCTCGTTCGGTTCCGTAAGAGGCACCAACACCTCTCACGGGACCAATGCTACACGTAGAAAATGACCGTGCGATAACAGGACTCCCTATTTGAGAGTACTATGATAATTTGAAAATATGAGGACTTAAGCCTTAAAACAAGGCGTTAGAGGGGGAAAATACGAAATAACCCCCATACGATCCCGTGATAGGCATCAACACCTCTCGCGGGACCAATGTAACATGTAGAAACTGATCGCGCGATCACAGGACTCCTGATTTGAGAATACGATGATAATTTGAAAATATTAGGACTTAAGCTTGAAAATAAGGCGTTAGAAGGTGAAAACTCGAAATAGCCCCCGTACGGTTTTGTGAGAGGCAACAACACCTCTCACGGGACCAATGTAATACGTAGGAACTGACCGTGAGATCACGAGACTCCCAATTTAATAATACTTTGATAATTTGAAAATATGAGGACTTAAGCTTGAAAACATGGCGTTAGAGGGTGAAAACTCGAAACAACCCCCGTACGGTTCCATGAGAGGCACCAACACCTCTCAAGGGACTAATGTAACATGTAGGAACTAATCGCAGGGTCATGGGACTCCCAGCTTTAGAATACGATAATAATTTGAAAATATGAGGGCCTATGCTTGAAAATAAGGCGTTAGAGGGGGGAAAACTTGAAACAACCCCCGTACGGTTCCGTAAGTGGTACCAACACTTCTCGCAGGACAAATGTAACATGTAGGATTTGATCGCACGATAACGGGACTCACGGTTTGAGAATACAATGATAATTTGAAAATATGAGGACTTAAGCTTGAAAACAAGGCGTTAGAGGGGGAAAATATGAAATAATCCCCGTACCATCCCGTGAGAGGCAACAACACCTCTCACATGACCAATGTAACATGTTGGAACTTAACGCGTGATAATGGGATTCCCAGTGTCAGAATACCACGATAATTTGAAAATATGAGGACTTAAGGTTGAAAAGAAGGCGTTAGAGGGTAAACGTCAAAATAAACCCCGTACGGTCTGCCTCTCAGGGGACTAATGTAACATGTAGGAACTAATCGCGTGATCACGGGACTCCCGGTTTGAGAATACAATGATAATTTGAAAATATGGGGACTTAAGCTTGAAAATAAGGCGTTAGAGGGTGAAACCTCGAAACAGTCCCCGTACAGTCCCATGAGAAGCACCAATACCTCTCACGAGACCAATGTAACACGTAGGAACTGAGCGGGTGATAACGGGACTCCTAGTTTGAGAATAATACGATAATTTAAAAATATGAGGACTTAAGCATGAAAATAAGGCGTTAAAGGGTGAAAACTCAAAACAGCCCCCGTACAGTCCCATGGAGGAACCAACATCTCTCACGGGACCAATTTTACACCTAGGAACTCATCGCGCGATCACGGGACTCCCGGCTTTAAAATATGACGATAATTTAAAAATATGAGGACTTAAGCTTGAAAATAAGGCATTAGAGGGTAAAACTCGAAACAACCCCCATACGGTCCCGTGAGAGGCACCAACACCTCCCATGGGACTAATATAACACGTAGGAACTGACCGCGCCATAACGGGACTCCCTATTTTAGAATACGACAGTAATTTGAAAATATGAGAACTTAAGCTTGAAAACAAGGCGTTAGAGGGAGAAAACCCAAAATAGCCCCCATCCGATCCCGTGAGAGGAACCAACACCTCTCGCGGGACCAATGTAACACGTAGGAACTGACCGCACGATCACGGGACTCCAGGTTTGAGAATACGATGATAATTTAAAAATATGAGGACTTAAAATAGCAAATAAGGCGTTAGAGGGTAAAACTCAAAACAGCTCCCGTACGGTCCTGTCACGGGACCAATATAACACGTAGATACTCATCGTGAGATAACGGGACTCTCAGTTTGAGAAGACGATGATAATTTAAAAATATGTGTACTTAAGCTTGAAAACAAGCCGTTAGAGGGTAAAAACTCGAAACTGCCACTGAACGCTTCCATGAGAGGCACCAATACCTCTTATGGAACCAATGTAACACATAGGAACTGACTGCGCGATAACGGGACTCCCGGTTTGAGAAAACGACGGTAATTTTAAAATATTAGGACTTAAGCTTAAAAATAAGGCGTTAGAGGGTGAAAACTCGAAACTGCCCCGTACGGTTCTGTGAGAGGCACCAACATCTCTCACGGGACCAATGTTACACGTAAGAACTGACTGCCCGATCACGTGACTCCCGGTTTTAGAATATGACGATAATTTAAAAATATGAGGACTTGCACTTGAAAATAATCCGTTAGAGGGTGAAAACTGGAAACAACTCGAGTACGGTCCCGTGAGAGACACCAACACCTCTCACGGGACCAATATAACCCGTAGAAACTAACCGCGTGATAACGGGACTCCCGTTTTAAGAATACGATGATAATTTGAAAATATGAGTACTTAAGCTTGAAAACAAGGCGTTAGAGGGAGAAAATACGAAACAACCCTCGTACGGTCCCATAAGAGGCACACACACCTCTCACGGGACGGTTGTAACACGTAGGAACTGACTGCGCGATAGTTGGGATCCCGGTTTGAGAATACGACGATATTTTGAAAATATAAGGACTTAAGCTTGAAAATAAGGCGTTAGAGGGTGAAACTCGAATAACCCTCCCCGTGAGAGGCTCCAACACCTCTCACGGGACCAATGTAACACATAGGAACAGATCGCGCGATAACGGGACTCTCGATGTGAGAATACGACTATAATTTGAAAATTCGAGGACTTAAGCTTGAAAATAAGGCGTTAAAGGGTAAAGCTCGAAACATCCCCCGTACGGTCCCGTGAGAGGCACCAACACCTCTCGCGGGACAAATGTAACACGTAGGAACTCACCGTGCGTTCACAGGACTCGCGGTTTGAGAATACGACGATAATTTGAAAATATGAGGACTTAAGCTTGAAAATAAGGCGTTAGAGGGGGAAGACTCGAAACAACCCTCGTACGGTCCCGTGAGAGGTACCAACACGTCTTGTAGGACTAATGTAACACGTAGGAACTAACTTCGCGATAACGGGACTCCCGATTTGAGAATACGATGATAATTTGAAAATATGTGGACTTAAGCTTAAAAATAAGGCGTTAGAGGGGGAAAAATGAAACAACCCTCGTACGGTCCCTTAAGAGGCACCAACACCTCTCGCGAAACCAATGTAACACGTAGGAATTGATCGCGCGATAATGGGGTCCCGATTTGAGAATATGACGATAATTTGAAAGTATAAGGACTTAGTCTTAAAAACACGACCTTAGAGGGTGAAAACTTAAAACAACCCTCCAACACATCTCATGGGACCAATGCAACACGTAGGAACTGATCGCGCGATCACGGGACTCCCTATTTGAGAATACGACGATAATTTGAAAATATGAGGACTTAAGACTTAAAACAAGGCGTTAGAGGGGAAAACATGAAATAGCCCCCGTACGATCCCGTGAGAGGCACCAACACCTCTTACGGGACCAATGTAACACATAGGAACTGATCGCGCGATAACGGGACTCCCGATTTGAGAATACCACGATAATTTGAAAATATGTGGACTTAAGCTTTGAAATATGACGTTAGAGGGAGAAAATCCAGACATCCCCCTTACGGTCCCTTGAGAGGCCCCAACACCTCTCGCGGGACCAATGTAATATGTAGAAACTGGCCGCATGATCACGGGACTCTCAGTTTGAGAATACGACGATAATTTGAAAATATGAGGACTTAAGCTTAAAAACAAGGTGTACGGTGGTAAAACTCGAAACAACAACACCTCTCGCGGGACCATTGTAACTCGTAGGAACTCACCGCGCGATCACGGGACTCATGGTTTTAGAATACGACAATAATTTGAAAATATGAGGACTTGAGCTTAAAAAAAGGCGTCAAAGGGGGGAAAATACAAAACAACCCTCGTACGGTCCCGTGAGAGGAACCAACACCTCTCCCGAGGCCAATGTAACACTTAGGAACTGACTGTGCGATAACCGGACTCCCACTTTGAGAATACGACGCTAATTTACAAATATGAGGACTTAAGCTTGAAAAAAAGGCGTTAGAGGGTGAAAAATTGAAACAACCCCCGTATTGTTTCGTGAGAGGCACCAACACCTCTCACGGGACTAATGCAACACGTAGGAACTGAGCGCGCTATCTCGGGACTCTCGGTTTGAGAATACGACGATAATTTGAGAATATGAGGACTTAAGCTTGAAAACAAGGCGTTAGAGGGTGAAACCTCAAAACAGCCCCCGTAGGGTCCCGTGAGAGGCACCAGCACCTCTCACGAGACCAATTTAACACATAAAAACTTATCGGGTGATAACGGGAGTCCCGGTTTAAGAATACGCCGATAATTTGAAAATATGACGACTTAAGCTTGAAAATAAGGCGATAAAGGGTGAAAACTCGAAACAACCCCCGTACGGTCCCGTGGTGGAACCAACATCTCTCACAAGACCAATTTAACACCAAGGAACTGGCCGCGTGATCACGGTACTCCCGGTTTTAGAATATGACGATAATTTGAAAATATGAGGACTTAAGCCTGAAAATAAGGCGTTAGAGGGTAAAACTCGATACAGCCCCCGTAAGGTCCCGTGAGAGGCACCAACACCTCTCACGGGACTAATGTAACACGTAGGAACTGACCACGCCATAACGGGACTCTCAATTCTAGAATACGATGATAATTTCAAAATATGAGGACTTAAGCTTGAAAATAAGGTGTTAGAGGGTGAAAACTCGAAACAGCCCCCGTACGGTCTCGTGGGAGGAACGAGCACCTCTCATGGGACCAATGTAACACGTAAGAACTGATCGCGCCATAACAGGACTCCAAGTTTGAGAATAGGACGATAATTTGTAAATATGAGGGATTAATCTTGAAAACAAGGGGTTGGATGGTGAAAGATCGAAACAACCCCCATACGATTCTGTAAGAGGCACCAACACCTCTCACGTGCCTCTCCCGGAACCAATGTAACACGTAGGAACTGACCGAAAAATAACGATACTCCCAGTTTGAGAATATGATGATAATTTGAAAATATGAGGACTTAAGCTTGAAAATAAGCCGTTAAAGGGTGAAAACTCGAAACAGCCCCCGTACGGTCTTATTAGAGCACCAACACCTCTCATGGGACAAATGTAACACGTAGATACTGACCGTGCGATAAGGGACTCTCGATTTGAGAATACGATGATAACTTGAAATTATGTGTACTTAAGAGCTTAAAAACAAGACGTTAGATGGTGAAAACACGAAACTGCCACCGAACAGTTCCGTGAGTGGCACCAACACCTCTCAAGGGACTAATGTAACATGTAGGAACTAATCGCATGATAACGGGACTCCCGGTTTAAGAATACGACAATAATTTAAAAATATGAGTACTTAAGCTTAAAAACAAGGCGTTAGAGAGGGAAAACATGAAACAATCCTCATACGGTCCCGTGAGAGGCACAAACACCTCTCACCAGACGATTGTAACACGTAGGAACTGACCGCACGATAACGAGGTTCCCGATTTGAGAATACGATCATATTTTGAAAATATAAGGACTTAAGCTTGAAAACAAGGTGTTAGAGGGTGAAACTCGAATAACCCTCCTCGTGAGAGGCTCCAACTCCTCTCACGGGACCAATGTAACACATAGGAACAGATCGCGCGATAACGGGACTACCGGTGTGAGAATACGATGATAATTTGAAAATACGAGGACTTAAGCTTAAAAAGAAGGCGTTAAAGGGTAAAGCTCAAAACATCCCCCGTACGATCCCGTATAAGGCACCAACACCTCTCGCGGGACAAATGTAACACGTAGGAACTCACCGCGCGTTCACGGGACTCGCGGTTTGAGAATACAATGATAATTTGAAAATATGAGGACTTAAGCTTGAAAATAAGGCGTTAGAGGGGGAAAACTCGAAACAACCCCCGTACGGTCTCGTGAGAGGCACCAACACCTCTCGCGGGACCAATGTAACACGTTGGAACTAACTTTGCTATAACGGGACTCCCGGTTTGAGAATACGATGATAATTTGAAAATATGTGGACTTAAGCTTAAAAATAAGTCGTTAGAGGGGGAAAACACGAAACAACCCTCGTACGATCCCGTAAGAGGCACCAACACCTCTCGCGAAACCAATGTAACACGTAGAAATTAACTGCGCGATAACAAGGCTCCCGGTTTGAGAATATGACGATAATTTGAAAGTATACGGACTTAAGCTTAAAAATAAGGTGTTAGAGGGTGAAAACTCGAAGCAACCCTCGTATGGTTCTGTGGAGGCACCAACACATCTCACGGGACCAATGCAACACATAGGAACTGATCGTGTGATCACGGGACTCCCTATTTGAGAATACGATGATAATTTTAAAAAATGAGGACTTAAGCCTTAAAACAAGGCGTTGGAGGGGGAAAACACGAAACAACCTCCATACGATAACGTGAGAGGCACCAACACCTCTCACGGGACCAATGTAACACATAGGAACTGACCGCGCGATAACAGGACTCCCGATTTGAGAATACTATGATAATTTGAAAATATGGCGTTAGAGGGAGAAAATCCCAAAACCCCCCTTACGGTCCCGTGAGAGGCCCCAGCACCTCTCGCGGGACCAATGTAACACGTAGAAACTGACCGCGTGTTCACGGAACTCCCGGTTTGAGAATACCACGATAATTTGAAAATATGAGGACTTAAGCTTAAAAAGAAGGCGTTATAGGGTAAAGCTCGAAACAACGCCTGTACGATCCTGTGAGAGGCAACAACACCTCTCGCGGTACCATTGTAACTCGTAGGAACTGACCGCGCAATCACGGGTCTCCTGGTTTGAGAATACGACAATAATTTGAAAATATGGGGACTTGAGCTTAGAAAAAAGGCGTCGAGGGGGTAAAATACGAAATAGCCCCCGTACGGTCCCGTGAGAGGAACCAACACCTCTCACGGGACCAATGTAACACGTAGGAACTGACTGCTGGATAACGTGACTCCCGCTTTGAGAGTACGATGCTAATTTGCAAATATGAGGACTTAAGCTTGAAAAAAAGGCTTAGAGGGAGAAAAATTGAAACTGCACCCGTACTGCTTCGTGAGAGGCACCAACACCTTCACGGAACTAATACGACACGTAGGAACTGACCGCGCGATCTCGGGACTCTCGGTTTGAGAATACGGCGATAATTTGAGAATAAGAGGACTTAAGCTTGAAAGAAAGGCGTTATAGGTTAAAACCCCAAAACAGCCCCCGTACGGTCCCGTTAGAGGCACCAACACCTCTCACGAGACCAATATAATACATAGGAACTTATCGTGTGATAACGGGACTCTTGGTTTGAGAATACGATGATAATTTGAAAATATGAGGACTTAAGCATGAAAATAAGGCGTTAAAGGGTGAAAACTCGAAACAGGCCCTGTACAGTCCCGTGGAGGAACCAACATCTCTCACATGACCAATTTAACACCTAGGAACTGACCGTACGATCAAGGTACTCTCGGTTTTAGAATATGACGATAATTTGAAAATATGAGGACTTAAGCTTGACAATAAGGCGTTAGAGGGTAAAACTCGATACAGCCCCCGTAAGAGGCACCAACACCTCTCACGGGACTAATGTAACACGTAGGAACTAAACGTGCCATAACGGGACACTCGGTTTAAGAAATCAATGATAATTTCAAAATATGAGGACTTAAGCTTGAAAACAAGGCGTTACAGGGTGAAAACTCGAAACAGCCCTCGTACGATTTCGTGAGAGTCACCAACACCTCTCAGGGGACCAATGCAACACGTTGGAAATGAACGCACGATCATGGGACTTCCTATTTGAGAATACAATGATAATTTGAAAATATGAGGACTTAAGCCTTAAAACAAGGCGTTAGAGGGGGAAAATATGAAACAACCCCCGTACGATCCCGTGAGAGGCACCAACACCTCTCACGGGACCAATATAACACATAGGAACTGACAGCGTGATAACGGGACTCTCGATTTGAGAATACTACGATAATTTGAAAATATGTGGACTTAAGCTTGAAAACAAGGCGTTAGAGGGAGAAAATCCAAATAACCCCCGTACGGTCCCGTGAGAGGCCCCAACACCTCTCGCGGGACCAATGTAACATGTAGAAACTGATCGCGCGATCACGAGACTCTCGATTTGAGAATACGACGATAATTTGAAAATATTAAGACTTAAGCTTAAAAATAAGGCGTTAGAGGGTGAAAACTCGAAACTGCCCCGTACGGTTCTGTGAGAGGCACCAACATCTCTCACGGGACCAATGTTACACGTAAGAACTGACCGCGCGATCACCAGATTCCCGATTTTAGAATATGACGATAATTTAAAAATATGAGGACTTGCACTTGAAAATAATCCGTTAGAGGGTGAAAACTGGAAACAACCCCAGTACGATCCCCTGAGAGACACCAACACCTCTCACGGGACCAATATAACCCGTAGAAACTAATCGCAGGGTCATGGGACTCTTGGCTTTAGAATACGGCAGTAATTTGAAAATATGAGGGCTTATGATTGAAAATAAGGCGTTAGACGGGAAAAACTTAAAACAGCCCCCGTACGGTCCCGTGAGAGGCACCAACACCTCTCGCAGGACAAATGTCACATGTAGGATTTGCCCGCACGATAACGGGACTCACGGTTTGAGAATACGATGATAATTTGAAAATATGAGGACTTAAGCTTGAAAACAAGGCGTTAGAGGGGGAAAATATGAAATAACCCCCGTACCATCCCGTGAGAGGCAACAACACCTCTCACGTGACCAATGTAACATGTTGGAACTGAACGAGCGATAACGGGACTCCCAGTTTGAGAATACCACGATAATTTGAAAATATGAGGACTTAAGGTTGAAAAGAAGGCGTTAGAGGGTAAAAGTCGAAACAAACCCCGTACGGTCCCGTGAGAGGCACCAACACCTCTCATGGGACTAATGTAACACGTAGGAATTGATCGCGTGATCACAGGACTCTCGGTTTGAGAATACGATGATAATTTTAAAATATGGGGACTTAAGCTTGAAAATAAGGCGTTAGAGGGTAAAACCTTGAAATTGCCCCCGTACAGTCCCATGAGAAGCGCCAACACCTCTCACGAGACCAATGTAACACGTAGGAACTGAGCGAGTGATAACGGGACTCCCAGTTTGAGAATAATACGATAATTTAAAAATATGAGGACTTAAGCTTAAAAAAGAGTTGTTAAAGGGTGAAATCTCGAAACAGCCCCCGTATGGTCTCGTGGAGGAACCAACATCTCTCACGGGACCAATTTTACACCTAGGAACTCACCGCGCGATCACGGGACTCCCGATTTTAGAATATGATGATAATTTGAAAATACGAGGACTTAAGCTTGAAAACAAGGCGTTAGAGGGTGAAAACCCGAAATAGCCCCCGTCCAGTCCCGTGAGAGGAACCAACACCTCTCCCGGGACCAATGTAACTCGTAGGAACTCACCGCGCGATCACGGGCCTCATGGTTTTAGAATACGACAATAATTTGAAAATATGAGGACTTGAGCTTAAAAAAAAGGCGTCAGAGGGGGGAAAATACGAAACAACCCCCGTACGGTCCCGTGAGAGGAACCAGCACCTCTCCCGAGGCCAATATAACACTTAGGAACTGACTGCGCGATAACGGGACTCCCACTTTGATAATACGAAGCTAATTTGCAAATATGAGGACTTAAGCTTGAAAATAAGGCGCTAGAGGGTGAAAAATTAAAACAAACCCCGTATTATTTCGTGAGATGCCCCAACACCTCTCACGGGACTAATGCAACACATAGGAACTGAGCGCGCGATCTCGGGACTCTCGGTTTGAAAATACGGTGATAGTTTGAGAATATGAAGACTTAAGCTTGAAAACAAGGCGTTAGAGGGTGAAACCTCAAAACAGCCCCCGTACGATCCCGTGAGAGGCACCAACACCTCTCACGAGACCAATATAACACATAAAAACTTACCGGGTGATAACGGGAGTCCCGGTTTGAGAATATGTCGATAATTTGAAAATATGAGGACTTAAGCTTGAAAACAAGGCGTTAAAGGGTGAAAACTCGAAACAGCCCCGTATGGTCCCGTGGAGGAACCAACATCTCTCACAGGACCAATTTAACACCTAGGAACTGACCGCGCGATCAGGGTACTCCCGGTTTTAGAATATGACGATAATTTGAAAATATGAGGACTTAAGCTTGAAAATAAGGCGTTAGAGGGTAAAACTCGATACAACCCCCATAAGGTCCCGTGAGAGGCACCAACACCTCTCACGGGACTAATGTAACACGTAGGAATTGACCGCGCCATAACGGGACTCTCGGTTTTAGAATACGACGATAATTTGAAAATATGAGGACTTATGCTTGAAAATAAGGTGTTAGAGGGTGAAAACTCGAAACAGCCCCCATACGGTCCCGTGAGAGGAACGAACACCTCTCATGGGACCAATGTAACACACTAAGAACTGATCGTGCCATAACAGGACTCCATGTTTGAGAATATGATGATAATTTGTAAATATCAGGGCTTAAGCTTGAAAACAAGGGGTTCGATGGTGAAAGATCAAAACAACACCCATACGATTCTGTAAGAGGCACCAACACCTCTCACGTGCCTCTCCCGGAACCAATGTAACATGTAGGAACTGATCGGACAATAACGGAACTCCCGGTTTGAGAATATGATGATAATTTGAAAATATGAGGGCTTAAGCTTGAAAATAAGCCGTTAAAGGGTGAAAACTCGAAACAGCCGCCGTACGATCCTGTTAGAGGCACCAACACCTCTCACGGGACCAATGTAACACGTAGATACTGACCGTGCGATAAGGGACTCTCGATTTGAGAATACGATGATAACTTGAAATTATGTGTACTTAAGAGCTTGAAAACAAGGCGTTAGACGGTGAAAACAAGAAACTGCCACCGAACGGTTCCGTGAGTGGCACCAACACCTCTCAAGGGACTAATGTAACATGTAGGAACTAATCGCATGGTAACGGGACTCCCGATTTAAGAATACGATAATGATTTGAAAATATGAGTACTTAAGCTTGAAAACAAGGCGTTAGAGGGGGAAAACATGAAACAATCCTCATACGATCCCGTGAGAGGCACAAACACCTCTCACGAGACGGTTATAACACGTAGGAATTGACCGCACGATAGCGGGGTTCCCAGCTTGAGAATACGATGATATTTTGAAAATATAAGGACTTAAGCTTGAAAACAAGGCGTTAGAGGGTGAAACTCGAATAACCCTCCCCGTGAAAGGCTCCAACACCTCTCACGGGACCAATGTAACACATAGGAACAGATCGTGAGATAACGGGGCTACCGGTGTGAGAATACGACGATAATTTGAAAATACGAGGACATAAGCTTAAAAAGAAGGCGTTAAAGGGTAAAGCTCGAAACATCCCCCGTACGGTCCCGTATAAGGCACCAACACCTCTCGCTGGACAAATGTAACACGTAGGAACTCATCGTGCGTTCACGAGACTCGCGGTTTGAGAATACGATAATAATTTGAAAATATGAGGACTTAAGCTTGAAAATAAGGCGTTAGAGGGGGAAAACTCGAAACAACCCCCGTACGGTCCTGTTAGAGGCACTAACACCTCTCACGGAACCAATGTAACACGTAGATACTAACCGTGCGATAAGGGACTCTTGATTTGAGAATACGATGAGAACATTAAATTATGTGTACTTAAGAGCTTGAAAATAAGGCGTTAGACGGTGAAAACACGAAACTACCACCGAACGGTTCCGTAAGTGGCACCAACACCTCTCAAGGGACTAATGTAACATGTAGGAACTAATCGCATGGTAACGGGACTCCCGGTTTAAGAATACGACATTGATTTGAAAATATGAGTACTTAAGCTTGAAAAGAAGGCGTTAGAGGGGGAAAACATGAAATAATCCTCATACGGTCCCGTGAGAGGCACAAACACCTCTCACGAGACGGTTGTAACACGTAGGAACTGACCGCACGATAGAGGGGTTCCCGGCTTGAGAATACGATGATATTTTGAAAATATAAGGACTTAAGCTTGAAAATAAGGCGTTAGAGGGTGAAACTCGAATAGCCCTCCCCGTGAAAGGCTCCAACACCTCTCACGGGACCAATGTAACACATAGGAACAGATCGCGCGATAACGGAACTACCGGTGTGAGAATACGATGATAATTTGAAAATACGAGGACTTAAGCTTAAAAAGAAGGCGTTAAAGGGTACAGCTCGAAACAACCCCCGTACAGTCCTGTATAAGGCACCAACACCTCTCGCGGGACAAATGTAACACGTAGGAACTCACCGCGCTTCACGGGACTCGCGGTTTGAGAATACGATGATAATTTGAAAATATGAGGACTTAAGCTTGAAAATAAGGAGTTAGAGGGGGAAAACTCGAAACAACCCCCGTACGGTCCCGTGAGAGGCACCAACACCTCTCACGGGACCAATGTAACACGTAGGAACTAACTTCGCGATAACGGGACTCTCGGTTTGAGAATACGATGATAATTTAAAAATATGTGGACTTAAGCTTAAAAATAAGTCATTAGAGGGGGAAAATACGAAACAACCCTCGTACGGTCCCGTAAGAGGCCCCAACACCTCTCGCGGAACCAATGTAACACGTAGAAATTGACGGCGCGATAACGGGGCTCCCGGTATGAGAATATGATGATAATTTGAAAGTATACGGACTTAAGATTAAAAATAAGGCGTTAGAGGGTGAAAACTCGAAGCAACCCTCGTATGGTTCTGTGAGAGGCACCAACACATCTCACGGGACCAATGCAATACGTAGGAACTGATCGCGCGATCACGGGACTCCCTATTTGAGAATACGATGATAATTTTAAAAAATGAGGACTTAAGCCTTAAAATAAGGCGTTAGAGGGGGAAAACACAAAACAACCCCCGTACGATAACGTGAGCGGCATCAACACCTCTCACGGGACCAATATAACACATATGAACTTATCGCGCGATAACAGGACTCCCGATTTGAGAATACTATTATAATTTGAAAATATGTGGACTTAAGCTTGAAAATATGGCGTTAGAGGGAGAAAATCCAAAATCCCCCCTTACGGTCCCGTAAGAGGCCCCAACACCTCTCACGGGACCAATGTAACACGTAGAAACTGACCGCGTGATCACGGGACTCCCAGTTTGAGAATACGACGATAATTTGAAAATATGAGGACTTAAGCTTAAAAACATGGCGTTAGAGGGTAAAGCTCGAAACAGCGCCTGTACGGTCCCGTGAGAGGTAACAACACCTTTCGCGGGACCATTGTAACTCGTAGGAACTGATCGCGCGATCATGGGCCTCCTAGTTTGAGAATACGATGATAATTTGAAAATATGAGGACTTGAGCTTAGAAAAAAGGCGTCAGAGGGGGAAAAATACAAAATAGCTCCCGTACGGTCCCGTGAGAGGAACCAGTACCTCTCGCGGGACCAATGTAACAGCTAGGAACTGACTGTGGGATAACGGGACTCCCGCTTTGAGAGTACGATGCTAATTTACAAATATGAGAACTTAAGCTTGAAAAAAAGGTGTTAGAGGGAGAAAAATTGAAACTGCCCCCGTACTGCTTCGTGAGAGGCACCAACACCTCTCACGGGACTAATGCAACATGTAGGAACTGACCGCGCGATCTCGGGACTCCCGGTTTGAGAATACGGAGATAATTTGAGAATCAGAGGACTTAAGTTTGAAAACAAGGCGTTAGAGGGTGAAACCCTAAAACAGCCTCCGTACGGTTTCGTGAGATACACCAACACCTCTCACGAGACCAATATAACACATAGGAACTTATCGGGTGATAACGGGACTCCTGGTTTGAGAATACGACGATAATTTGAAAATATGAGGACTTAAGCTTGAAAATAAGGCGTTAAAGGGTGAAAACTCGAAACAGCCCCCGTACGGTCTCGTGGAGGAACCAACATCTCTCACAGGACCAATTTAACACCTAGGAACTGACCGCGCGATCAGGGTACTCCCGGTTTTAGAATATGACGATAATTTGAAAATATGAGGACTAAAGCTAGAAAATAAGGCGTTAGAGGGTAAAACTCGATACAGCCCTTGTAAGGTCCCGTGAGAGGCACCAACACCTCTCACGGGACTAATGTAACATGTAGGAACTGAATGAGCCATAACGGGACTCCCGGTTTAAGAATACGATGATAATTTGAAAATATGAGGACTTAAGCTTGAGTATAAGGCGTTACAGGGTGAAAACTCGAAACAACCCTCGTACGATTCCGTGAGAGGCACCAACACCTCTCACGGGACCAATGCAACACTTAGGAAATGAACGCACAATCACGGGACTTCTTATTTGAGAATACGATGATAATTTGAAAATATGAGGACTTAAGCCTTAAAACAAGGCGTTAGAGGGGGAAAATACGAAACAACCACCGTACGATCCCGTAAGAGGCACAAACACCTCTCACGGGACCAATATAACACATAGGAACTGACAACGCGATAACGGGACTCCCAATTTGAGAATACTATGATAATTTGAATATATGTGGACTTAAGCTTGAAAATAAGGCGTTAGAGGGAGAAAATCCAAACAACCCTCGTACGGTCCCGTGAGAGGCCCCAACACCTCTCGTGGGACCAATGTAACATGTAGAAACTGATCGCGCGATCACGACACTCTCGATTTGAGAATACGAAGATAATTTGAAAATATTTGGACTTAAGCTTGAAAACAAGGCGTTAGAAGGTGAAAACTCGAAACAACCCCCGTACGGTTTTGTGAGAGGCACCAACACCTCTCACGGGACCAATGTAAGACGTAGGAACTGACCGTGAGATCACGAGACTCCCGGTTTTATAATACTGTGATAATTTGAAAATATGAGGACTTAAGTTTGAAAATATGGCGTTAGAGAGTGAAAACTCGAAACAACCTCCGTACGGTTCCGTGAGACGCACCAACACCTCTCAAGGGACTAATGTAACTTGTAGGAACTAATCGCGGGGTCATGGGACTCTCAGCTTTAGAATACGACAGTAATTTGAAAATATGAGGGCTTATGCTTGAAAACAAGGCGTTAGAGGGGGGAAACTTGAAACATCTCCCGTACGGTCCTGTGAGAGGCACCAACACCTCTCGCAGGACAAATGTCACATGTAGGATTTGCCCGCACGATAACGGGACTCACGGTTTGAGAATACGATGATAATTGAAAATATGAGGACTTAAGCTTAAAAACAAGGCGTTAGAGGGGGAAAACACGAAATAACTCCCGTACCATCCCGTGAGAGGCAACAACACCTCTCACGTGACTAATGTAACACGTTGGAACTGAACGCGCGATAATGGGTCTCCCGATTTGAGAATACCATGATAATTTGAAAATATGAGGACTTAAGGTTGAAAAGAAGGCGTTAGAGGGTAAAAGTCGAAACAGACCCCGTACGGTCCCGTGAGAGGCACCAACACCTCTCATGGGACTAATGTAACACGTAGGAATTGATCGCGTGATCACAGGACTCTCGGTTTGAGAATACGATGATAATTTTAAAATATGGGGACTTAAGCTTGAAAATAAGGCGTTAGAGGGTAAAACCTTGAAATTGCCCCCGTACAGTCCCATGAGAAGCGCCAACACCTCTCACGAGACCAATGTAACACGTAGGAACTGAGCGAGTGATAACGGGACTCCCAGTTTGAGAATAATACGATAATTTAAAAATATGAGGACTTAAGCTTAAAAAAGAGTTGTTAAAGGGTGAAATCTCGAAACAGCCCCCGTATGGTCTCGTGGAGGAACCAACATCTCTCACGGGACCAATTTTACACCTAGGAACTCACCGCGCGATCACGGGACTCCCGATTTTAGAATATGATGATAATTTGAAAATATGAGGACTTAAGCTTGAAAATAAGGCATTAGAGGGTAAAACTCGAAATAGCCCCCATACGGTCCCGTGAGAGGCACCCTCACCTCTCACGAGACTAATATAACACAGGTAGGAACTGACCGCGCCACAACGGGACTCCCGATTTTAGAATACGATAATAATTTGAAAATATGAGGACTTAAGCTTGAAAACAAGGCGTTAGAGGGTGAAAACCCGAAACAACCCCCGTCCGGTCCCGTGAGAGGAGCCAACACCTCTCGCGGGACCAATGTAACATGTAGGAACTGACCGCGCGATCACGAGACTCCAGGTTTGACAATACGATGATAATTTGAAAATATGAGGACTTAAACTAGAAAAAAAGGCGTTAGAGGATAAAACTCGAAACATCTCCCGTACCGTCCTATCACGGGACCAATGTAACACGTAGATACTAACAGTGTGATAATGGGACTCTCGGTTTGAGAATACGATGATAATTTACAAATATGTATACTTAGGCTTGAAAACATGGCGTTAGAGGGTGAAAACTCGAAACTTCCACCGAACACTTTCGTGAGAGGCACCAATGTAACACAGAGGAATTAACCGCGCGATAACGGGACTCCCGATATGAGAAAACGACGATAATTTTAAAATATTAGGACTTAAGCTTAAAAATAAGGCGTTAGAGGGTGAAAACTCGAAACATCCCCCGTACGGTTCCGTGAAAGGCACCAACACGTCTCACGGGACCAATACAACACGTAGGAACTGATCGCGTGATCACGGGACTCCCTATCTGAGAATATGATGGTAATTTGAAAATATGAGGGCTTATGATTGAAAATAAGGCGTTAGTGGGGGAAAACTTAAATCAACCCCCGTACGGTCCCGTGAGAGGCACCAACACCTCTCGCAGGACAAATGTCACATGTAGGATTTGACCGCACGATAACGGGACTCACGGTTTGAGAATACGATGATAATTTGAAAATATGAGGACTTAAGCTTGAAAACAAGGCGTTAGAGGGGGAAAATACGAAAAAACACCCGTACCATCCCGTGAGAGGCAACAACACCTCTCACGTGACCAATGTAACACGTTGGAACTGAACGCGCGATAACGGGACTCCCGGTTTGAGAATACCACGATAATTTGAAAATATGAGAACTTAAGGTTGAAAAGAAGGCGTTAGAGGGTAAAAGTCAAAACAAACCCTGTACGGTCCCGTGAGAGGCACCAACCCCTCTCATGGGACTAATGTAACACGTAGGAACTGATTACGTGATCATGGGACTCCCGGTTTGAGAATACAATGATAATTTGAAAATATGGGGACTTAAGCTTGAAAACAAGGCGTTAGAGGGTGAAACCTCGAAACAACCCCCGTACAGTCCCGTGAGAAGCACCAGCACCTCTCACAAGACCAATGTAACACGTAGGAACTGAGCGGGTGATAACGGGACTCCCAGTTTGAGAATAATACAATAATTTAAAAATATGAGGACTTAAGCTTGAAAACAAGGCATTAAAGGTGAAAAGTCAAAACAGCCCCCGTACGGTCCTGTAGAGGAACCAACATCTCTCACGGGACCCATTTTACACCTAGGAACTCATAGCGCGATCACGGGACTCCCGATTTTAGAATATGATGATAATTTGAAAATATGAGGACTTAAGCTTAAAAATAAGGCATTAGAGGGTAAAACTCGAAACAGCCCCCGTACGGTCCCGTGAGAGGCACCAACACCTCTCATGGGACTAATATAACACGTAGAAACTGATCGCGCCATAACGGGACTCCCGATTTTAGAATACGATAATAATTTGAAATTATGAGGACTTAAGCTTTAAAACAAGGCGTTATAAGGTGAAAACTTGAAATAGCCCCCGCTCGATCCCGTGAGAGGAACCAACACCTCTCGCGGGACCAATGTAACACGTAGGAACTGATCGCGTGATCAAGGGACTCCAGGTTTGAGAATACGATGATAATTTGAAAATATAAGGACTTAAACTAGAAAACAAGGCGCTAGAGGGTAAAACTCGAAAATGCTCCCGTACGGTCCTGTCATGGGACCAATGTAACACGTAGATATTGACCGTGTGATAACGAGACTCTCGGTTTGAGAATACGATGATAATTTGAAAATATGTGTAATTAAGCTTGAAAACAAGGCATTAGAGGGTGAAAACTCGAAACTTCCACCGAACGCTTTCGTGAGAGGCACCAATACCTCTCACGGGACCAATGTAACACAGAGGAATTAACTGCGCGATAATGAGAATCCCGGTTTGAGAAAACGACGATAATTTTAAAATATTAGGACTTAAGCTTGAAAACAAGGCGTTAGAGGGTGAAAATTCGAAACAGCCCCCGTACTGTTCTGTGAAAGGCACCAACACCTCTCATGGGACCAATGTAACACGTAGGAACTGATCGTGATATCCCGAGACTCCCGATTAAAGAATATTGTGATAATTTGAAAATATGAGGACTTAAGCTTGAAAAGATGGCGTTAGAGGGTTAAAACTCGAAATAACCCCCGTACGGTTCTGTGAGAGGCACCAACACATCTCACGGGCCCAATGCAACACGTAGGAACTGATCGCGCGATCACGAGACTCCCTATTTGAGAATACGATGGTAATTTGAAAATATGAGGGCTTCTAATTGAAAATAAGGCGTTAGAGGGGGAAAACTTAAAACAGCTCCCGTACGGTCCCGTGAGAGGCACCAACACCTCTCGCAGGATAAATGTCACATGTAGGATTTGACCGCACGATAACGGACTCATGGATTGAGAATACGACGATGATTTGAAAATATGAGGACTTAAGCTTGAAAATAAGGCTTTCAAGGGGGAAAACACGAAAAAACACCCGTACCATCCCGTGAGAGGCAACAACACCTCTCATATGGCCAATGTAACACGTTGGAACTGAATGCGCGATAACGGGACTCCCGGTTTGAGAATACCACGATAATTTGAAAATATGAGGACTTAAGGTCGAAAAGAAGGCGTTAGAGGGTAAAAGTCGAAACAAACCCCGTACGGTCCCGTGAGAGGCACCAAAACCTCTCATGGGACCAATGCAACACGTAGGAACTGATCGCGCGATCACGGGACTCCCTATTTGAGAATACGACGATAATTTGAAAATATGAGGACTTAAGACTTAAAACAAGGCGTTAGAGGGGAAAACACGAAATAGCCCCCGTACGATCCCGTGAGAAGCACCAATACCTCTCACGAGACCAATGTAACACGTAGGAACTGAGCGGGTGATAACGGGACTCCCAATTTGGGAATAATACGATAATTTAAAAATATGAGGACTTAAGCTGGAAAATAAGGCGTTAAAGGGTGAAAAGTCAAAACAGCCCCCGTACGGTCCTGTGGAGGAACCAACATCTCTCACAGGACCAATTTTACACGTAGGAACTCATCATGCGATCACGGGACTCCCGGTTTTAGAATATGACGATAATTTGAAAATATGAGGACTTAAGCTTGAAAATAAGGCATTAGAGGGCAAAACTCGAAACAGCCCCCGTACAGTCCCGTGAGAGGCACCAACACCTCTCATGGGGCTAATATAACACGTAGGAACTGACCGCGCCATAACGAGACTCCCGACTTTAGAATACGATAATAATTTGAAAATATGAGGACTTAAGCTTGAAAACAAGGCGTTAGAGGGTGAAAACCCGAAATAGCCCCCGTTCGGTCCCGTGAGAGGAACCAACACCTCTCGCGGGACCAATGTAACACGTAGGAACTGACCGTGTGATCAAGGGACTCCAGGTTTGAGAATACGATGATAATTGTAAAATATGAGGACTTAAACTAGAAAACAAGGCCCTAGAGGGTAAAACTCGAAACAGCTCCTGTACGGTCCTGTCACGGGACCAATGTAACACGTAGATACTGACCGTGCGATAACGGGACTCTCAGTTTGAGAATACGATGATAATTTGGAAATATGTGTACTTAAGCTTGAAAATAAGGCGTTAGAGGGTGAAAACTCAAAACTGCCACCGAACGCTTCCGTGAGAGGCACCAATACCTCTCATGGAACCAATGTAACACATAGGAACTGACCGCGTGATAACGGGACTCCCGGTTTGAGAAAACGATCATAATTTTAAAATATTAGGACTTAAGCTTGAAAATAAGGCATTAGAGGGTGAAAACTCGAAATAGCCCTCGTACGGTTCCTTGAGAGGCACCAACACCTCTCACGGGACCAATGTTACACGTAAGAACTGACCGCGTGATCACGTGACTCCCGGTTTTAGAATATGATGATAATTTAAAAATATGAGGACTTGCACTTGAAAAGAATCCGTTATGGGGTGAAAACTAGAAATAACTCCAGTACGGTCCCATGAGAGGCACCAATACCTCTCACGGGACCAATATAACCCCTAAAAACTAACCGCGTGATAACGGGACTCCCGATTTAAGAATACGACGATAATTTGAAAATATGAGTACTTAAGCTTGAAAACAAGGTGTTAGAGGGGGAAAACATGAAACAACCCTAGTACGGTCCCATGAGAGGCACAAACACCTCTTACGGGACGGTTGTAACACGTTAGAACAGACCGAGCGATAGTGGGGCTCCCTGTTTGAGAATACGATGATATTTTGAAAATATAAGGACTTAATCTTGAAAACAAGGCGTTAAAGGGTGAAACTCGAATAACCCTCCCCGTGAGAGGCTCCACCACCTCTCACGGGACCAATGTAACACATAGGAACAAATCGCGCGATAACGGGACTCTCGATGTGAGAATACAACGATAATTTAAAATATGAGGACGTAAGCTTCAAAATAAGGCGTTAAAGGGTAAAGCTCGAAACATCCCCCGTACGGTCCCGCGAGAGACACCAACACCTCTCGCGGGACAAATGTAACACGTAGGAACTCACCCTACGTTCACGGGACTCGCGGTTTGAGAATAAGACGATAATTTGAAAATATGAGGACTTAAGCTTGAAAACAAGGCGTTAGAGGGGGAAAACTCGAAACAACCCCCGTACGGTCCCGTGATAGGCACCAACACCTCTCGTGGGACCAATGTAACACGTAGGAACTAACTTCGCGATAACGAGACTCTCGGTTTGAGAATACGATGATAATTTGAAAATATGTGGACTTAAGCTTAAAAATAAGGCGTTAGAGGAGGAAAACACGAAACAACCCTGGTACGGTCCCGTAAGAGGCTACAACACCTCTCGCGGAACCAATGTAACACGTACGAATTGATCGCGCGATAATGGGGCTTTCGGCTTGAGAATATGACGATAATTTGAAAGTATAAGGACTTAATCTTAAAAATAAGGCCTTAGAGGGTGAAAAGTCAAAACAACCCTCCAACACATCTTCACGGGACCAATGTAACACGTAGGAACTGATCGCGCGATCACGGGACTCGCCGGTTGAGAATACGACGATAATTTGAAAATATGAGAACTTAAGCATTAAAACAAGGCGTTAGAAGGGGAAAATATAAAACAACCCCCGTACGATCCCGTGAGAGGCACCAACACCTCTCACGGGACCAATGAAACACATAGGAACTGACCGCGCGATAACGGGACTCCCGATTTGAGAATACTACGATAATTTGAAAATATGTGGACTTAAGCTTGAAAATATGGCGTTAGAGGGAGAAAATCCAAACACCCCCCTTACGGTCCTATGAGAGGCCCTAACACCTCTCGCGGGACCAATGTGACACGCAGAAACTGACCGCGTGATCACGGGACTCTCGATTTGAGAATACGACGATAATTTGAAAATATAAGGAATTAAGCTTAAAAACAAGGTGTTAGAGGGTAAAACTCGAAATAGTGCCCGTACGATCCCGTGAGAGGCAACAACACCTCTCGCGGGACCATTGTAACTTGTAGGAACTCACCGCGCGATCACGGGCCTCATGGTTTGAGAATACGGCAATAATTTGAAAATATAAAGACTTGAGCTTAAAAAAAGGCGTCAGAGGGGGGAAAATACGAAATAACCCCCGTACGGTCCCGTGAGAGGAACCAACACCTCTCCTGGGACTAATGTAACACTTAGGAACTGAATTACGATAACGGGACTCCCACTTTGAGAATACGACGCTAATTTGCAAATATGAGGAATTAAGCTCGAAATAAACGCGTTAGAGGGTGAAAAATTGAAACAACCCCCGTATTGTTTCGTGAGAGGCATCAACACCTCTCACGGGACTAATGCAACACGTAGGAACTGAGTGCGCTATCTCGGGACTCTCGATTTGAGAATATGAGGACTTAAGCTTGAAAACATGGCGTTAGAGGGTGAAACCTCCAAACAGCCCCCGTACGGTCCCGTGAGAGGCAACAACACCTCTCACGAGACCAATATAACACATAAAACTTATCGGGTGATAACGAGACTCCCGATTTGAGAATACGACGATAATTTGAAAATATGAAGACTTAAGCTTGAAAACAAGGCGTTAAAGGGTGAAAACTCGAAACAGCCCCCGTACGATCCCGTGGAGGAACCAACATCTCTTATAGGACCAATTTAACACCTAGGAACTGACCGCACGATCAGGGTACTCCCGGTTTTAGAATATGACGATAATTTGAAAATATGAGGACTTAAGATTGAAAATAAGGCGTTAGAGGGTAAAATTCGATACAACCCCCGTAAGGTCCCGTGAGAGGCACCAATACCTCTCACGGGACTAATATAACACGTAGGAACTGACCGCGCCATAACGAGACTCCCGGTTTTAGAATATGATGATAATTTGAAAATACGAGGACTTAAGCTTGAAAACAAAGCGTTAGAGGGTGAAAACTTGAAACAACCCTCGTACGGTCCCGTAAGAGGAACGAACACCTCTCACGGGACCAATGTAACACGTAAGAACTGATCGCGCCATAACAGGACTCCGTGTTTGAGAATACGATAATAATTTGTAAATATGAGGGCTTAAGCTTGAAAATAAGGGGTTGGATGGTGAAAGATCGAAACAACCCCCGTATGATTCTGTAAGAGGCACTAAAACCTCTCACGTGCTTCTCCCGAAACCAATGTAACACGTAGGAACTGACCGCACAATAACGAGACTCCCGATTTGAGAATATGATGATAATTCAAAAATATGAGGACTTAAGCTTGAAAACAAGGCGTTAAAGGGTGAAAACTCGAAACAACCCCCGTACGGTCCAGTTAGAGGCACCAACACCTCTCACGGGACCAATGTAACACGTAGATACTGGCCGTTCGATAAGGGACTCTCAGTTTGAGAATACGATGATAATTTTAAATTAAGTGTACTTAAGCTTAAAAACAAGGCGTTAAAGGGTGAAAACTCGAAACTGCCACCGAACGGTTCCGTGAGTGGCACCAACACCTCGCAAGGGACTAATGTAACATGTAGGAACTAATCGCATGGTAACGGGACTCCCGACTTATGAATACGATAATGATTTGAAAATATGAGTACTTAAGCTTGAATACAAGGCGTTAGAGGAGGAAAATATGAAACAACCCTCGTACGGTCCCGTGAGAGGCACAAACACCTATCACGGGACGATTGTAACACGTAGGAACCAACCGCAAGATAGCGGGGCTCCCGGTTTGAAAAGACGATGATATTTTGAAAATAAAAGGGCTTAAGCTTGAAAACAAGGAGTTAGAGGGAGAAACTCGAATAGCCCTCCCCGTGAGAGGCTTCAACACCTCTCACGGGACCAATGTAACACATAGGAACAGATCGCGTGATAACGGGACTCCTAGTGTGATAATACGATGATAATTTGAAAATATTAGGAGTTAAGCTTGAAAATAAGGCATTAGAGGGGGAAAACTCGAAACAACTCCGTACGGTCCCGTGAGAGGCACCAACACCTCTCTCGGGACCAATGTAACACGTATAAACTAACTTCACGATAACGAGACTCCCGGTTTGAGAATATGACGATAATTTGAAAATATGTGGACTTAAGCTTAAAAATAAGTTGTTAGATGGGGAAAACACCAAACAACCCTCGTACGGTCCCGTAAAAGGCACCAACACCTCTTGCGAAACCAATGTAACATGAAAAAATTGACTGGGTGATAACGGGGCTCCCGGTTTGAGAATATGACGATAATTTGAGAGTATACGGACATAAGCTTAAAAACAAGGCGTTAGAGGGTGAAAACTCGAAGCAGTCCCCGTACGGTCTCATGAGAGGAATGAACACCTATCACGGGACCAATGTAACACGTAAGAATTGATCGCACCATAACAGGACTCCATGTTTGAGAATACGACGATAATTTGTAAATGTGAGGGCTTAAGCTTGAAAATAAGGGGTTGGATGGTGAAAGATCGAAACAACCCCCGTACGATTCTGTAAGAGGCACCAACACCTCTCACGTGCCTCTCCCGGAACCAATTTAACACGTAGGAACCGAACGCACAATAACGGGACTCCTAGTTTGAGAATATGATGATAATTTGAAAATATGAGGACTTAAGCTTGAAAACAAGGCGTTAAAGGGTGAAAACTCGAAACAGCCCCCGTACGGTCCTGTTAGAGGCACCAACACCTCTCACGGGACCAATGTAACACGTAGATACTGACCATGCGATAAGGGACTCTCGATTTGAGAATACGACGATAATTTTAAAATATGTGTACTTAAGCTTGAAAACAAGGCGTTAGAGGGTGAAAACTCGAAACTGTCACCAAACGGTTTCGTGAGTGGCACCAACACCTCTCTTGGGACTAATGTAACACATAGGAACTGACCGCGCGATAATGGGACTCCCGATTATAGAACACGGTGATAATTTTAAAATATGAGGACTTAGCTTGAGAACAATCCGTCAGAGGGTGAAAACTGGAAATAGCCTCCGTACGGTCCCGTGAGAGGTACCAACGCCTCTCACGGGACCAATATAACTTGTAGAAACTGACCGCGTGATAACGGGACTCCCAGTTTAAGAATACGATGATAATTGAAAATATGAGTACTTAAGCTTGAAAACAAGGCGTTAGAGGGGAAAAATATGAAACAACCCTCGTACAGTCCCGTGAGAGGCACAAATACCTCTCACGGGACGGTTGTAACACGTAGGAACTGACCGCGCGATAACGGGGCTCCCAGTTTGAGAATACGACGATAATTTGAAAATATAAGGACTTAAGCTTGAAAACAAGGCGTTAGAGGGTGAAACTCGAATAGGCTATCCCGTGAGAGGTTCCTACACCTTTCACGGGACCAATGTAACACGTAGGAACAAACCGCTCAGTAACGGGACTCCCAGTGTGAGAATTTGATGATAATTTGAATATATGAGGACTTAAGCTTAAAAATAAGGCGATAGAGGGTAAAACTTAAAACAACCCCCGTACGGTCCCATGAGAGGCATCAGCACCTCTCACGGGACCAATGTAACACGTAGGAACTGATCGGGCATTCATGGGACTCGCGATTTGAGAATACGACGAATAATTTGAAAATATGTGGACTTAAGCTTGTAAACAAGGCGTTAGAGGGAGAAAACTCAAAACAGCCCCTGTACGATCCCGTGAGAGTCACCAACACCTCTTGCGGGACAAATATAACACGTAGGAACTAACTGCGTGATAACGGGACTCCCAGATTTAGAATACGATAATAATTTGAAAATATGTGGACTTAAGCTTAAAAACAAGGCGTCAGAGGGGGAAACCTCAAAACAGCCCCCGTACTGTCCCGTGAGAGGCACCAACACCTCTCGTGGAACCAATGAAACATGTAGGAATTGATCGCGCGATAACTGGGTTCCCGGTTTGAGAATATGATGATAAATTGAAAATATGAGGACTTAAGCTTGAAAACAAGGCGTTAGAGGGTGAAAACTCAAAATAGCCCCCATACGGTTCCGTGAGAGGCACCAACACCTCCCCGCGCAATCACGGGACTCCCTATTTGAGAATACGATGATAATTTGAAAATACGAGGACTTAAGCCTTAAAACAATGCGTTAGAGGGGAAAATACGAAACAACCCCCGTACAATCCCGTGAGAGGCACCTACACCTCTCACGGGACCAATGTAACACATTGGAACTTACCGCGCGATAATGGGACTCCCGATTTGAGAATACTACAAAATTGAAAACATGAGGACTTAAGATTGAAAATAAGCAGTTAGAAGGAGAAAATCCAAACAACCTCCGTACGGTCCCGTGATAGGCCCCAACACCTCTCGCGGGACCAATGTAACATGTTGAAACTGACCGTGCGATCACGGGATTCCCGATTTGAGAACACGATGATAATTTGAAAATATGAGGACTTAAGCTTGAAAACAAGGCATTAGAGGGAGAAAACTCGAAACAACCCCCATACGGTCCCGTGAGAGGCACCAACATCTGCCATGGGACCAATGTAACATGTTGGAACTGACCGAGCCATAACAGGACTCGAGACTTGAGAATTTGACGATAATTTGAAAATATGAGGACTTAAGCTTGAAAATAAGGCATTAGAGGGGTAAAACATGAAACAGCCACCGTACGGTCCCGTGAGAGGCACCAACATGTCTTATAGGATCAATGTAACCCGTAGGAACTGACCCCGCGATCACGAAACTCTTGGTTTGAGAATATGACAATAATTTGAAAATATAAAGACTTAAGCTTCAAAACAAGCCGTTAGAGGTTGAAAATACGAAACAGTCACCGTACGGTCCCGTGACAGGCACCAACACCTCTCACATACCAATGTAACATATTGTAACTGACTGTACAATCACGGGACTCTCCATTCGAGAAAATGACGATAATTTGAAAAATAAGGATTTAAGCTTTAAAATAAGGCGTTAGAGGGGGAAACACAAAATAATCCCCATACGGTCCCGTCAGCGGCACTAACACCTCTCGCAAAACCAATGAAACACGTAGGAATTGACCGCGCGATAACGAGGTTCCCGATTTGAGAATATGACGATAATTCTAAAATATAAGGACTTAAGCTTGAAAACAAGGCGTTAGAGGGTGAAAACTCGAAACAACCCCCATAGGTTTCCGTGAGAGGCACCAACACCTCTCACAGGACCAACATAACACGTAGGAACTGATCGCGCGATCACGGGACTCCCTATTTGAGAATACGATGATAATTTGAAAATATGAGGACTTATTCTTGAAAACAAGGCGTTAGAGGGGGAAAATACGAAACAACCCCTATACAATCCCGTGAGAGGCACCAACACCTCTCATGGGACCAATGTAACACATAAGAACTTACCGCGCGACAACGGGACTCTCAGTTTGAGAATACTACAAGATTGAAAATATGAGGACTTAGGCTTGAAAATAAGGCGTTAGAGGGAGAAAATCCAAACAACCCCCATACAGTCCCGTGAGAGGCCCCCACACCTCTCGCGGGACCAATGTAACATGTAGAAACTGACCGCATGATCACGGAATTCCCGGTTTGAGAATACAATGATAATTTGAAAATATGAGGACTTAAGCTTAAAAATAAGGCGTTAGAGGGTGAAACCTCAAAACAGCCCCCGTACGGTCCCGTGAGAGGCACCAACATCTCTCACAGGACCAATGTAACATGTAGGAACTGACCGCACGATCACGGGACTTGAGACTTGAGAATTCGACAATAATTTGAAAATATGATGACTTAAGCTTGAAAATAAGGCATTAGAGGGATAAAACATGAAAAAACCCCTGTACGGTCCCGTAAGAGGCACCAACACGTCTCAAAGGATCAATGTAACACGTAGAACTGACCCTGCGATCACGAAACTCTCGGTTTGAGAATACGACAATAATTTGAAAATATACGGACTTAAGCTTCAAAACAAGGCGTTAGAGGTTGAAAACACGAAACAGTCACCGTACGGTCCCGTGAGAGGCACCAACACCTCTCACATACCAATGTAACATATTGTAACTGACTACATGATCACGGGACTCTCGATTCGAAAAAATGACAGTAATTTAAAAAATAAAGATTTAAGCTTTAAACAAGGCGTTAGAGGGGGAAAACATGAAACAACCCCCATACGGTCCCGTCAGAGGAACCAATTCCTCTCGCGGGACAAATGTAACACGTAGGAACTGACCGCGCGATAATGGGACTCCCGGTTTGAGAATACGACGATAATTTGAAAATATAAGGACTTAAGCTTGAAAATAAGGCTTTCGAGGGTGAAAACTCGAAACAACCCCCGTACAGTCCCGTGAGAGGCCCCAACACAACTCACGGGACCAATGCAACACATAGGAACTGACCACGTGATAACAAGACTCCCGATTTGAGAAAGCAACGGTAATTTAATAATATTTGGACTTAAGCTTGAAAACAAGGTATTCGAGGGTGAAAACTCGAAACATCCCCCATATGGTTCCGGGAGAAGCACTAACACCTCTCACGAGACCAATGTAACACGTAGGAACTGGCCGCACGATCATGGGACTCCCGATTTGAGAATATGGTGATAATTTGAAAATATGAGGACTTAAGCTTAAAAACAAAGCGTTAGAGGGGGAAAATACGAAACAACCCCTGTACTGTCCCGTGAGAGGAACCAACACCTCTTATGGGACTAATGTAACACGTTGGAACTGATTGTGCAATAAAGGGACTCCCTCTTTGAGAATGCAATGATAATTTTAAAATACGAGGACTTAAGCTTGAAAATAAGGCGTTAGAGGGTAACCCCGTACGGTCCCGTGAGATGCCCTAACACCTCTCGCGGGATCAATGTAAAATGTAGGAATTAACCGCGTGATCACGGGACTCCCGGTTTGAGAATACGACGATAATTTGAAAATCTAAGGACTTAAGCATGAAAATAAGGCGTTAGAGGGTAAAACTCGAAACAGCGCCTGTACGGTCCCGTGAGAGGCACCAATACCTCTCGCGAGCCAATGTAACACGTAAGAACTGAGCGTGTGATCACGAGACTCCCGGTTTGAGAATACGATGATAATTTGAAAATATGAGCACTTAAGCTTAAAAACAAGGCATTAGAGGGTGAAAATTCGAAACAACCCCCGCACGGTCCCGTGAGAGACACAGACACCTCTCTTGTGACCAATGTAACACGTAGGAACTCACAGGGCGATCACGGGACTCCCGATTTGAGAATACGACAATAATTTGAAAATATGAGGACTTAAGCTTAAAAACAAAGCATTTGAGGGGGAAAACACGAAACACCCCCTGTACGGTCCCTTGAGAGGAACCAACACCTTTCGTGGGACCAATGTAACACATAGGAACTGACTGCGCGATAACAGGACTCTCGCTTTGAGAATACGACGATAATTTGAAAATATGAGGATATAAGCTTGAAAACAAGGCGTTAGAGGGTGAAAAATCGAAACAACCCCCGTACTGTTCCATGAGAGGCACCAACACCTCTCAGGGACTAATGTAACACATAGGAACTGACCACGCGATCTCGGGACTCCCGATTTGAGAATACGATGATAAATTTAAAATATAAGGACTTAAGCTTGAAAACAAGGCGTTAAAGGGTGAAAACTCGAAATAGCCCCGTACGGTCCCGTGAGAGGCACCAACACCTCTCACGGGACCAATGTAACACGTAGGAACTGACCACGTGATCACGGGACTCGCAGTTAGAGAATATGACGATAATTTGAAAATATGAGGACTTAAGCTTGAAAACTAGGCGTTAGAGGGGAAAAATACAAAATAACCCCCGTACGATCCCATGAGAGACACCGACATCTCTCACAGACCAATGCAACACTAGGAACTGATCGCGCGATCACGAGACTCTCGATTTGAGAATACAATGATAATTTGAAAATATGAGAACTTAAGCTTGCAAACAAGGTGTTAGAGGTGGAAAATACGAAACAACCATCGTACGGTCCCGTGAGAGGCACCAACACCTCTCACGAACCAAAGTGATACATATGAACTGACCACACGATCATGGGACTCCCGATTCGAGAATACGACGATAATTTGAAAAATATGAGCACTTAAGGTTGAAAACAAGGCGTTAGAGGGTGAAAAATCGAAACAACCCCCGCACGGTCCCGTGAGAGACACCAACACCTCTCTTATGACCAATGTAACACGTAGGAACTCACAGGGCGATCACGGGACTCTCGATTTGAGAATAAGACGATAATTTGAAAATATGAGGGCCTAAGCTTAAAAATAAAGCGTTTGAGGGGGAAAACACGAAATAACCCCTGTACGGTCCCTTTGGAGGAACCAACACCTCTTGCGGGACCAATGTAACACGTAGGAACTGAATGAGCGATAATAGGACTCTCGCTTTGAGAATACGAGGATAATTTAAAAATATGAGGACATAAGCTTGAAAACAAGGCTTTAGAGGGTGAAAAATCGAAACAACCCCCGTACTGTTCCATGAGAGGCACCAACACCTCTCAGGGACTATTGTAAGATATAGGAACTGACCACGCGATCTCGGGACTCCCAGTTTGAGAATATGATGATAAATTTAAAATATGAGGACTTAAGCTTGAAAATAAGGCGTTAGAGGGTGAAAACTCAAAACAGCCCCCGTACGGTCCCGTGAGAGAAACCAACACCTCTCACGGGACCAATGTAACATATAGGAAATGACCGCGCGATCACGGGACTCATGGTTAGAGAATACGATGATAATTTGAAAATATAAGGACTTAAGCTTTAAAACAAGGTGTTAGAGGGGAAAATACGAAACAAACCCCGTACGGTCCCGTGCGAGTCACCAACACCTCTCACCGGATCAATGTAACACTTAGGAACTGACAGCGCGATCATGGGACACCTAGTCTGAAAATACAAGGAGTTAAGTTTGAAAACAAGGCGTTAGAGGTTGAAAACACGAAACAACCACCGTACGATCCCGTGAGGGGCACCAACACGAGACCAATGCAAAACGTAGGAACTGACTGCATGATTACGGGACTCTCGATTTGAGAATACAGTAATTATTTTAAAATATGAGGACTTAAGCTTAAAAACAAGGTGTTAGAGGGTGAAAACTCGAAACAACCCTCTGACGATCCTGTGAGAGGCACCAACATCTCTCGCGGGACCAATTTAACATGTAGGAACTGATCGTGGGATAACGGGGCTCCCGATTTGGGAATACAATGATAATTTGAAAATATAAGGACTTAAGCTAAAAAACAAGGCGTTGGAGGGTGAAAACTTGAAACAGCCCCCGTACGGTCCCGTGAGAGGCACCAACACCTCTCATGGGACCAATGTAACAAATAGGAACTGATCGCGCGATAACGAGACTCCCGATTTGGGAATACGATGAAAATTTGGAAATATGAGGACTTAAGCTTGAAAACAAGGCGTTAGAGGGTGAAAACTCGAAACACACCCGTAAGGTCCCATGAGAGGCACCAATACCTCCCACGGGACCAATGTAACACATAGGAATTGATCGCGAGATCACGAGACTCTCGTTTTGCGAATACGACGATAATTGGAATATATGAGGACATAAGTTTTAAAACAAGGCGTTAGAGGGGAAAACACGAAACAACCCTCGTACGATCCCATAAGAGGCACCGACACCTCTCGCGGGGCCAGTGTAAAATGTAGGAACTGACCGCGCGATATTGGGACTCCCTATTTGAGAATACGATGATAATTTGAAAATATAAGGACTTAAGCTCGAAAACAAGGCGTTAGAGGGTGAAAACTCGAAACAACCCCCGTACGATCTCGTGAGAGGCACCAACACCTCTCACGGGACCAATGTAACACATAGGAACTGACCACGTGATAACGGGACTCTCAATTTGAGAATGCAACGATAATTTAAAAATATGAGGAATTAAGCTTGAAAACAAGACGTTCGAGGGTGAAAACTCATAACAACCCCCGTATGGTTCCGTGAGAGGCACCAACACCTCTCACGGGACCAATGTAACATGTAGTAACACACCACGCGATCAGGAGACTCGCGATTTGAGAATACGATGATAATTTGAATAGATGAGGACTTAAGCTCGAAAACAAGTCATTAGAGAGTGAAAACTCGAAATATCCCCCCGTAAGGTCCCGTGAGAGGAACCAACACCTCTCACGGGACCAATGTAACACGTAGGAACTGTCCGTGTGATCATGGGACTCCCAGTTTGAGAATACGACGATAATTTGAAAATTCGGGGACTTAAGCTTAAAAATAAGGCATTAAAGGGGGAAAACACAAAACAACCCCCGTATAATCCCATGAGAGGCCCCAACACCTCTCACGGGACTAATGTAACACGTAGGAACTGATCGCGCTATCTCGGGACTCCTAATTTGAGAATACGATGATAATTTGAAAATATGAGGACTTAAGCTTGAAAAGAAGGCGTTAGAGGGTAAAAACTTGAAATAGCCCCGAACGGTCCCGTGAGAGGCACCAACACCTCTCATGGGACCAATGTAACACGTAGGAACTAACCACGCGATCACAGGACTCGTGGTTTGAGAATATGATGATAATTTGAAAATATGAGGTCTTAAGCTTGAAAACAAGGCGTTAGAGGGGGAAATACGAAACAACCCCCGTACGGTCCCATGAGAGGCACCAACAACTCTCTCGGGATCAATGTAACACGTAGGAACTGACCGCGCATTCATGGGACTCGCAGTTTTGAGAATATGATGATAATTTGAAAATATGAGAAATTAAGCTTGAAAACAAGGCGTTGGAGAGGGAAAACTGGAAACAACCCCCGTACGGTCCCGTGAGAGGCACCAACACCTCTCGTGGGACCAATATAACACGTAGGAACTAACTGCGTGATAACGGGACTCCCGGTTTGAGAATACGATGATAATTTGAAAATATGAGGACTTAAGCTTGAAAAAAAGGCGTTAGAGGGTGAAAACTTGAAACAACCCCCGTACTGTTCCGTGAGAGGCACGAGCACCTCTGACGGGACCAATGTAACATATAGGAACCGACCGCGTAATCATGGGACTCTTAGTTTGAGAATACGATGATAATTTTAAAATATGAGGAATTAAGCTTAAAAATAAGGCGTTAGTGGGTGAAAACTCGAAACAGCCCCCAACGGTCCCATGAGTGGCACCGACACCTCTCGCGGGACCAATGTAACACAAAGGAACTGACTGCGGGATAATGGGACTCCCGGTTTGATAATATGATGATGATTTGAAAATATAAGGACTTAAGCTAGAAAACAAGGCGTTAGAGGGTGAAAACTGGAAATAGCCCCCGTACGGTCCCGTGAGAGGCACCAACACCTCTCACGGGACTAATGTAACACGTAGTAATTGACCACGCGATAACGGGATTCCCGATATGAGAATACGATGATAATTTTGTAAATATGAGGACTTAAGCTTGAAAACAAGGCGTTAGAGGGTGAAAACTCGAAACACCCCCGTAAGGTCCTGTAAGAGGCACCAACACCTCTCGCGGGACCAATGTAACATGTAGGAAATGATCATGCGATCTTGAGACTCTCGGTTTGAGAATACGGTGATAATTTGAAAACATGAGGACTTAAGCTTAAAAACAAGGCGTTAGAGGGGGAAAATACGAAACAGCCCCCGTACTGTCCGGTGAGAGGCACCAACACCTCTCGCGGGACCAATGTAATACGTAGGAACTATTCGCATGATAACGGGACTCCCAGTTTGAGAATACGACGACAATTTGAAAATATAAGGACTTAAGCTTTAAAACAAGGCGTCAGAGGGTGAAAAGTCGAAACAACTCCCGTACGGTCCCGTGAGAGGAATCAACACCTCTCAAGGGACCAATGGAACACACAATGAAATGAACGCGCCATAACGGGACTCCCTATCTAATAATATGACAATAATTTGAAAAGATGAGGACTTAAGCTTGAAAACAAGGCGTTAGAGGATAAAACTCGAAACGGCCCCGTACAGTCCTGTAGGAGGCACTAACACCTCTCGCGAGACAAATTTGACACGTAGGAACTGCCCGCACGATAACGGGACTCCCGATTTGAAAATACGACGATAATTTGAAAATTTGAGGACTTAAGCTTGAAAATAAGGCGTTAGAGGGTGAAAACTTGAAACAGCCCCCGTAAGGTTCCGTGAGAGGCACCAACACTTCTCACGGGACCAATGTAACACGTAGGAACTAATCGTGTGATCACGGGACTTTCGGTTTGAGAATACGATGATAATTTAAAAATATAAGGACTGAAGCTTGAAAACAAGGCGTTAGAGGGGAAAACAAGAAACAACTCTCGTACGGTCCCATGAGAGGCACCAACACCTCTCACAAAACTAATGTAACACGTAGGAATTAACCGCACGATAATAGGACTCTCGGTTTGAGAATACAACTATAATTTGAAAATATGAGGGCTTAAGCTTTAAAATAAGGCGTTAGAGGATAAAAGTCAAAACAACCACTGTACGGTCCCGTGATAGGCACCAACACCTCTTGCGGTACTAATGTAACACGTAGGAACTAACCGCGCGATAACGAGACTCTTGATTTCAGAATACGATGATAATTTGAAAATATGAGGACTTATACTTGAAAATAAGGCATTAGAAAACTCGAAATAACCCCCGTAAGGTCCCGTGGGAGGCACCAACACCTCTCACAGGACCAATGTAACACGTAGGAACTCACTGTGCGATCACGGGACTCCCAGTTTGAGAATATGACGATAATTTGAAAATATGAGGACTTAAGCTTAAAAACAAGGTGTTAGAGGGGAAAACACGAAACAACCCTCGTACGGTCCCGTGAGAGGAACCAACTCCTCTCGCGGGACGAATGTAACACGTTGGAACTGACTGCGTGATAACGGGACTCTCGCTTTGAGAATACAACGATAATTTTAAAATATGTGGACTTAAGCTTAAAGATAAGGCGTTAGAGGGTGAAAACTCGAAACAACCCCCGTACTGTTCTGTGAGAGGCACCAACACGCGTCACGGGACCAATGTACCACGTAAGAACTGATCGCACAATTCTGGGACTCGTAGTTTGAGAATACGATGATAATTTGAAAATATGAGGACTTAAGCTTAATAACAAGGCATTAGAGGGGGAAAACACGAAATAGCCCCCTTATAGTCTCGTAAGAGGAACCAACACCTCTCACGGGATCAATGTAACATGTAGAAACTGACTGCGCGATCATGGGACTCCCGGTTTGAGAGTACGACAAAAATTTCAAAATATGAGGACCTAAGCTTGAAAACACGGTGTTAGAAGGGGAAAACAAGAAACAACCACCGTATAGTCCCGTGAGAGACACCAACACCTCTCACGGGACCAATGTAACATGTAGGAACTGACTGTGCGATAACGGGGCTCTCGATTTTAGAATATGACGATAATTTAAAAATATGAGGATTTAAGCTTGAAAACAAGGCGTTAGAGAGTGAAAACTCGAAACAGCCCCCGGATGGTCCCGTGAGAGGAAACAAGACCTCTCAAGGGACTAGTGTAACCGGTAGGAACTGACTGCACGATCACGGGACTCCCGATTTGAGAATACGACGATAATTTGAAAATATGAGGATTTAAGCTAGAAAATAAGGCATTAGAGGGTAAAACTCGAAATAACACCCGTATGGTCCCGTGAGAGGCAGCAACACCTCTCGCAGGACCAATATAACACGTAGGAACGGACAGCGCGATCACGGGACTCCGGGTTTGAGACTACGACGATAATTTGAAAATATAAGGACTTAAGCTTTAAAATAAGGCGTTAGAGAGTGAAAACTTGAAACACCCCCGTAAAGTGCCGTGAGAGGCACCAACACCTCTCTCGGGACCAATGTAACACATAGGAACTGATCGCGCAATCACATGACTCCTGGTCTGGGAATACATCGATAATTTGAAAATATGAGGACTTAAGCTTGAACACAAGGTGTTAAAGGGGGAAAATATGAAATAGCCCCGTAAGGTCCCGTGAGAGCCACCGACAGCTCTCGCGGGACAAATGTAACACGTAGAAAATGATCGCGCAATCACGGGACTCGCGGTTAGAGAATACAAAGATAATTTGAAAATTTAAGGACTTAAGCGTAAAAATAAGGCATTAGAGGGGGAAAATATAAAACAACCCCTGTACGGTCCCGTGAGAGGCACCAACACCTCTCACCGGATCAATGTAACACGTAAGAACTGACAGCACGATCACGGGACTCCTAGTTTGAGAATATAATGATAATTTGAAAATATGAGGACTTAAGCTTGAAAATAAGGCGCCAGAGGTGGAAAATAAGAAACAACCACCGTACGGTCTCGTGAGGGGGGGCAACACCTCCCACGGGACCAATGCAAAACCTAGGAACTGACCGAACGATCACGGGACTCCCAGTTGGAGAATACGACGATAATTTTAAAATATGAGGACTTAAGCTTAAAAAAGAGGCGCTAGAGGGTGAAAACTCGAAACAAACCTCGCACGATCCCGTGAGAGGCACCAACATCTCTCGCGGGACCAATGTAGCACGTAAGAACTGACCGTGGGATAATGGGGCTCCCGATTTGGGAATACAATGATAATTTGAAAATATAATGACTTAAGCTAAAAAATAAGGTGTTAAAGGGTGAAAACTAGAAACAGTCCACGTACGGTCCCGTAAGAGGCACCAACACCTCTCACGGGATCAATATAACACATATGAACTGACCGCGCGATAGCGGGACTCCCGATTTGGGAATACGATAATAATTTGAAAATATGAGGACTTAAGCTTGAAAACAAGGCGTTAGAGGGTAAAACCTCGAAACACACTCGTAAGGTCCCGTGAGAGGCACCAACACCTCCCACGGGACCAATGTAACACATAGGAATTGATCGCGCTATCACGGGACTCTCGATTTGCAAATACGATGATAATTGGAATATATGAGGACTTAAGCTTTAAAACAAGGCGTTAGTGGGGAAAACACGAAATAGCCCCTGTACGATTCCGTGAGAGGAACCAACACCTCTCGCGGGGCCAATGTAACACGCAAGAACTGACCGCGCGATATTTGGAGTCCCTATTTGAGAATACGATGATAATTTAAAAATATAAGGACTTAAGCTAAAAAATAAGGCGTTAGAGGGTGAAAACACGAAACAACCCCCGTACGGTTCCGTGAGAGGCACCAACACCTCTCACGGGACCAATGTAACATATAGGAACTGACCGCATGATAACGGGACTCCCGGTTTGAGAATACGATGATAATTTAAAAATATGAGGACTTAAGCTTGAAAACAAGACGTTCGAGGGTGAAAAATCAAAACAGCCCTCGTAAAGTTTCGTGAGAGGCACCAACACCTCTCACGGGACCAATATAACATGTAGTAACACACCACACGGTCACAAGACTCCCGATTTGAGAATACGATGATAATTTGAAAAGATGAGGACTTAAGCTTAAAAATAAGTCGTTAGAGAGTGAAAGCTCAAAATATCCCCCGTAAGGTCCCGTGAGAGGCACCAACACCTCTCACGGGACTAATGTAACACGTAGGAACACTCCGCGCGATCACTGGACTCTCGGTTTGAGAATATGGCGATAATTTGAAAATTCGGGGACTTAAGCTTAAAAATAAGGCGTTAGAGGGGGAAAATAAGAAACAACCCCCATATGGTCCGGTGAGAGGAATCAACACCTCTCGCGGGACTAATGTAACATGTAGGAACTAACTGGGCGATAACTAGATTCCCTCTTTGAGAATAAGACGATAATTTGAAAATATGAGGACTTAAGCTTTAAAATAAGGCGTTAGAGGGTGAAAACTCGAAACACCCCCGTAACGTGCCGTGAGAGGCACCAACACCTCTCTCGGGACCAATGTAACACGTAGGAACTGATCGCGCGATCACAAGACTCCCTGTTTGGGAATACATCGATAATTTGAAAATATGAGGACTTAAGCTTGAACACATGGCGTTAGAGGGGAAAACACGAAATAGCCCCGTACGGTCCCGTGAGAGGCACCGACATCTCTCGCAGGACAAACGTAACACGTAGGAACTAACCGCGTGATCACGGGACTCACGGTTAGAGAACACGAAGATAATTTAAAATTTTAAGGACTTAAGCTTGAAAACAAGGCGTTAGAGGGGGAAAGCATGAAACAACCCCTGTACGGTCACGTGAGAGGCACCAACACCTCTCACCGGATTAATGTAACACGTAGGAACTGACAGCGCGATCACGAGACTCCTAGTTTGAGAATAAAATGATAATTTGAAAATATGAGGACTTAAGCTTAAAAATAAGGCGTTAGAGGTGGAAAATAAGAAACAACCACCGTACGATCTCGTGAGGGGCGCCAACACCTCTCACGGGACCAATGCAAAACGTAGGAACTGACCGAACGATCACGGGACTCTCAGTTTGAGAATACAATGATAATTTTAAGATATGAGGACTTAATCTTAAAAATAAGGCGTTAGAGGGTGAAAACTCGAAACACCCCCGTAAAGTGCCGTGAGAGGCACCAGCACCTCTCTCGGGACCAATGTAACATATAGGAACTGACCGCACAATCATAGGACTCCTGGTTTGGGAATACATCGATAATTTGAAAATATGAGGACTTAAGCTTGAACACAAGGCGTGAGAGGGGGAAAATATGAAATAGCCCCGTACGGTCCCGTGAGAGGCACCGATAGCTATCGCGGGACAAATGTAACACGTAGGAACTGACCACACAATCACGGGACTCGCGGTTAGAGAATACAAAGATAATTTCAAAATTTAAGGACTTAAGCTTAAAAACAAGGCGTTAGAGGGGGAAAACATGAAACAACACCTGTACGGTCCCGTGAGAGGCACCAACACCTCTCACCGGATCAATGTAACACGTAAGAACTGACAACGCAATCACGGGACTCCTAGTCTGAGAATATAATGATAATATGAAAAAATATGAGGACTTAAGCTTGAAAATAAGGCGTCGAGGTGGAAAATAAGAAACAACCACCGTACGGTCTCGTGAGGGGGGCCAACATCGCTCACGGGACCAATGAAAAACGTAGGAACTGATCGAACGATCACGGGACTCCCAGTTTGAGAATACGACGATAATTTTAAAATATGAGGAATTAAGCTTAAAAAAGAGGCGCTAGAGGGTGAAAACTCGAAACAAACTTCGCACGATCCTGTGAGAGGCACCAACATCTCTCGCGGGACCAATGTAACACGTAGGAACTGACCGTGGGATAACGGGGCTCCCGATTTGGTAATACGATGATAATTTGAACATATAATGACTTAAGCTAAAAAATAAGGCGTTAGAGGGTGAAAACTCGAAACAACCCACGTACGGTTCCGTAAGAGGCATCAACACCTCTCACGGGATCAATGTAACACGTAGGAACTGACCGCGCGATAACAGGACTCCCGATTTGGGAATACGATGATAATTTGAAAATATGAGGACTTAAGCTTGAAAATAAGGCGTTAGAGGGTAAAAACTCGAAACACACCCGTAAGGTCCCGTGAGAGGCACCAACACCTCCCACGGGACCAATGTAACACATAGGAATTGATCGCGCGATCACGGGACGCTCGGTTTGCAAATACGACGATAATTGGAAAATATGAGGACTTAAGCTTTAAAACAAGGCGTTAGTGGGGAAAACACGAAACAGCCCTCGTACGATCCCGTGAGAGGCACTAACACCTCTCGCGGGGCCAATGTAACATGCAAGAACTGACCGCGCGATATCGGGAGTCCCTATTTGAGAATACGATGATAATTTGAAAATATAAGGACTTAAGCTAAAAAATAAGGCGTTAGAGGGTGAAAACACGAAACAACCCCCGTACAGTTCCGTGAGAGGCACCAACACCTCTCACGGGACCAATGTAACACATAGGAACGGACCGCATGATAACGGGACTTCCGGTTTGAGATTGCGATGATAATTTAAAAATATTAGGACTTAAGCTTGAAAACAAGACGTTCGAGGGTGAAAAATGAAAACAGCCCCCGTAAAGTTCCGTAAGAGGCACCAGCACCTCTCATGGGACCAATGTAACATGTAGTAACACACCACACGATCACAAGACTCCCGGTTTGAGAATACGATGATAATGTGAAAAGATGAGGACTTAAGCTTGAAAATAAGTCGTTAGAGAGTGAAAACTCGAAATATCCTCCGTAAGGTCCCGTGAGAGGCACCAATACCTCTCACGGGACCAACGTAACACGTAGGAACAGTCTGCGCAATCATCGGACTCTCGGTTTGAGAATACGACGATAATTTGAAAATTCGGGGACTTAAGCTTAAAAATAAGGCGTTAGAGGGGGAAAACATGAAACAACCCCAGTATGGTCCGGTGAGAGGAATCAACACCTCTCGCAGGACTAATATTACATGTAGGAACTAATTGGGCAATAATGGGATTCCCTCTTTGAGAATACGATGATAATTTGAAAATATGAGGACTTAAGCTTTAAAATAAGGTGTTAGAGGGTGAAAACTCGAAACACCCCCGTAACGTGCTATGAGAGGCACAAACACCTCTCTCGGGACCAATGTAACACGTAGGAACTGACCGCGCGATCATAGGACTCCCTGTTTGGGAATACATCGATAATTTGAAAATATGAGGACTTAAGCTTGAACACATGGCGTTAGAGAGGAAAACACGAAATAGCCCTATACGGTCCCGTGAGAGGCACCGACAGCTCTTGCGGGATAAATGTAACACGTAGGAACTGACCGCGCGATCACGGGACTCACGGTTAGAGAACACGAAGATAATTGAAAATTTAAGGACTTAAGCTTGAAAACAAGGCGTTAGAGGGGGAAAACATGAAACAACCCTTGTACGGTCACGTGAGAGGCATCAACACCTCTCACCAGATTAATGTAACACGTAGGAACTGACAGCGCGATCACGGGACTCCTAGTTTGAGAATACAATGATAATTTGAAAATATGAGGACTTAAGCTTGAAAATAAGGCGTTAGAGGTGAAAAATAAGAAACAACCACCGTACGGTCTCGTGAGTGGTGCCAACACCTCTCACGGGACCAATGCAAAACGTAGGAACTGACCGAACGATCATGGGACTCCCAGTTTGAGAATACAACGATAATTTTAAAATATGAGGACTTAAGCTTAAAAAAGAGGCGCTAGAGGGTGAAAACTCGAAACAAACCTCGCACGATCCTGTGAGAGGCACCAACATCTTTCGCAGGACCAATGTAACACGTAGGAACTGACCGTGGGATAACGGGGCTCCCGATTTGGTAATACGATGATAATTTGAACATATAATGACTTAAGCTAAAAAACAAGGCGTTAGAGGGTGAAAACTCGAAACAACCCACGTACGGTTCCGTAAGAGGCATCAACACCTCTCACGGGATCAATGTAACACGTAGGAACTGACCGCACGATAACGGGACTCCCGATTTGGGAATACGATGATAATTTGAAATATGAGGACTTAAGCTTGAAAATAAGGCGTTAGAGGGTAAAAAATCGAAACACACCCGCAAGGTTCCGTGAGAGGCACCAACACCTCCCACGGGACCAATGTAACACATAGGAATTAATCGCACGATCACGGGACTATCGGTTTGCGAATACGACGATAATTGGAATATATGAGGACTTAAGCTTTAAAACAAGGTGTTAGAGGGAAAAACACGAAACAGCCCCCGTACGATCCCGTGAGAGGCACCAACATCTCTCGCGGGGCTAGTGTAACACATAGGAACTGACCGCGCGATATCGGGAGTCCCCATTTGAGAATACGATGATAATTTGAAAATATAAGGACTTAAGCTTGAAAACAAGGCGTTAGAGGGTGAAAACTCGAAACAACCCCTGTACGGATCCGTGAGAGGCACCAACACCTCTCACGGGACCAATGTAACACATAGGAACTGACCGCGTGATAATAGGACACCCGATTTGAGAATGCGTCGATAATTTAAAAATATGAGGACTTAATCTTGAAAACAAGATGTTCGAGGATGAAAACTCAAAACAGCCCCCGTACAGTTCCGTGAGAGGCACCAACACCTCTCACGGGACCAATGTAACACGTAGTAAGACACCAAACGGTCACGAGACTCCCAATTTGAGAATACGATGATAATTGGAAAAGATGAGGACTTAAGCTTGAAAATAAGTCGTTGGAGAGTGAAAACTCGAAATATCTCCCGTAAGGTCCCGTGAGAGGCACCAACACCTCTCACGGGATAAATGTAATACATAGGAACTGTCCGCCCAATCACTGGACTCTCGGTTTGAGAATACGACGATAATTTGAAAATTCGGGGACTTAAGCTTAAAAATAAGGCGTTAGAGGGGTAAAACATGAAACAACCCTCGTATGGTCCGGTGAGAGGAATCAACACCTCTCGCGGGACTAATGTAACATATTGGAACTAACTGGGTGATAACGGGACTCCCACTTTGAGAATACGACGATAATTTGAGAATATGAGGACTTAATCTTGAAAATAAGGCGTTAGAGGGTGAAAAATAAAACAACCCCCGTACTATTCCGTGAGAGGCCCCAACACCTCTCACGGGACTAATGTAACTCGTAGGAACTGATTGCACGATCTTGGGGCTCCTAATTTGAGAATACGATGATAATTTGAAAATATGATGACTTAAGCTTGAAAATAAGGCGTTAGATGGTGAAAACTCGAAATAGCCCCTGTACGATCCCGTGAGAGGCACCAACACCTCTCACGAGACCAATGTAACACGTAAGAATTGGATGCGCAATCACATGACTTGTGGTTTGAGAATACAATGATAATTAGAAAATATGAGGACTTAAGCTTAGAAAAAGGTGATAAAGGGGGACAACATGAAACAGCCCCCGTACGGTCCCGTGAGAGGCACCAACACCTTTCACGGGATCAATGTAACACGTAGGAACTGACCGTTCATTCACGAGACTCGCGATTTGAGAATACGACGATAATTTGAAAATACGAGGACTTAAGCTAGAAAACAAGGCGTTAGAGGGGGAAAACTGGAAACAACCCCTGTACGGTCCTGTGAGAGGCACAAACACCTCTCCTGGGACCAATATAACACGTAGGAACTAACTGCGTGATAACGGGACTCCCGATTTGAGAATACGATGATAATTTAAAAATATGAGGACTTAAGCTTAAAAACAAGACATTAGAGGGTGAAAACTCGAAATGGCCCCCGTACTGTTCCGTGAGAGGCACCAACACCTCTCACAGGACCAATGTAATATGTAGGAACTGACAGCGCAATCATGGGACTCCCGATTTGATAATTTTATAATATGAGTACTTAAGCTTAAAAATAAGGCGTTAGAGGGTGAAAACTCGAAACAACACCCATACGGTCTCGTGAGAGGCACCAACACCTCTCACGGGACCAATGTAATACGTAGGAACTAATCGCATGATCACGGAACCCCCGATTTGAGAATATGATGATAATCTGAAAATATAAGGACTCAAGCTTACAAATAAGGCATTAGAGGGGGGAAATATGAAACAACTCCCGTACGGTCCCGTGAGAGGTACAAACACCTCTCACGTGACTAATGTGACACGTAGGAATTGATCGCATGATAAAGGGACTATTGGTTTGAGAATACAACTATAATTTGAAAATATGAGGGCTTAAGATTGAAAACAAGGCATTAGAGCGTAAAAGTCGAAACAACCACCATACAATCCCGTGATAGGCACCAACACCTCTCGCAGTACTAATGTAACACGTAGGAACTGACCGCGCGATCAAAAGACTCCCCGTTTGAGAATACGACAATAATTTGAAAATATGAGGACTTATGCTTGAAAATAAGGTGTTAGAAAACTCGAAACAACCCCCATAAGGTCCCATTGGAGGCACCAACACCTCTCACGGGACCAATGTAACACGTAGGAACTCACCGTTCGATCACGGGACTCCCAGTTTGAGAATACGATGATAATTTTAAAATATGTGTACTTAAGCTTAAAAACAAGGTGTTAGAGGGGAAAAATACGAAATAGCCCCCATACGATCCTGTGAGAGGAACCAACACCTTTCGCGGGATGAATGTAACACGTAGGAACTGACTGCGTGATAACGGGACTCCCTCTTTTAGAATACGTCGATAATTTTAAAATATGTGGACTTAAGCTTGAAAATAAGGCGTTAGAGGGTGAAAACTTGAAACAACCCTCGTACTATTTTGTAAGAGGCACTAAAACCTATCACGGGACCAATGTAATACGTAGGAACTGACCGCATGATCTTAGGACTCGCGGTTTGAGAATACGATGATAATGTGAAAATATGAGGACTTAAGCTTGATAACAAGTCATTAGAGGGGGAAAATACGAAATAGCCCCCTTACGGTCCCGTAAGAGGCACCAACACCTCTCACGGGATCAATGCAATACGTAGGAACTGACCGAGCGATCACGAGACTTTTGGTTTGAGAATACGATGAAAATTTGAAAATATGAGGACCTAAGCTTGAAAACACGGCGTTAGGAGGGGAAAATAGGAAACAACCACTGTATGGTCCCTTGAGAGGCACCAACACCTATCACGGGACTAATGTAGCATATAGGAACTGACCATGCAATAACGGGACTCTCGATTTGAGAATATGATGATAATTTAAAAATATGAGGATTGAAGCTTGAAAATAAGGCGTTAGAGGGTGAAAACTCAAAACATCCCCCGTATGGTCCCGTGAGAGGAACCAAAAGCTCTCACGGGACCAGTGTAACAGGTAGGAACTGAACGCACGATCACAAGACTCCCGATTTGAGAATACGATGATAATTTGAAAATATGAGGATTTAAGCTAGAAAACAAGGCATTAGAGGGTAAAACTCGAAACAACACCTGTACAATCCCGTGAGAGGCAGCAACACCTGTTGCATGACCATTGTAATACATAGGAATGAACCGCGCGATCACGGGACTCCGAGTTTGAGAATACGACGATAATTTGAAAATATGAGGACTTAAGCATTAAAACAAGGCGTAAGAGGGTGAAAACTCGAAACACCCCCATAAGGTGCCGTGAGAGGCACCAACACCTCTCTCGAGACCAATGTAACACGTACGAACTGACCGCGCGATCACAGGACTCCCGATTTATGAATACGAAGATAATTTAAAAATATGAGGACTTAAGCTTGAACACAAGGCGTTAGTGGGGGAAAAAACGAAATATCCCCGTACGGTCCCGTGAGAGGCACCGACAGCTCTCGCGGGACCAATGTAACACGTAGGAACTGACCGCATGATCACGAGACTCCCGGTTTGAGAAAACGACAATAATTTGAAAATATGAGGACTTAAGCTTGAAAACAAGGTGTTAGAGGGTGAAAAACTCGAAACAACCCTCGTACGGTCCTGTGAGAGGAACCAACACCTCTCACGGTACCAATGTAACACGTAGGAACTAATCGCGCCATAACGGGACTCCCAGTTTGAGAATACGACGATAATTTGAAAATATGTGTACTTAAGCTTGAAAACAAGTCGTTAGAGGGTAAGACTCAAAACAGCTCCGGTACGATCCCGTAAGAGGCACCAACACCTCTCGCGGAACCAATGTAACACGTAGGAACTAACCGTGCGATCGCGGGACTCCTGGTTTGAGAATACAATGATATTTTGAAAATATGAGTACATAAGCTTGAAAATAAGGCATTAGAGGGTGAAAACTCAAAATAGCCCCCGTACGGTCCCGTGAGAGGCACTAACACCTCTCACGGACCAACGTAACACGTAGGAACTGACCGCGGGATAATCGAACTCCCGATTTGGGAATACCATGATAATTTGAAAATATGAGGGGTTAAGCTTGAAAATAAGGCGTTAGAGGGTGAAAACTCGAAATATATCCCTAGGGTCCCGTGAGAGGCACCAATACCTCTCTCGGGACCAATGTAACACGTAGGAACTGACCACGCGATTATAGGTTTCTCGATTTGAGAATACGATAATAATTTGAAAACATGAGGGCTTAAGCTTAAAAAAAGGCGTTAAAGGGGGAAAACACGAAATAACCCCCGTATAGTCCGGGGAGAGACACCGACACCTCTCTCGGGATCAATGTAACACGTAGGAACTTACCGCGAGATAACGAGACTTTCGATTTGAGAATAAGACGACAATTTGAAAATTTAAGGACTTAAGCTTGAAAACAAGGCGATAGAGGGTGAAAATTCAAAACATCCCCCGTACGGTTCCATGAGAGGAACCAGCACCTCTCACGGGACTAATATAACACGAGGTAACTAATCGTACCATAACGGGACTCTCGATTTGAGAATCCGACGATAATTTGATATTATGATGACTTAAGCTTGAAAATAAGGCGTTAGAGGGTAAAACTCATAAAAGTCCCGGTACGGTCCCGTAAGAGGCACCAACACCTCTCACAGGATCAATTTAACACGTAGGAACTACCCACGCGATAACGAGACTCCCGGTTTGAGAATACAAGTATAATTTTAAAATATGAGGACTTAGGCTTGAAAATAAGGCATTAGAGGTGAAAACTCGAAACAACACCCGTACGGTTCCGTGAGAGGAACCAACACCCCTCACGGGCCAATATAACACATAGGAACTGATCGCACGATCACGGGACTCCCGGTTTGAGAATATGACGATAATTTGAAAATATGAGGATTTAAGCTAGAAAATAAGGCGTTGGAGGGTGAAAAATCGAAACAGCCCCGTACGGTCCCATGAGAGGCACCAACACCCCTACGGTCCCATGAGAGGCACCCGTACGGTCCCATGAGAGGCACCAACACCCGTACGGTCCCATGAGAGGCACCAACACCCGTACGGTCCCATGAGAGGCACCAACACCTCTCACATGACCAATGTAACACGTAGGAACGGACCGCGCCATCACGGGACTCTCTGTTTAAGCATACGACGATAATTTGAAAATATGCAAACTTTAGCTTTAAAACAAGCTGTTAGAGGGTGAAAACTCGAAACACCCCCATAAGGTCCCGTGAGAGGTACCAACACCACTCTTCGGACCAATGTTGCATGTAGGAACTGGTCGTGCGATCACGGGACTCCCAATTTGAGAATAAGACGATAATTTGGAAATATGAGGCCTTAAGCTTAAAAACAAGGCGTTAGAGGGGAAAAATAAGAAACAACCCCTGTTCGGTCCCATGAGAAGCACCGACACCTCTCTCGAGACCAATGTAACACGTAGGAACTGACCGCGTGATCACGAGACTCTCGATTTGAGAATACGACGATAATTTGAAAATATAAGGACTTATGCTTGAAAACAACGCGTTTGAGGGTGCAAAATTCAAAACAGTCACCGTAAGGTCCCGTGAGAAGAACCAACACCTCTCACGGGACCAATTTAACACGTAAGAACTGACCCCACCATAACGGGACTCCCAATTTGAGAATATGATGATAATTTCTAAATATAAGGACTTAAGCTTGAAAATAAGGCGTTAGAGGGTAAAACTCGAAACAACCCCGGTACGGTCCCGTAAGGGCACCAACACCTCTCGTGGGACCAATATAACACGTAGGAACTGACCGCGCGATCATGGGACTCCCGGTTTGAGAATACGATGATAATTTGAAAATATGAGGATTTAAGCTTAAAAATAAGGCGTTAGATAGGGAAAACACGAAACAGCCCCCGTACGGTCCCGTGAGAGGAACCAACACCTCTCGCGGGACCAATGTAACACGTAGGAACTGATTACGCGATAACGGGACTCCCGCTTTAAGAATACAACTATAATTGGAAAATATGAGGACTTAAGCTTGAAAACAAGGCGTTAGAGGGTGAAAACTCGAAACAACCTCCATACTATTTCGTGTGAGGCACCAACACCTCTCACGGGACCAACATAACATGTAGGAACTGATCGAGTGATCTCGGGACTTTCGATTTGAGAATAAGATGATAATTTGAAAATATGAGGACTTAAGCTTGAAAAGAAGGCGTTAGAGGGTGAAAACTCGAAACGGTCCCGTGAGAGGCACCAACTCCTCTCACGGGACTAATGTAACACGTAGGAACTGACCGCATGATCACGGGACTCGCAATTTGAGATAACGATGATAATTTTAAAATATGAGGACTTAAGCTTGAAAATAAGGCGTTATAGGGGAAAACACAAAACAACCCCCATACGGTTCCGTGAGATACACCAACACCTCTCGCGGGACCAATGTAACATATAGGAACTGACCGCGTGATAACAAGACTCCTGGTCTGAGAATACGACGATAATTTGAAAATATAAGGACTTAAGCTTGAAAATAAGGCGTTAGAGGGTGAAAACTCGAAACAATGCCTATACGATCCTGTAAGAGGCACGAACACCTCTCGTGAGATTAATCTAACACGTAGGAACTGACTACGTGATCACGGGACTCATGATTTGAGGATTACCGATAATTTGAAAATATGAGGGCAAAAGATTTACAACAAGGAGTTAGAGGGTGAAAACTCAAAACACTCCTGTAAGGTCCAGTGAGAGGCACCAACACCTCTCTCGGGAACAATGTAACGCGTAGGAACTGATTGCGCAATCACGAGACTCCCAGTTTGAGAATACGATGATAATTTGAAAACATGATAATTTAAGCTACAAAACAAGGCATCAGAGGGTGAGACTTGAAACAACCCCCATAAGGTCCCCGTGAGAGGCACCAACACCTCTCGCAGGACTAATGTAACACGTAGGAACTGACCGCACGATAACGGGACTCCCGGTTTGAGGATACGACGATAATTTTAAAATATAAGGACTTAAGCTTGAAAAAAGGGCGTTAGAGGGCAAAAACTCGAAACAGCCCCTGTACGGTTCCGTGAGAGGAACCAACACCTCTCACGGGACTAATGTAACACATAGGATCTGACTGCACGATAACAGGATTCCCGATTTGATAATATGACGATAATTTGAAAATATGAGGACTTAAGCTAGAAAACAAGGCGTAAGAGGGTAAAACTTGAAATAGCCCCCGTACGATCCCGTGGGAGGCACCAGCACCTGTCGGGGGACCAATGTAACACGTTGGAACTGACCACACGATAACATTGCTCCCGATTTGAGAATATGACGATAATTTTAAAATATAAGGACTGAAGCTTAAAAATAAGGCGTTAGAGGGAGAAAACTCAAAATATCCCCCGTACGGTTCCGTGAGAGGCACCAACACCTCTCACGGGACAAATGTAACACATATGAACTGACCACGTGATAACAAGACTCCCGGTTTGAGAATACGATGATAATTTTAAAATATGAGGACTTAAGCTTAAAAATAAGGCGTTATTGGTGAAAACTCGAAACATCCCCCCGTAAGGTCTTGTGAGAGGGACCAACACCTCTCACGGGACCAATATAACACGTAGGAACTGACCACTCGATCACGGGTCTCCCGGTTTGAGAATACGGCGATAATTTTAAAATATGAGGACTTAAGCCTAAAAACAAGACGTTAGAGGGGGAAAACACGAAACAACCTCCGTACGGTCCCGTGAGAGGCACCAACACCTCTCGCGGGTCCAATGTAAAATGTAGGAACTGACTACGAGATAATGGGACTCTCGATTTGAGAATATGATGATAATTTAAAAATATGAGGACTTAAGCTTGAAAACAAGGCGTTAGAAGGTGAAAACTCAAAATAGCCCACGTACGCTTCCATGAGAGGCACCAACACCTCTCACATGACCAATATAACACGTACGATCTCATCGAGCGATAACGGGACTCCTAGTTTGAGAATACGGTGATAATTTGAAAATATGAGGACTTAAGCTTGAAAATAAGGCGTTAGAGGCAGAAAACACGAAATAACCCCCGTACGGTCGCGTGAGAGGCACCAACACCTCTCGTTGGTCCAATATAACACGTAGGAACTGATCGCGCAATATCGGGGCTCCTGGTTTGAGAATACGATGAGAATTTGAAAAGATGAGCAGTTAAGCTTGAAAACAAGGCGTTAGAAGGTGAAGACTCAAAATAGCCCCCATACAGTTCCGTGAGAGGCACCATCACCTTTCACAGGACCAATGTAACACGTAAGATCTGAGCGCGGGATAACGGCACTCCCGATTTGAGAATTCGATGATAATTTGAAAATATGAGGACTTAAGCTTGAAAACAAGGCGTTAGATGGTGAAAACTCGAAACAACCCCCATAAGGTCCCGTGAGAGGCACCAACACCTCTCACGGGACTAATGTAACACGTAGGATCTGACCATGCAATAACGGAACTCCCGGTTTGAGAATACAACGATAATTTGAAAATGTGAGGACTTAAGATTGAAAATAAGGCGTTATAGGGTGAAAGCTCGAAACAACTCCGTACGATTTTGTGAGAGGCACCAACACCTCTCATGGGACCCATGTAACACGTAGGAACTGATCGCGCGATCTCGGGATTCCCAATTTGAGAATACGATGATAATTTGAAAATATGAGGACTTAAGCTTGAAAATAAGGTGTTAGAGGGAAAAACACGAAATAACCCCCGTACGGTCCCATGAGAGGTACCAACACCTCTCACGGGACCAATGTAACACGTAGGAACTGACCGTGTGATAACGGGACTCCCGGTTTGAAAGTACAACGATAATTTGAAAATATGAGGACTTAAGCTTGAAAAAAAGGCGTTAGAGGGTAAAACTCGAAACAACCCCTGTATGGTATTGGGAGAGGCACCAACACCTCTCGCGGGACCAATGTAACATGTAGGACCGACACCTCGCACGGGACCAATGTAACTCGTAGGAATTGATATGTTGATAATTATAACTCATATATGTAGTTTTTCATCTTGAATAAATTTTCTGTAAAAATACTTGGTTACTAATATCCTTTTTTTTGTATCCTATCATTTGTAAGGTTTTTTCACGTGGAACAAATGAAGGAGGCAATGGTTTACAACATGAAGATTGTTTATATAATGTTGTGGACATTCAGGATTATGTTTTTTATGTGTTACAGCCGTGCGGACTTTTATTGTTTAGTTTTATGGCCGTGCGGACTTTTATAATTTGATTGTTAAATTTTATGGCCATGCGAACTTTATAATAAGCAGGTTTTACATTTACAGGGTTTGGAATGTCCAGAAAATAGAATAAACTCTGCCCAATTTTTTTTTGGTCTGTGAATTGTTAAGACGTGTAATATTTTTAAGTTTGTATATATATTAGTTTATTAACAACGTTTCCGTTTCGAAATTTGTGATTTTTTTAATTATTTTGCCAATAATAAATATTTGTAACACCTCGTACGCATCCAACGTTACACTTAGCAACCGACCGTGCAGTCACAGGACCCCCAATTTTAGGATTGTACCAAAAAAAGACATTTTTTAAAAATTATAGTTAAATATGGTCATGGACTTTGTCCATGACCATTTTTATTGCCAAAGCCTATAACCCTCAATCGTGACGAAAAATGGTCACGGCTAAAGTCCGAGACCATTTTTTTCCTTTTTTTTCGTCGCGGTGTGGGTCACGAACTTTGGCCGCAACCAATTTTCCCACAGTTGTGGGTCACGGATGAAGGCCGCGACCATTTTTTTCCTGTCACGGTATGGGTCACGACCCAAGTCCGTGACCATCTGCCGTGACTCCCTGCGGGCCGTGACCATTTTTTGGTCACAGACTTGGGACGCAACCCACGAAATTGGTCTCGCCCGAAATGGTCACGGCCCAAGTCCGTGACCCACAGTCTTGGTCAGGGATTTTGGCCGTGACCATTCGCCAGTTTGGGTGTAGTGTACCCACCCCAACTAGACAACGTATCTAACTAACCAAAAAAGGTTTAGCTCCCATGACTGCCCACAAGAGACGTTACTATACTACCAATGGTTAACATAAATCACATATTATTATCGAATTATTTATTTAAGTTTCTCAACATAAATAACATAAAAATATACACAATCTATCGGTTCTACCATCACACATAAGTAGACTAATCACACTTGTATATATTTATCACACTTATATTAAAAACAACTATAGCGTCCCCCAGAATGACCCCCGTGATGCTTGAATACTTTGCTATCATGTCCCTGTACCTTTCATATCAAATCAAGGACTATTGGTTCGGAATGTCTCCTCGAACCCTGAATCAAACAACACACAATGCAGGCCAACATACTTTTAAGCCTTTGGGATACGCACATATTTAACGTACCCAAATGATCTGCCAGTCCCACTAATACACAACACATAGTGGGCCTCCCTAAGAAAGCCTTCCGTGATAGCAGGCAGCGTAGGTATGTTCACACACATAACCAAATCACAACAATAGGTATTCACCCAACCCATATATATATATATATATTCAGTAGGTATACACACAACCCATCATATAATCTCGTACGTAGTATATCTCTCGAATACTCAACGTACTATCGATTTATAATTATAACTTCTTATTGTATATTTTCGAGTATCGCTCACTACCAGAAGGGTCCTAGTTACCCATTAAGTTATTTTAGCAGCTAATACACTCATACACTGTTGGTCTAAATCATAGGTTCACTTATACTTTCGTGACCCGTTCTAACTGTCACAAATTCATTAAATATCATGATATGCCCGATAATTCCTAGCCTTAATTATTCTGAATTGGTAAACCTCAACCCTACCATAGGCCTACTAGAACTTACTATACGCCTCACTACAGTTTAAGAATATGCGAAAAGTCTCCCCATAAATTATTCATGAATTCAGGGCATAAATTAAAGAAATTGGTCAAATATGGGCAGTCAAATCGATTCGGTGAAAAACCCAAATCGATTCACTTACCAAATCGATTCAGTCATCAAGATGAATCGATTCGCCCCTGACAGTTTTGTCTTCTTCATTTTGCTATTACGAGTTCTTGACATTTTTATCCTACAAAACCCTCATGCATCATACCCAAACTCCAACATAGTTCAACCCAACATCAAATAAGAGTATATGAACAGTTTTTAACAAATTTCTAATACTCAAACATCAATAAATCCATAAAAATCAAGAGTTTATCAATGGTTTATCTACAAAACCCTAATTTCACTTTTTCCATGCAGGTTCTTCAACCTAGATTTTAATCTCTTAAAATCTCCCAAAAATCAAATTTTGTATTATAATTTCCCGAAATCAAAACTCTAACATGACCCTAATCATTAACATGAATTTAACATATTGTTTTATCTGAAATCATATGTTCATGCTAAATTTCATCAAGTTCTACCATGGATATTATAACTTCTTTAAAAACATGCAAGATAAACATTTGCCTTTGTAATATCAGGTCTAATTTCATTTTGGTGTGATGAAGATGTTTTTCCCTTGTCTCCGATCACAATTCCAGTAACTTTGGTGATGAAAAAATGTGTTGAATCTCTGAGAACTCTATTTTCTTCCTCTCTAATGGTCTATCCTCTCTCAATATAGTAGTAAACCTAGCCTCTAACTTAAAGGGGCTGATATAACCTTTCAATTTTCAGAGTTCTCTCTACCCTAGTCTACCAAATGATCGAAACTCCCTCATATGGTGCCAGGTTGGTCTAAAATTATCTTGAGACCCAAACCACACACCCGGGTGTAACAACCCGGGTGTTACACCGGGTATACTATTTCGACTATTTTGATCCATTCGGAATCGACCGTTACCTCGAAATCACCATCCAAGTCACTCCACAATAATTTCCTATCTCAACCTCATATAGTCTTACACACGACACCCGATTGAGATAGAAAACCGTCACGTCACGTCATTATCACCATCACTCGCTATGATGTAAAATAATTATTTACTATTTACTATTTACTATTCACTTAATACTTTTATTCATAAACATTAATCATTATTTCTGCCGATTAATATTTTAATCAATACATAATATTTAATTTAATTAAATTACGAGACGTGTAATTTAAAATATCGGATTAATTAAATTTTAAATACTAAAAAATACGAGGTGTTACATACTTACCCCCTTATAAAGGAATTTTTCCCTCGAAATTGGGACGTTCTTGCTGTGAATAACTCTGGATACTGCTCGCGCATGTCATCCTTTCGCTCCCATGTTGACTCCTCCACATTACGATGCCCCCACTGAACTCAAACTAAGAGTACCACCTTAAATCGCAATTTACGCTCACTACGATCAAGTATAGCCATCGGTCTCTCTCATACGAGATATCCGACTGCAAGTCAATCTGCTCTAATGGAACATGCCAAAAAGCTCTGTCACTCCTTCAGTAACTCTTCAACGATGACATGTGGAACAGATCGTGAATATGCTATAAGTGCTCCGATAGCAGCAACCTATATGCCACTAGTCCCACCTTCTCGATAATAAAAAATGGTCCTACATATCTTGGCACTAGCTTCCCTTTCTTGTCGAATCTCATGATCCCATTCGTAGGAGAAAACATACCAAAACCTGGTCAATAACCTCTTACTCTTTGTGCCTCCTGCCTACATCGGCATAACTCTTTTGCTTGTCCTAAGCTATACGGATGCGCCCTCGAATCAGCTCAATCTTGGTAGTGGTGTCCTGAATTATATCTGGCCCTAATAGCTTGTTGTCCTCCACCTCCAACTAGCAAGCGGGCGAACGACAAGGCCATCCATACAGTGCCTTAAATGGTTCCATGCCGATGGTGAACCGGTAGGAGTTGTTATACATAAACTCCACCAACGGAAGATACTGTTCCTATCTTCCCCCAAAGTTAAGTATGCACATCCTCAACATACCTTCAAGCATCTAATTAACTCGCTCCGCCTTACCATCTGTCTGTGGATGATACACTATACTCAATCGTAAATCTGTGTCTATGGCCTCCTGAAAGCTCTTCCAGAAGTAGGACACAAAAATCTTATCCCAACCCGAAACAATATTAATCGGAACACTGTGTAGCCGCACTATCTCAGTAATAAACAACTGCGCATACTACCTCATCTCAAAATCCATACGAATCGATAGAAAATAGGCTACCTTAATCAACTGATCCACTATCACCCATATGGAGTCATGACCTCGCTGTGTTGTTGGTAGTCCGGTAATAAAATCTATGGAGATACTCTCCCACTTCCACACTGGAATCTCGAGTGGCTGTAACATTCCCGTCGGTCTCTGGTGGTCTACCTTCACTAGCTAGAAGGCTGCACACTTCGAGGCAAACTTTTCTATGTCCCACTTCATCCTCAACCATCAATACTGCCTACACATATCCTGATACATCTTATCCCCACCGGGATGCACCATAAACCTAGACCCGTGAGACTCTAACATCGCTCCATGTCTCAAATTCTCATCCTCTGGAACCACGAGTCTACTATTAAAGCGCAAGCCTCCCTCAGAACTAATCGAATAAGATTCCTCCCCATTAGCTAACAACTGGCAAACTCTGTCCTGGAAGTATTGATCCCCTGCTTGTGCTCTCACCACCATCATAACAATCTCAAGAGTGATAGACAAAATGGACATACAAGCTCTGGTAACCTCATCATCATGTTGAAGCTCTCTCCACTTTGCCTTTCAAACCCACGCGATCCCCTTATTAGGTCATCGTCTCAATGCATTTGCCACCACGTTATCCTTCCCAGGATGATACTGAATATCAAACTGGTAATCCTTCATGAACTATAACCATATCTTCTGCCTCATGTTCAGAACTTTCTGCATGAACAGATACTGAAGTGATTTATGGTTCGTAAATAAGGTGAAATGCTCTCCCAAAAGATAATTCCTCCAAATCTTCAAGGCAAACACCTCTACTGCTAACTCCAAGTCATGAGTAGGGTAATTCCTCTCGTGGGACTTAATCTTACAAGTTGCATAAGCTGTAACACTCTTCTCCTGCTGTAATACACCCCCAAGTCCCTGCAAGGATGCATGTGTGTAAACACGGTAGTCCACTCCTCCCCTAGGCAGTGCAAGCACAGGTGCTGAGGTCAATTTGTCCTTTACCTCATCAAAATCTAACTAACACTGGTCATTCAAAACAAGTGGCACCTCCTTGCGAGTCAGATTTGTCAATGGACCCACAATCTTTGAGAAAACCCTTAATGAATTGCTGATAGTATTCGTTCAGCCCTAAAAAACTGCGAACCTCAGTCAGTGTCGTGGGCTGTCCCCACTCCCTCACTCTCGATACCTTACTTGAATTGACCCCAATACCCTTATTAGACAAAATGTGACCAATAAACTGCACCTCTCAAAGCCAAAACCCACATTTCTCAAATTTGGCATACACCTGGTGATCCCGAGTATCTGTAAAATCATTCGCAGATGCTCGGCATGCTCCTCCTCTAAATGAAAGTAAACCATAATATCATTGATGAACATGATCACGAACTAGTCAAGGAACTGTCTAAAAACCCAGTTCATTAGATCCATGAACACAAAATTCGCATTGGTGAGCCCAAATGGCAACACCCTAAACTTGTATGACCCATATCATGTTAAAAAAATAGTCTTAGGAATGTCCTCCTCTCGAACTCGCAGCTGATGATATCCGACATCAAATTTATCTTGAAGAAATAAGCTTCTCCCTTCAGCTGGTCGAACAGATCATCGATCCGAGGGAGCGGATACTTATTTCAGATCGTGAGCTTATTTAACTTCCTAGAATCGATATATAACCAAAGTGATCCATCCATCTTCTTGACAAATAACACCGGCGTACCCCACGGTGATGTACTCCGTCTAATGAAATCCTACCCCAGAAGCTACTGAATCTTCTCCTTTAACTCCCACATCTCAGCTGGGGCCATGCGATAAGGCGCTGGGGCGATTTGCCTCATTTCAGGCGCTAGGTTAATAATGAACTCAATTTCCTGGCTAGGTGGTAGCCCGGGAATATCCTAGAACACATCCTTAAACCCCCTCACTATTGGAATTGATTCTAAAGAGATAACCACCTCCTGTGAGGTCTTCGCCTCAATATAATACAGATGTGTGCTCGACCCTCCCTCAGGAAGAGGCATCACCACTAGGAACATCTCCTTCTCTGGAATAGAGAACACAGTGGTCCTCCCAAAGCAATCTATCATTGCCCGGTAACCAGCTAACCAATCCATACCCAAAATTACATCATACTCCTCCACATCTAACACTAAAAGGTAGAGGGCTAAACATAATCTCCCCATATCAATATCCATACCCCTACAGATCGATTGTATACGCAACCCACTACCAAACAGTGACTCTACACACGACAAAGAAAAACCAAAACCATCAAACAAAACCAACAACTGAAACCAAATCGCTCAGACCTAAAATCAAGAATCATCGAACAAAAGAAAATATAAACACAAAACCCTCCATAATTCTCTATAGCCTCCATCCAAAAAACGTCTAAAGGATGAAAGAAAATCCAAACCCCCAAAATCGAATCACCACCATCCAGGCAAGACTACCAGTTGTCTCTAATAGACCATCAGGTCATGCAAATCTGATCGCTATGAAAGAGTGTGATGCCCCTGTATCAAATAAAATCTTACCCTCAAGCCCGTAAATAGGAAACATACCCTCAACTGCAGGTGGCGCCTATGAGACTGCTGTATGATCGCATCTTGAACATTATAGAGACGTCCATACTGTAACTACCCCTACTGTGGTGGGGCTAGTGGTTCTGGTGCTGCCGGGGTTAATTGCGCCTATTACCCCTACTGGGCACCCTGCTGTTATGGATCTCTGTCCTGCTGTGGGAAGTCTTTCCTCTTGTGTCCCATTTATCCACAAGTAAAATAATGTCTCGGGAAGTCTTTCTGCCTCTAGCGCTGATGGACCCATCGAGGCTTCCCCTGTTGCTGGACCTAGTGGCCTTGGCCTTGTAGGCATCCCCCACTGTTCCCTTGGCCCTAGCAGCCCTGAGGAACCTGCTACTGCTGAGGGCCCTATTATTCCTGCCTTAAAGCTCCCTCAGATAGGTAACCCCCAGATCTAAATCTCTTAGTAGAATCCCCCTACTGAGAATCCTATCCCTGTTATTTGTCTGTCTACTGTTGAGGTGCTCCACTAGCACCATTCCCACCTGCCTTTCCTGGATGTATAGGCTCACTCCCCCTCTTTCTTCCCTTCAAATGAAAGTGATGGTCCTGGTAATGTAAGAGTATGGAATTGACGACATCTGTATAAGTCCTTAATGCAGGGTTACCTATCAAGTGTTGCCTGATCCTCCAAGCTAGTCCGTCCATAAATCTCAACTTCTTCTTCTCCTCACTGTTCACCTCATTTGACATAAAATTAGCCAAACGTGGGAAAACCTCCTCATACTCAGCCATGAAATGATCTCCCTGAACCACCTCCGCATCTCCGTCACAACGGCTGGTGGAAAATACTTGCGATCAAACCACAAATAAAACTCAGCAATGGACATAGTGTCCCTCTCCTCGATAGTGGTAATAGACTAACACCACTGTAGAGCTTCCTCAAAAAGACTAAAGGTGGTCAGGATTTGCTTCTTCACGTCGCTACAGTCAACCATGCCCAGTTGCCACTGAATATCTTTCTTCTACTGGCACGCCAAAATTGCATTTGAGCTACCTTAGAACTCGGGTGGGTGGCCCTTCTGAAATGCCTCCTTCACTCTCTGCCAATATGAGGGCCCCGAGTGGGTCTAGAAAACTGCTGCCGCTGGCTCCTGTGCTGGATGGGATGAGGAAAGTGGAGTGCCATTGCAGTCATAACGACGTTAACTGCCTGCGCCACAATAATGGCTACATCAGCTGTCGTAACTGTCCCTTACAGTGGCTGTAGCTGCGGCTGCGGCTGCGGTGCATATGGCTCCTACTGAGCCTCTTTTTTATCGACTCTCTCTGCTGCTCACGTCAACCGTCCTCTCCTGGGTGGCATCTTAAATCAAATTGAATTGTATGAGTTCACAGTCTAAGCAAATATAATAGAATAAGAACGTCATCTCAAAGACGTAATCATGAATGCAACAGTCCTAATAATAAGGTTCTATGTAAAAGAATGCTACACTGTTATCGTAGTAAGCCGTATAGATCCTATGGACACTAGAACCTGATGCTCTGATACCATCTGTGACACCCTGCCTATTTTAACCATGGGTGATCAGTCATTTATCAAAATAATTAGGAATCTCATTTGGATCATTCTTAGCATCACTATCGAAAACTTTTAAATTATTAATCACCCATGTCAAACTAAACCGGTACCAAATTTTATCTTTCATTATGATAACAACATGCGAAATAAAATAAAATAACCAAACCATCCATGCAATAAAATAGTATGAACCAATCATATAATAAATAACTGAATATATAATGCCGAATAAACCATTGGTTCCCAAAATAAAATCCAACTACAAGTCTAAAGTACTAAACTGAATCTAAAACAAAGTTTGAAAAATACTGAATAATTGAAATGTTGAATCGTCTGAAGGGGCAACATGCCCAAGTAAAATACTAAAATAAAAATCCTAATCTAGGAATGAATAACTGAAGCATCCACATCAATCCTGCAAGCCTCCACAAGTGCTGCAGTTACGCATTCCTGGAATGAATCATCAAGCTTGTCGTCGATGTGGATGGACACCTAAAATGTTGTGAAAAATAGATTTGATAAGGGTCAAAGCCCAAAACCTTTGAAAAATAATTTTTGCAAGCATTTAAATCACAGTTTAAAAGCAGTTATCAGATACACACGTTAGTTCCATGAAGACTCCCTTGAGTTCCTCACCTTTCAACTATAGTGCACACCTAATGTCTCTTATCTAGCTATGCTACCCAACTCAACTAGTAAATGTATCTAACTAACCATAAAAGGTTTATCTCCCCGGTACCGTCCATACGATACGTTACTGTACTACCAATGATTAATATAAATCATATATTATTATTGAATCATTTATTTAAGTTTTTCTACATAAATAACAATTAAATATACACTATCTATCGGTTCTACCATCACACATAAATAGATTAATCACATTCGTATACATTTATCGCACTTATAATATATACAACTATATCATCCCTCAGAATGATTGCCATGATTCTTGCATACTCTGATATCATGTCCCTGTACCTCTCTTACTAAATCAAGGTCTATCGGTTCGGAATGTCTCCACGAACCCTCAATCAAACAATACACAATGCAGGCCAACATAGTTCTAAGCCTTTGGGATATGCACATACCTAACGTACCCAAATGAACTTCCATTACCACTAGTAAACATCACATAGTGGGCCGCCCTAAGTCCTATGTTCTGGGGCACAAATCCAGACCTCGCTGGAATCGCCAAGGCGGGATCGCCCTCTATGTGGTACCTCCTGTGATAGCAGGCCGTGTAGTTATGTTCACATACATAATCAAATCACAACAATAGGTATTCACCCAACCTATATATACATATATTCAGTAGTTATACACACAACCCATCCTATAAACCCATACGTAGTATATATCTCTCGAATACTCAGCTTACTATCGATTTACAATTATAACTTCTTATTGTATATTTTCGAGTATCTCTCATTACCCTAAGGGTCCTAGTTACCCCTTACGTTATTTTACTATCTAATACACTCATACACTACTGGTCTGAATAATAGGTTCACTCATAATTTTTGTGACGTATTCTAAGTCTCGCAAGTTCATTAAATATCACAATATGCTTGATAATTCGTAGCCTTAATTCTTCTCAATTGGGTAAACCTCATCCTTAACACAGGCCTACTGGAATTTACTATATCCCTCACTATTGTTTAAGAATATCCCAAAAGTCTCCCCATAAATTATTTGTAAATTTAGGGCATAAATTAAAGAAATTGGCCAAATCTAGGCAGATGAATCGATTCGGTGAAGAACCCGAATCGATTCGCCTACCAAATCGATTCAGTCATCAAGCCGAATAGATTTGCCCCTAACAGTTTTTTCTTCTTCATTTTGTTGTTACGAGTTTTAGTAATTTATATCCAATAAAATCCTCATGCATCGTACCCAAACTCCAACATAATTCAACCCAACATCAAATGAGAGTAAGTGAACAGTTTATAAAAAATTCTTATACTCAAACATCATTAAATCCATAACAATCAAGAGCTTATCAATGTTTTATCTACAAAACCCTAGTTTCACTTTTTCCATACAGGTTCTTCAAGAAACAGAGGTTTTAACCTCTCAAAATCTCTCAAAAATTAGATTTTGTATTATAAGTTCCAGAAATCAAAACTCTAAAATAAATCCTAATCGTTAACATGAATTTATCATATGGTTTTATCTCAAATCTTATGTTCATGCTAAATTTCATCAAGTTCTACCATACATTTTATAACTTATTTAAAAACATGCAAGATAAACACTTGCCTTTGCAATAGCAGGTCTGATTTCATTTTTGTGTGATGAAGATGTTCTCCCCTTGCCTCCAATCACAATTCTGACAACTTTGGTGATGAGAAAAGGTGTTGAATCTCCAAGAACTCTATTCTCTTCCTCTCTAATGGACTATCCTCTCTTAAGATAGTAGTAACCCTAGCCTTTAACTGAATGGGGCTAATAGAACCTTTCAATTTTCAGAGTTCTCTCTACCCTAGTCTACTAAATGATCAAAATGCCCTCATATGGTGTCGGGTTCATCTAAATCATCTCTGGACCCAAACAACACACCCGAATATACTACTGACTATTTCGACCCATTCGAAATCGACCGTGACCTCGAAATAATCATCTGAGTCACTCCACAATAATTTCCTATCTCGACCTCATATAGTCTACACACGACACCCGATTGAGATAGAACATTGTCACGTCACTATCACTCTCTATGATGTAAAATATTTATATACTATTCACTCAGTAATTTTATTCATAAACATTAATCATTATCTCTCTCGATTAATATTTTAATCAACACATAATATTTAGTTCAATTGAATTACGACACACATGTAATTTAAAATAACCGAATTAATTAAATTTTAAATACTCAGAAATACGGAGTGTTACATAACATAGTCCTGTCTTAATAGTACATGCGAGCTAAGTTCATAATACAAAACTCTAACAACTGATATAAAAGAGAGTCTATCATGGAGATGAACTTACGTCAATCCTTGACGATGATGATGACTGGAGAGGGGAGAATGGAAAATTTGTACTAGCTGAAGAGAGAGCCTACATGTGTAGACCATCCCTAACACCTGAAAGGTTACTACATCTAAATGACTCAAAACCCAACAAGTCACCAAAGCTTCACAACTCAAACGCCGTTATATATACAAGTAATAAATCTACAATTATCTAACTAATAATGATAACCCACCATATGCCACTGGACGTCAAAACCAATTTTAATTAACTAATTAGTTCCAATAATTGATTAATTTCTCAACTTATTAAATCGTAACCGACATGAACTACTTCTCCTCGGCCATATCAAGAACATGATTTATGCACGCATAAAATTGTCACACATTAACGCGTCGCATGTTATTCACATGGATAGAAATATCCACAAAATTATGCGACACCCACATAAAGCCCATCACATAACTAGTCTCCATTTGGTATTCACATAGCCAAAACAATACACGTAATTAAACTATGTGATGCAACAAATATATATGCAATCCAATCCACGTATTATTCAATCCACATACCGTTATGCCAACTGGGAACCACCTCATTTTAGTGTGGTCAAGTCAAGTAACATATATCATAATGATTATATAGAACCTTGCTCCCTCCGCCCGCCCATATTAAGAGTTTTCTCTCCTGAAACACACTCAATCCTTATTCATTATTCATCTCTTTTAAAAGTTCATAAAATTTCTACTTCATTACCGTGAAACATTTCACTTTTAGCTTGGAATTTATCATTACATTATTATACTCCATTAATCCCACTCTTCAGGCCATTCTAATTAACTCCCTAGACAAATCAATGTAACATTTCATTAAAGACTAAGGGTATTCTCAAATCACTCACGAGAACGTACCTAACGTGGGAATACTCATCAATTTAAACATTATAAAAATATATATTTATTAAGGATTCTAAATTCATTACTCGTATGAGTCTCTAGACTCCATGCATGGGACGTCTCATAAATGAAATCCAAAATAAGGAACCCCCCATGCACTTCCGTTTAGATAGGTATTCTTTAAGACATTACAATTAGTTAGTGCTTTATTCATTTGAATTAAATTAAGGATTATATAAGTCAAACCACCAACTTCCATTTCCAACCGTATCCATTAAACATAAACTAACAATAACCCCAAACTAATAATTAAACAACGTTTATCCTGTACTCCTTTGAACCCAACAACTCAGTTATTCCATTACTAACAACTTAAGGAAAAATAAGCAAAGCTTCAATCATTGTCATATGTAATTAGGCTCCATTTCCAAGTTTATAAGAAAACAAATTAATTAAATGAAACTTTAATTACATTTCAAGAGTTTAAACATGGGGACAGTCACTGTTCATAAAAAAAATTCTAAGTAAAGGTTCGAGAAAAATATTGTGACTTACCACCCATGATTGGCTTGGGAGACCAACTGGTCGATGGATATTTTATCAACCACTTATTTATTAGGCTGCAAGCAGGACCCTTTAAGCAAAGTGGTGGCAAAATTAGGATTTTTGGCCACTAACATCACAGTAGGGCCCTTACCTTTACCGAGGGCATCCACCTTCCTGGTTGACAGAGTAGCAATAACAAGATTGGTTATAGTCTTACTCTTCTTCACACATTAGTCTTGTGATTTGTTAAGGGGGAGTCCCCCAAGTTGAAGGGATTGGATGGTCCCCCGACGTATTTCCTCTTGGAGGACTCATCTTTTGAAGAAGCGGGGACGTTAGAATCATTTAATAAGATGGGAATTTTTCTTATCGGAAGCATTTCTTATGAAGTAAAAGGGAATATAGCCGGGATCGAGGTGATGTCCATCAACTCAAAGGATCCCCAAGTGGTATTACTAGAAGATTCCTTGCTACTAAATGGAACTAGGATCTCATTCTCTTTGTATACGTGCCTAGGAATAAATGAAGTGGTTGCTTTGGTATACTTTAACAATAAAGATGCTGGCCTTGGATATTCGACACCATCAGATAGAGGCCTTAAGCAAAACTTATGTGGATCTGGTCAAGATCTTTCCTCTAACATCCGCCCTCATGATTTTGAACGTACCAGTGTAATTCATTGACTTTATGTGACCCAATTGAGCTTTAGACCTTGTGAGCTGAATTATGGGTCAAATTTGGGTGATATGGTGGCCTTGTTGCAATTGATTTAACTTAGAATGGCCTTAAATTCACTTTGGAGAAAATTTAGGGTAGTTCGAATGAAATCTAATTTCGTTCGAACGGGATCCCAGTCTCATTAGAATGATGCTTCAAACGACCTTCGAATAAAACATATGTATTTGAAAAATCCAATCTCGTTAGAACCTCATTTGAAATACGTTTGAACGATATGTAGTTCTCGTTCGAATGAGATACAATTTGGTTTGAATTATATAGTAGTTCTCGTTTGAACGAGACACTAAAAATCAAATTTTTGAGATTCAAAAATGTTGTCACGATGTAGATCGTTGGATTAAAACACATGTCAACCTCTTAGTACAGTAGATCAACTCGGGGTATGACTTCTTAGGCATTTTAGGGATTTAACCCATAGGGATTTTGGAGTATATGAAGGATGTTTGGGGCCTTTCCTTTCATTTTAAATAAGATTTTCACTTTATCTATCTCTTGAGAGCTCTTCCACTACAAACCACCGTCTACCACCCTAGCACCACCACCCCTTAAGCTTAAAACACCATACTTGAACCCTTTTACACCATATTTAAGACTATTAAACCTATCTGCACCATTTGTTAGGCAAGATATAAATTCATGGAGATATTGTTGGGGTTTTTTAAAGAAGAAAAGTAGAAGAAATTATGGACCTTGAGGGGGTTTTCATAGAGCTTTCAAGGAGCAAACTTAGTGGAGCTAAGAAATCTCTCTAAGGCCACCTTAGGAGGTGGGAGGTTGCCATCTTCTTCTACATTCATCCATCCATTTTAGAGCTTCAATAAGGTGGTAAAATCTACTCTTTAGGTTTAAAAACTCTATTTCCCTAGTATTTGGTCTTGTATATAGAGTTTTAAGGGTAGAATACATATATTTTGTATTTATATAAAATGATTTTACAAATGTTTTCATAGGACTAAGAAAATGATATGTTTTCCCAAAAAATTAATGTTGAACATTTTATATAATAAAATATTTTTAAAATAAAATTTAATTTATTGAGATATTTTGTGCACTAAGTCTTGAAGTTTTCTTAGAAAAATGGGATTTTTATCAAATTAGACATTTATTCTAGTGTGAAGAACAAACATGCCTCTTAATCTTGAAAATCATGTTTTTTTGTAAGTATTATGAAATTCCTTGAATAAACCATGTGTTAAACTCATTATTTTGGAAATTTGGACTAGAAATCCCTCTTCCCATATGTACAAACTTGTAGTATTTTGATGATGAGCATAAACAAGTTTGGCGAGGGTTTTGATGAGTTTTAACATGAAATAAAGAAAGCAGAAATTTAATCTCTTAAAGGGTATGAATAAGTGTAGAAAGTGTGATAAGTGGGTATTTCAAGATAATATGTGAAAATAAAGAAAAGTAGTATTTTCTTGGAAATAGTCTTCAAAATGTCAAATGATCACCTTAGTAAAGAAAATAATGAAATGAAGAGATTTTCAACTTGAAAAGGGGGCTAACTCCGAAGTGTGAAATGAGTGATATTAAGTGGAAACATTTGAGAAGTTGGTATGTATAACTTAATGATACCTTTTTGGAAAATAACACTTATGAAAATGGAGGAAAATGCAAGCTTGAAAATAAATGGGTAAATGGTAATATCATGTCAAGTGGAACATTTTGATGAAATAAAATTATTAGGAAAATGTGTTATACATGCGGTCCTAAGTGACAGTGATTTTCGATATAAAATCAATGTAAGTGTGTAAAGGACGAGAAATGGTTATTTTCAAAGTGTAACACAAGGTGGAGTGAAATTCCCAGGTTTAGGCTTCACTTGGTAAAAGTGGAATAATGTGGACATTGAAAACACATTAATATGGACTCGGATAAGATCGAAAAAGAATTAAGAAGAGCCCAGAGCCCTGGGGTGAAAGACCCAAAAGACTATCCAAAGCATATGGTAGCGTAGCCGATAGTGTGGAGCCCCTTAAAGTACACAGTTATTTCGACAATTTTGAGAAAAGATAATGAGAAAAGTAGAACATGTCAAGAAATGGGTTGTATGGTGAATATAATAAAAGACAACCTAACTTGAAATAAAATTGATAAATGCTCTGATTGAAAGGTAATGTGGACAAGTAATATGAGAAATTAGCTACTGTTCATGTAAAGTGAAAAGAATGGTACAATTCAGTGATTAAATGGGTAATTAAGAAATATAAGGAGGTTTTAACCCATAATTAACACAAGTGTGTGTTTGTAAAAGATTTTTTTAACAAAAATAAGTATTTTTTAACACGGGGCATGCGTGTATTAAAATGCTATTTTCAAGAAAAATACTAAGGTAAATTTGGTGTGAGTAAATGGGTAATATAGACAAAAGAAATTCTTTTCCCTAAGCAAGAGGTATTTTGCTGAAGGTATTTAACCGGACACATTAAATTGGGAAATAAATTCCAAGTCAAATAAAAAGGGGTCTTTTATAAGACTTAGGTGACTTAATCAAATTAAGCAACATTTTGGAATAAATACGATCTCATGCATTGGTATTTGTACATGTATATATATATATATATATATATATATATATATATATATATATATATATATATGAGGTAGATGTTTGTACATGTAGGTATAACGTGTTAGAGTCTCTTTTCTATCGTTCGTTTTTATATTGCATTGTTGTATTTTACACTGGGCACTCGGCTCATTCCTTCTTCTTTGTTATGGAAGGTTGTGTGCGGTTCCATAATTTGGGAGAGTTACACATGTAAGTGTTCTTTCTATTTTTTGTTAGTATCTCTATAGGCTTGGATTACGGGTACGCTTCCCATGGGTTCCTCACGTATCTTAATTCACATTGGAATTTCATGCTAAACAAGTGGAATGTTAATTAAATAAATATGGACTAGAAATATTATTTAGGTTGTCTCATCGGACTTCACACCTAATGTTCGGGCAGATCAGCTTAACCATGGGTAACCCATAAATTCGGATTAGGGCATTACATTTACTTTTTGAGCATCTGTGCAAAACAAATAAAGGCAACATTAGTATAAAATCATACAAAATTTGGTCGACCAAAATGAAAGACAACTAGAAAGAACAATCAACCTAATTTATGTCCTCTATTGGGACACTTAAATCCCCTATAAAGTTCACTACCCAAAAGGATTTGGATGTTCTCATTACTCTATAACAAAGCCAAAAGACCAATAGTTTATACCGGAATTAAGTAAGTTCATAATCAACACTCTATCTGCCTTCCTCGCCTTCAAATAAAAAGTTTTATCTTTCGCACCCAAATGTAGCAGTATTTTATCTATGGGATGTCCAACTGAGTACAATATAACTCGTTTATTATATTCACTGTGTTGACTATATTCTCCAAGTATTTGGGGTTCATTGATCAGGAACAACACATAAATATTCACATAACTCCAAAATTAATTGGTTTGGAGGAAAGGTCTCACGAGCTTCAACTATAAATTAGGAGAACATCCGGTGTTCTCCCTTTATGTTGCAGTAACCATTGGGTTTCTCCTAAAACTCTATTCTGACCCATATAGGGATATAAAAATTCTTTGTAACTTTTATGGACTTGCTCTCCATTGGCAAACCATTTTCAACTCAGGAAAGAAAAATGATGGGAAAAAGAAGAGGAAAATTGCATTGAAATGTTGTGCAAGAGAGAGTAAGGAAACTTATAGTGGATGAAGAAGGAAAAAAATTCGAAACATTTTGAATAGTGAGGAGTAACAATTCACTCTAAAAATTATGGTAAGTCATAAAATAGCCTAGTTCAACTTACAAGATAAGGTTATGATTTGAAACGTGACCCTAGATGATAGCTGACATGCATATCACTGCCTCTTAGTCTCATCAATGAAAAATTGCTAGCTTATCTTTGAACATTAGGGAAAATTAGGAGCTTTCCCTTCAATCTCAACGGGTAAAACATAATTGATTTTCATTTAAAAAACACCAAGTGTTGACATTCTCCGACCATAGCTTCTATAGGCAATCAAATCTCATCGCCGAATCCACATGTGACAAACCTCTGCACCCCATTGAGGCTGTAAAGCTTTGGGGGAAGTTGTGTGGGTATTATCCGACCTAGAAGGAACATATGGCATGTGTCCTACAAGTTTGATAAGAGAACACAACTTGGAGATAAGAACAAGGAGAAGCCGATTAGCAGAAATCTCGGGCTTATATTCGATCGAGCAAATCACAATAGCAATCCAAGGCTATGGAGTCCCACATGACTCCTTCTCTTCATGTTCTCTATAAATTTAACCCACCCCCCCCAAAAAGGGGAATGTAATCTTGGTTATCAATTGTTTATCAATAAAGAGAGAAAAACACCCTGTGGGCATAGACACATTTCCAAACCACATATATACTATGTTGTGTGATTGTGATTTTTATATTCTTCTCAGCTTGATTATGCTCAACCTTCTATAATAGGATTTTACAAACACCTACACTTAATTAATATCATGACTTAATAAATCATTAAGATACTTTTGAACTAATTTCCACTTTCATATAACATCTTTCTCGTATTAAATTTCTATTATAGTTAACCAACCTTTTACATTATAAATATATTGACCACTTCTCACTTTTGCAACTTAAAAGAAGTTATAGATATAAACATGATACTTCCACAATTGTTTAACTTACTTTAAGGTGTACTCAATATACATTAGTTACTCACAAATCATTTTAAATTTATGATTAAGTTAGACCATTAATTAGTCTTTTAGTTAATTTTACCACTAATTATATCCAGAGCCACCGTTCACTAGCATGGGTGTAAACCATATCCGCATTCAACCCTTTCTCTCTGGCCACCATCACACGGTACGCAACACATAATCCCGTCACATCATCTAGGGACCACCATTAGCATAAAATAACGAAGAATGTTTAACACACAATTAAAACAACCACTATATCCAGACATCACCGTTAGCTAATCTGGGCCCACTATTCACCTAGGATGCACACATAAAATCGCGCTCCATCCTATCAAATCTAGTTATCATCACGGGGCACACATAAGTAAGGTATTGTCTCTCAACACACACTAGTATAATTGTCCTATTCTATTATTATAAATTAAAAATTATCATATTTATCATTACACACTCAAATTTTCTCACTACAAAGATTATAATCATATCTCATTTCTATATCCTTATGATCCCAACTCCCAACCTTCTTTAGACTCCATGCGTGGGATGTCTTATAAATTAAATGTAAATAAGGAACCACCCACTATTATTAATGATGTACAACCTTATAGCTTGCCCCAATATCCCAAGGTTTCTACTAAGTCCGAGAGTCCCCTAAATTGTTGCAAACAATTCACTAACTTCCATAGAACCTGAAGGAAAGAAAGAAACAATAGTAAAATAAAAAATAAAAAATAAATGACACAAGCCCTCGTCCTCGAGCCTCATCTCTATTGCGGCCTGTGCCTATAATATAATGGTCTGAATCAATCGTTACAACAACCCAATCTCTATAGCGTCCCCAACCATTTTTGCGATCCTACACCAGTGACCTCCAAACCTCCTTCTGTAATATGCAAACAATTTCTTGTACGTTTTCCTCCATTAACGTTCATAAAATCTTCAATAATAATCCAAATTAATTTAGGACCACTCCTACAATTTCTTGATTAAAATCCTCACATTAATATTTCTCAAACCACGAATATGATCATTAAATCAAAATCCTCACATTAATACTGCTCAAACCAATACGTCATGTTACATCAAATTGGGTTCCACCATTAATTAGGTATCTTTCATATAAAATACATCAACAATATATAAAAATCACCACTATGCATAGGTTCTAACATTAAGTCATATATCAACACAAATTAACATGGGTTTCTCATAAACTATGAAAAATCAAATTTAATACCTAATAATAGTTTACAACTCTAATTCGTTTTAACCCAATATAAAACATGATTAAATAGTAGTTTAAAATCATTAAATAGTAGTTTAAAATCCTAATCATGGTTCTTGTATTATTACATTAGTAAATCAATACATAAATAAGTTACAATTTATACTATGATAAAGCAAGATATTTCTTGTATGATTATGAAAGTATATGATCTCTTCCCTTGTAATCTCTTAGTTCCTCTCTAAAGACCTCGTTAAGCTTTCCCAAAACTATTAAGCTGCTAAGGGTTACATTGTAGGTTTTAAGTAATTAACTAAATATGATTAACATCATTTATATACGGTCACTCTTCAAACCTAAATCCATTCTAATTATTTATTTTTATAATAATTAAATCAAATCTTCAGCCCATTTGAAATATAATTCATTTATCAATATTTTCATGCATATTGTACATAATGAACATAATACAATTCTTTGTACCATAACATAATTAGCATAAGAGTCATACTTAAGTGAACATGCAGTACTATGATTAATTATTACAGTTATCAAGTTAAACCACTCTATCTTAATATATACAATGCATGAGTGTAGTAAAATTCTCAGTGTGACAATAGCAAAATCCTCATGTCTAAACCCCAGCTCTTTCTAACGGTGCACCTCTCAAAATTCTCGATCATATGGTATCCTAGCTGGCAGCGTACATACCTAAAAATGTTAAATAGAAACATTAAGCAATAAGCTTAGTGAGGTACTTTTTACCTGCAATGAAGTAATAGTTCTATATCAAATATGTGGATATAAAATTCAAACATTCCTGCCCATTATGGCTATAACAAATTCAGGAACATAAGTTCTAACAAACCTTTGTCATAATACAAAATAAATCATTGGATCTTTGTCTAATCCCAATCTTGGATCATAAGACCCAAATAATCCTGGATCATAAGACCCAAACAATCCTGGCTCATAAGACCTAAACAATACTGGATATTTAAATATCCAAACAAATTCGAAATACCTAATTATTCAAACCAATTAACTCTTAGAGATATATCATATCCAACATATCATTTTCATATCTATATATGAAATAATCATAAGTACACTCACCTTGGAAACTAATTAGGCTTTTCCTTTTCCTTTATTCGACACTTGTTCAACTTGTTCTTATTCACTTCCTATAACTATTACAATATTAGTATCATCATAAGAATATTAACAATCCAATGAATATCTTCAGTGTAACTCAATTCATAAGCATCATATGATTCCATTCAAATCATTTATCATAAATGAAGTTCTATCTAAATTCATGTTAAGATATTTAACAAATCCAAATCATAGTCCATACATACTTAATTTCTTCTTGTTAATCCAATCCTTATCATATTAGGTTTCTAATACAAAATTAGGTACATCGTTTCAAGTTTTTTAGAGCAAGAAATTCCCATTTCTTCACTACATATTAAACATGTCCTATAGGCTCCTCTATCGTTCAGTCAATTTCCAAGAATTTTCACAATTTTTATACATCATAAATTTTTATGATATTACACCCAATTTCAACAATCACATAGAATAATACAAGATTAAAGTTTCATAATTTTCGGAGTTCATTTGCTATGTCAAGCAAAACTTCAAACACAAGGTATGCATACTTACCCTTTTGGGGAAAATTCTACACCTCAACTTCAAACTATCACCTAAGATTCATTTCTTTGTATTTTTACATAATTTTTGGATATAATAGGTATACATAAATGTATTTTCATATCCAACTAGAATTAATCGATTCTATTATGCATTCACAAAGATACACCAGTTTGATCAACATAATGATTACGGCCTTAGCTGTATGAATTCAACATGCTCCATACATACAACCTCCACCTCCACCTACCCATATCCATATAACAAAACGTATCCTATTATCCCCAAATATGATCCTTAATATCATATAAAACAACATATGTCATATTAAGAATATAAATTTACAAATTAATGTTACCTAAGCACCCTTAGCTACGATTATCTTCCTTAATCCTTCACTAATTCACCCTAAACCCTCTTTTTTTAATGGAAAACATTAACCCACTTGAAATTCTGATATCAATGAAGAATTAAGGAAATTTTATGTTCTTTTAGTCGGAATAAGGTTACTTCCCTTTGGTCCAATCAAAATATAATATGTGGTGCCATATAAGATAAAATATCATTTAAAGCTAAATGACTACTCTACCCCATATTCGTAAAAAGACTATATCTTCTCACTCGAATGTCCGTTTGATGCACCGTTTATTGTGTTACAAACCTAATTCATATATCTACAACTATATAGTTTTCACCTCAAGTAAATTATTACATTGTAATGGTCAAAACTAGTCTCCAACATGAACATTCCTACCGAAAACTTCAAAATTTTGTGTTTGTAACTAATTCGATATTTCATGATTTATGAAAGTAGGAGTAGACTAAACATAATAACATGACATTAAATATAATAATAATAAATTATACATATCACATAAGGTAAGCATGATTCAAACATAATTTATCATAATTATATTCAGATTGTCATATATACCCTTAATCCCGCATGTCCATAAAAAACCCAATTTCGATCCCCCATATGATCCTAAAAAACTATCCAAACTGATAAAAAAACTTAGTCCAAAGGTATATCTACCACTGAGACCCAATCCAATGGACTAAAAATACATCTCAGAGCCTCTGTACCATTCTAGAGTCTGATCTAAACAATAATACCTCACAATATAAAATAAAATACACATCTGAATTATTTTACGAGTAATACACATAATTAATTCTTATATACATAATTTCACTTATTAATTAATTTATAATAAACGATTAAAAAATCACATAACATGCAAAATTTAACCGTCAGATCATTTATTATTACCATATCAAACAAGTAATAATTATTCCCATTTAATAATTTATTCTCATAATTAATAATAAATTGGCATGTAACCCGAGCGATGCGCAGGCGACATACAAATAATTAAGATAAAATACATCAACATATAATAAAAACTATTCAGTCAGATTATTATTTGTAATTTAGTATACCGTTGCATTTATACCGAACAATTCTTGAAAGTACGTGAAATGTAAGAAGAAAAAAATCTTTGAGAGTTTCTAAACTTATATTATGAAAAATATTTTCGATCTTTAGAATACATAAACATGTAACATAACTCCTTAAGCCACCTCATCATCAATTAGTCACATTATAGAACAAAAAGGAGTGTAAAAATAAACAAATTTATTGGTAGAATTTAAACCGAAGTGGTTCAAAAGAAATGAAATGCAAACCAAAAAGCGGGTCTAAAGCATTTTAGCAAAAATAAAAGATAATGATTCAAAATACCAAAAAATTTAATAATTTGCTTAGAAATAAAAATAAATATAAATAATATAACATGATGTTCATAGAAGTAGAACACAAACTATCTTTTTCTCAATATAAAAACTAAAACCCGATCTATAACACATTATACCAAAAGATACATAAGAGAGTAAGACTTAGTCAACGATGTACTTCCAATGAAGTCATAATAACTAGCCAAGTTTGATCCCTGAAGCTACTTGAACGAAAGTTGAAATAGTGTACATTAACAAAATATAAACAACTTTTACACAATGAAAGCATGACATGCAACAACGTCATTTATTTCCTCTGAGTACCTTTTAATCTTCCACCATCTCATATTGCCATGAAAGCTCTAAAAAGAAAAGAAAAAGGTAGCTTAAGAGATAGTTATTTTGAAAAATAAAAAATGGGGAAAAATAAAAAAAAAGAACTTATGTATGATGCGATGAAGGGATTTCTAATGTTTGTCTAAAAGCAAGGAAAATACACCTAAAAACCAAAAGATTTGAGAGACACAAAATATACATGGATGGATAGCTCATAAAAATTTAGAATCCAAAATTGTAAGTAAAAGGAATGTGTTTTGTTAATAATATATCCCACTCTTATTATCATTCTTGTTTTTAAGTTCTCAACAGTTTCACAGATGCTATTGGAACCCATATCCCTCTAATTTATCAAACAAATACAAGAGAGAAACAAAGAAACATTTTACGTAAAATCTCCATAATTCTCGAGTAATCATCCACTTCAAAAGTAGCCTTTGATATCAACTTTAATGTTAGTGCATCTGGGGTCCAAGTATTTCCACTTGTGGATTCTTCCACCAATCTTCAAACACCACCACATTAGCATAATAAACATGAATAAACACCAAACACATATCATATAGAGAGACATGCAATTGGGCTGGGGTGACATCAGTATGTTCTCCTTGAAGAAGAAAGAAGCATGTTTCTTTATTTCATGTAAAAATAGTACACCAATATTGCCACTGTTGTTGCTTATGCTCCTGCCTAAGTTTGACATGTCTCATTTGATGAAAAAAACAAACAAAAGAAGATGACAAGAGAAAACTAAAGATTAGGTTCTTTGTTAGAGAATGGTGAAATTGGCATAAGTAAATAAATCATAATTAATCTATTGGAAGGCACGTAACCTAGTTAATTTATACTATATAACTTGATAAAGAGGGGATTGCGTACATAGTCAAAAGAAAATATGAAATGGAGGGAAAAGGACAATTGTATGACATATACGGTAGAGGCTGACAAAATTCAAAGGAGACATTATTTTGTAAACATTGGAGATTCCAAGACTCCTAGTATTACCAAAACATTTAAAAAGAATGGTTGATGGTCCATGGATCTCTTGTTGAATTACGGATGATCTCAAATATTATTTGTTGAAAGTGAAAGGGAAACTAAAAGGGATAGAGTGATGATAAATAAAGATAGGAGATTGAAAGGATGCAAGAGGACCTGCATTTCGTTTTTGTTTAGGTGCATATGTCAAAAATGGAGATTTTTGGAGTCTTAAAAACGCATAAATTCAATAGTCAATATTAATTATAACTTATTTAAAGCATCATTAACCTATAATACTATCTTATTAAAGGTATAATATAGATAAATACCATAAAATAGGAGATATCACACCCTAGCCCCTTGATAATTAATGGATAACTCCAGCTTATTAAGCTCTCTCGAATGCAACTTTTTGGATTCTTTGGAGGTACACGACTTAACCTAATTCTCTACATATCTCCATATCCTCATTTTCTTTCCCTTATAAGGAAACTCACCATAAAAATTACTAAAGCCTTCCTTCGTCTCCAATAACCGGCCTTATAAATCAACATCTACAATACCCTCTTTCCTCCATAATTTGACTGCCAATCGTTCTTCCATCACTTCTTTCACCATATCGTAAACAACTGGGTTAACAACCCCTATTCCCCGACCCATCCTTCAACAATTAGGGAGGAAGGTGATTGCCATTTTTTGTCACTAATGAAAAGGAGACAGGGAGTTGGTGACGCGTACGCAAGATTCCATGGGCTTGATTGTAATTATTTATTAATACATTAATCGAGCCATTTTAGGTTATTTTCGTAATTTATGCTAGTACGATAGTTTGAGGGTAATATTTTTTCAGAATATACTTATCGTGGACTATTTAGTCTTTCTACATTTTAGGTCACCTTGGCTAGAAAGATAACACACCCCATAAATAATGTATCTGGCTAACCACTGTAAGCCCTTTTATTTTTCTTTTGGAGAGACTAATGAATGAGAGAAACCTTTATCTATAAAATGTTGTTGTATTGATTCTCGTGATGTTGACATCACTTCACTCAAGGCATATCATATATGCAGTCTTACTTAAAATATCATGGTTTCCTAAAATTTAATATTATTATGTGTATGATTTTTGGATTTACGAGTCCTAATTACCTTAAAATAATGTAAATTATATTATATATTATTAGTTGGTGTGCACATTCATTGCACGTGTGACGTTATGATATGAAAAAAAGGATTTGTTTTGAAAATTCCATCACAAAAATCCAATAAGGAATAGACATTTTTTTGCTTAAAGTTGTACTTGTGTCGAATGAGTGTTCTTATATATTCTTGGTAACAAAATAATGAAATATTACAAGCGGTTGTAATATAGACGACAAAAAGCATCGGAAAGACTTTGGATCTATGTTGAAAATAATAATTTATCACATATTAATAAACTTGGGATACACAACTATGACGTAACATGGTATACATAACATTACTCACAGAATAAAGGCACTCAAATTCAGGGCTGTAAAGAATTACTTTTGGTATTAAACTATAAAACCTAAATAATATCACCTATAAAAACACTACACCAAAATAGCTGACTTGTCACGGTCTTTGACCGTGACAAGTCTGGGGGTGATAACTTCCTGGTCATAAACTTATCATGGTCAAATACCATGGCAAGTTTATTAGACTTGTCATGGTCCTGTCACGGTCAAAGATCGTGATAAGTCTGTGATAAGTTTCTTTATCACGGACTTATCACGATTTTTGACTGTGATAATTCTGGGCAGAATTAAAAAAAACTGCTGGGCAGTATAGCCATTGCCATTGCCTAGAAGTATATTTGTACCTGCTATAGTAAAATTATACCTGTCTAAACAGTATATATCCAAATAAAATAGAAATAACATATATAATCCATATTCAAATAATATAGAAATGCAAACATTCATATCCAAACCAATATGTAGCAAAATAAAAAAATACAAATACAATCTAATATCTAAATATCCAAATAAAAAGATAGAAATAATGTCATGAAGAAGGAGTAGGTCAGAGGAATAAAGGCCACACGACATATGAATTGAGACACCCCGCAATATGCTGAACGCCGCATTGTTCGTGTAATCACAAAGGTGAGTTCTCCTTTCCCTCCACCACATGCGTGATGCACACTCTATGGGCTCCCCATAATATATGTCGAGTAGAAACACGCTCGACCAATCGATTATTGACATAAGCCGCTCGATCGGGGTCACGATGGGAAACTGATCATCATATGGTGCCAAGTCTGTGCGTATCGGTGATAAAGCAGTGGCGTCCTCGTCCTCATCCTCATCTACCTACATGTAATACCCCGTATTTTTATGGCTTTTAATTATGAGATTAATTAAATGAAATTGCTTTTAATTATGGGATTAATTAAATTAATTTGGGATAATTAATTAGAAATTAATTCGGATTTAAATAACTAGCGAGACGAGCGTTAGTATTTATTTATGATGATAATGTTGAATATTACTCAGTGATTATGGTAATATGTGATTATTTAATTTATTAAAATTATCATGAGTTGAAAATACGACAGTTTCCATAAGTAAGTTGAGACGCGCGTGTCAGTCATGTCAGGACCCAATTTAATGGATTTAAAAGTAAATTATTTTTATGTCATCTGTATGATCATTTGAGTGCATCAACGTGTCCATAAGGGTCGAGATAGTCCGAAAGCACTAGCCAGGGGTTTAGTTTGGGTCCCGGGACATTTTAGGCCTAACTGACAGCCCGGGAGGGTAATTTAGTCATTTTGACTTTTTGAGGAATTATAACCCACGAATATTAGACTTATATTATAAGTCAACACTAGAACTCTTAGGGTTATCACAACCAAAAATCACCAACGACAGTTAGAGAGGAAGAGAGGAAAGTTCCCAAAGGAGAAACCACCCTAAGAGGCTTTTGCACCACCGTCACCACAATCGGATAAATCGAAAAGAGAGAATCATTCCCATACCATATACTTTAAAGGATCAAAACCTTCATTACCAGTCAAGTGATTTAACTTGAGATAATTCAGTGCATATATCATCCATGTTAGTTTAGGATTAAAGAATAACCATGAAAAATAATGAATGAATGGATTCGAGGAATTTAAAATCATAATCTGGGTAGGTTTTGAATGTAGTCTATCTTTTGGGAATATAGCAACCATGAAATTACAATCCATGTGTAAAGAATAACGAATTTATATTGTGTTATATGAAGATCATGAAGAAAACAGGAGAAATAGGATTTTTATGAAAAATATGTGATTTGATCCCCAAAACTGTTAATCCTTATTGATTTAATGATTCTAATGCGTTAAAGTTTATGCATATATGTTGGTTTGATGATTAGAATACTTGGTCAGGAGTTTGGGACGTTGTAATGGAGGATTTGGGTGTAAAATATAGAGGACCTGTAACTATTAATGGAAATTCTGAGCAGATACCTGCTCGATCGATCGATCGACTCAAGAATGTAGATTAATCGATGGATCGATCGATTGACCCCTTTCCATCGATCGATTGACCCCTTCTAATTTTTGTAAAATTGTTTCCTTTAAGGTTTGCCGAATCCCGAGCTTATAAGAAATTGTAGTGTGATTTATAAACGATTGTGGGACTTGTTTGAGGTCAGTAGGATCTTAATTAGTGCTCTAAATATGTTATACATTATGTGATCGAATGGAATAATTACGAGTGTTTAGCGAGGGAGGTACAATTAGAAGTTTCATATAAATTGGGATTCAAAGTGGACAAATGTTAATTTAAGGTTAGGACCATTAGAAGAGGGACTTTGAATTACTGAGATAACCTTAGATACTAGTGGGTGACTTAGTAACTTTATGAGGTAGGTTTAAGTATTCAGACTTATACGACGAGAGTTATTATGCTAAACATATTTTATGGAATATTCCGGATGAAACTATGATACGTATGAGACTTAAGATATAGGGCTAGTGTATATCTATATTAATGTGATGACTACCTAAGTTGTGTGATTACTCTAATACCCCGTAATTTTAATGACTTTTAAAATGGGTTATATTTTAAATTAATGGAGCAATTGGATCTTATTATAAATTAATTCATTTGGGTTTTATCCGAATTGTGGATATTAAAATGGATGATTCTGAATATTACTTAAAGATATTTAGGTAATATATGAATGTGATGTCATTGATATGACGATATGATATAAATTCGGTAATTTGAATTTTTAGTCAGACGCGATATGGGACGTGTCGGGACTAATTTATTAAATTAAAAAGGAAATTTATTTTCTATTGACCTTATAGTCATTTTGACTGCGCCGTTGCGTCCGGAAGGTTCGAAATAATCAGAAAAGTCTATTTGGATGTTAATTTTGAGTCTCGGGTCATTTGGAAATGAAAAGACAACCCAAAAGGGCATTTTGGTTATTTTTACAAGGGGGATGAATAGTGATTTTGGATTTTGTCTTATTATAAGTATTTGGAGATTAGTTGAATGTGGGTTCATTCATCTCTTCTACACAAAATAGAGAAGTCATCTTCCTAGAGAGAGTGAAAGGTTGCTTGGGAAGGGAAAAGCTTGCTTGGGAAGGAGGAGAACCAAAGGTCAAAGGTCACCACCACCATCACCACCTGTGTTATTCAACTCCAAAGGATCAGATCTTCATTAGAGGCAAGTGTTTGATATTTGCAATTTAAGTTCGTATATTGTCCATGTTAGGATAGTTATAAAAAGAGATGATTTTCATGCTTGGAAGATGAAAGGATATAGTTGTTAATGGATTTTTGGAATCTAAAAATATATAGGAATTAAACTCATGTTGTAGGTAGTTAGTAATCCAATAAATATTCATCAATCTGTGGAAGAAATTCTGAAAATAATTTAGTGTTCTTGAAGATAATATGTTGATAATTTTATGGAAAAGAGGCAAAAACGAGTGGAATGAGAAGAGACAATTTGGAAGGTTTAGATCTTCTTTTTGAGTGAATTTGGATGAGATTTAAGAAAAACTCAAAACACATACCTGACTCAATTTTTTGTGTAGAATCCAAATCTGAAGTCGGATTGATGATTTGAATAATTTTTGGATCTGATTTTTCTGAGTATTTAAAATATGAGAATTCATGATGTTGTTTCTTTTTAATGTTGGTTCTTATCCCAAAACTTTTGTAGATCTTTGGTGATTATTAATTGGATATTATGGGACTTAGAGAAGATCAGTAAGACCTAGTTAAGATTTGAATTAATTTGATTGGGATTTAATTGATTAGAATGATGATAATTAAATTAAAGAAATTTCGGTTGCTGGATTCATTTGTTGGATTATAATTGGTTTGCTTGAGTATTAAGGATAGGTCCAGTAGTGGTGATTGAATGTAACACCTGGGTAGCCTTAGGGTTACAATTTAAACATCATTGACTGAGTTTAAGCTCATTATTGATTTCGCAAGGGCTGAGTGTAGTACAAGAGCGTAGTGGTATGGCTCCTGGATAGAGATGGGAGTTTAGAACACATTTGATTGAGGGGATGAGGTTATTCCGATCGCGTATTTAAAGTTGACGGACCTCCTCGATCGATAAGTTAAGTAGTAGTGTATTGGAGGGGTTCCTTATTTGGATTTCGCTTTGCGAGACGCTCCGCGCATGAACCTTAACGACGTCGGGAGTGGAGAGATGTTATAGGATGCGAGGATAATTAAATTATGAAGTAAAGATATGACATTTTAATACGTGGGATTTAAAGAGATATAATGCTACGTAAGGGAATAATCTAAGGTTAATGTGAGTACCTTGTTGTTAGTATACTATAGGTATGATAATACCTATTTGATTGATTAATGATTATGTGTATGACATACCTAGCTTACTTGCTATTGGTGGGAGGTTTGCGCGTGAGGGCAGTCATATCCTGATGAATCCATGGGATCTTTGATTTGTCGCTCGAGAACATAGGTCTATGAAAGACTTATCGGGGAGTTGATAAGTCCGCTGACTATGGGTACGTAGGTATGTGCGTGACCCATGGGTATGAGAACTATGTTCGCCTCCAATGTTTGTGTTGTTGTTTATGGTTCGAGGAATCCTTACCGAACCTTTTGTCCACTATTCGGCGACCAGCGATGATGGGTCATGATAGCAGAGTAATGCATTGCACCGCAGCTGTGACTCGGGGTGCCGTATTATATATGAATATATATATATATATATATATATATATATATATATATATATATATATATAATGAAATAAATGATTGAATGGATATATATTGTGGTTAACTATATCTACGGTGATAATTGTTGATAACAAATGTTTATTCTTAAGGAATTGAAAAGCTTAAGATATTGATGAGAAATGATTTCTGTTAATGAGAAACGATGAGAAATGTAAATAAATAATAATATGACGTATGGTATGGGACATACGGGGATTATGATATGGGAATGGAATTATAATATGGAGACTAGAAAAGAGGAACCATTAACTAGGAAGTTAATAGGAAACGTTAAGTGTGCACTCTAGTTGAGAGGTGAGAATAGCAAGTGAGAGTTGGATCTAACATGTACATAATAAATGCTTTATTGCACTTGTTAAATTGCTGTTTTAAAAATCATTTTCACAATCGGGCTCTGACCCGTTTCCTTGCATATTTTCTTTTCTATTGTATCTTCTATATCAGGTGTCCAGCAACAGGGACGCCAACCTTAGCGGATTATGACAGGCTATGGATTTATGGAGTTTTGCTTAGACGCCTATCTTCATTTGATTCTTAGTATTATCTTAGTTGGGGCATGTCGCCCAAAGGATTCAGTTATCTTCTTCTATCGGGGTCAAATACTATGGTATTCGTGTCATTTTAATACATTTGATATTGTTGGGATTACTGTAATGGATTAATATTATTTGGGAATGTTTATTCCAATTGCATTCAAATTATTTTGTGTTATCTAATTGGTTATCAGTGTTGTAGAATAAAATGTGTTGTGTTATTCTTAAACTGGAAATGGATTTTGTTAAATTAAAATTTGAAAAGTTTTTAACACCAGCTTAATTGAGTATTGGGTGAGTTGTAAATGTTTTCGACAATGATGCTAAGAATGAGCCAACTGTATATTCTGTTTTAATTTGGTATGGGACTGGCCACCCGGTATTTAATTAGGCGGGGTTTTACAGGTGGTATCAGAGCTTAGGTATACGAAAACCCTCGGGGCTTGGGTTTTGGGGTTCATTGCATGGTCAGCATATTTTTGGAGATAGATTATTTTAGATGATCGTTTCGTGTTAGGCATCTAGATTAGAGGTGAGGAATTTATTTTTAGGAGACGTGATTTATTTTTGGAGTTAGTGTAGTGGCATGGTTTTGAGAGTTAGGCATTCGGCGAATTTCGAGGGCGAAATTCTATTGTTAGTGGGGAAGTGTAACAACCCGCGTAATTTTTGAGCTATTTTAATTAATTTTTGGAAAATGGAGGAAAATAAAGTTTTTGATAAAATTATTTTTATTGCTCAAATATGTTGGTTATTATTTTTAAAGGCGAGAATTTCAAACGGTTTCAAAATCGGAGTTAAAACGGATTTTAAAATGATTTTTAAATGTTTTTAACTCTTGTAGTTGTTTTGACTTCCAACTTTTCATTTCTTTGCCTTATTTAAAGGAGTCTTTTGGATTCCAACTCTTCATTTCTTTGCATTATAAAAGAAAGTTGTGGGCAACCCTTTTAACATACTTTTGGCACAAATTTTGGCAGCAAATATATTTTATATTCCTCTTCTTTTTATATACACATTGGCTCTTGAGATTTGTGAGTTCCAACCTTAGATTAGAGGTGTTCTTGGGGCTATTTTGTTGGAGGTTCTTGGAGAAGCTTTTGTAGGTCTTTTGTGTTGATCTTGAGGATGTGATCATTGGTTTCTCATCATGGTTTGAGGCATGGGGTTTTACACAATATGCTCCTTAAATCTCGCGAGTGTCATTCTCTTTGAATTCTTATTTAATTGAACTCATATTTGAATTGATAAATTCATTGAAATCTCAAAAATAATTGTTGAAATTATTTTGATTCATGTGGTATCATTATATTGTTGTTGAGCACGTTGTCATGAGATTTTAATAAAGCACGGATGTTGGGCACCCGCCAAAATTCCTGTTTCCCGGGCTTTGGCTTGATAAAGCATATACGGATGTGGTGAGGCTTGGTGACCCGGTTAAAGTGTTATTGAGAAATTATATTGATAAATGCTTTGAGATTTGCATTTTTATTTGAATATTCATACTCGTGTTGTTACATTTTATTCATCGCTAATATATATTTGTTGAGCATCTTTCTTGTCGTATTGTGTACTTCCCCATATTTTCTTTTAGTGGCAGGTTAACGCGGATTTTGGGGCGCTATGGAGATTGATTTTAGCATGGAGTATTTGGGAAGAATTTTAATACAAGTTGGAAGAATTGTATTAATTATTTCATTGGTGTATAGAGCATTTTTATTCGAGTTAGATAGTTGTATTTTATTATTCGAGAGACGTTGTATTTTATTTGAAGAATTGAGATTAATGGGTTTATATGATTGTGGGTTTATTTAGATGCGCTATACCTTGTTATTTGTGGATTTGGATTTATTCTATCTCATTAGCGCTCCGTTCGCTCTCCCCGGGCGGGTGGGGTGTTACAAATGGTATCAGAGCATCAGGTTCTAGTGTCCTTTAGGATCTGTACGGCTTACTGTGTTTTCAGCTTAGCGTTCTTTGATATAGAGCCCTATGTTTAGGATTGTTGATCTCTTTGGTAAGATTCCGTATATATCAGTGAATCTTATTTACGTTCGGGAGTGATCGAACAAAGAAGTATGGCAGATGAGGGCCATTGAATGGATAGCGGAGATCGTACTTAGGAGGTTATGAAGTATGTTCGAGTATGATGACCGTAGTCGAGGTCACCCTTATTATGGAAAATTGAGGAGAGACATCAGTAGAAGTTCTTGAAATTCAAGAATTGTGTGTGTTACCTGACGAAGGCAATATATTCAAAGGATTGGGCATATAGTGGAGTGTGGTTAACTAGAACTGAAAATTTGGGGTAAAATTTTTCTTGACTCATCGGAGCAAAGTTATAATAGTGGTATTCAATAACCACCACCCGCAAATGAGGGTATGTTTCCTATCTAAGGAATTATGAGGCGTATTGATTTTAGTAGCGATTAATATTGTGGGGGCTAAAAGGGTTGCTAAAATTAGCCTATAGCATCGTTATTTACGTAGACTCACTGAGGGGTGTGAGACACCTATATATTACATGTTATCACGTGGGTTTGATTTTTATCATGGGATTACTTACTTTGGGCATGTCCGAGCATGATGTGACTATCGGAATGCATTGACTCGTGGTATACGAGAGCGTATGTACTACTATTAACTAGCATCTTGTCTTCTAGAGAAGAGTAGATGAGTAGACTCTATTTGAAATCATTAAAACCTATTTTTTTTTAAATCGATAAACCTGATATGTTTTTTTTTGATAAACCAAATTTTTATATAATTGACTAAGGACCTTAGGAGTTTCGATGACCGACTACTTTAGGAAGTAGTGTATCGGGGTGGTTCCTTGTTTGGATTTCGCTTGCGAGACACCCCACACATGAAACTAATAACCGTTGGGAGTCGAAATAAGATAGGTTTTTAGGATATGAGTTTATAACCTTTGCTATAATTATGGAAGTGGTACGATAGGGTGTATGGGCGCCCTGGATGATTGGATTGTAGTAGTTTTCATAATTGTGAAAAAGGTAAGTAGTTGAGACTTCAGGATTTATTTGTTCAATACGAGAGGATCATTTATTTTTCCCAAAGTTTGTCACGAGGATGGTATAGGGAAGGTTGGGTAAAGTTTATATTCGATTCAGTTGGAACTATATGGTGAGGCTTGGCGTATAACATCGATAGGGATTTTCGTTAATGTATTGTATGGGCGGTACGTCTTAGATTTCTTGCGATGTGAGATTTATACTCGGAGTTGACCTTATCGGTATGATTTATATTCCTGAATTTCGGGACGAAATTCTGTTATAAGGGGGGAAGTATGTAATACCCCGTAATTTTAATGACTTTTAAAATGGGTTATATTTTAAATTAATGGATTAATTGGATCTTATTATAAATTAATTCATTTGGGTTTTATCCGAATTATGGATATTAAAATGGATGATTCTGAATATTACTTAAAGATATTTAGGTAATATATGAATGTGATGTCATTGATATGACGGTATGATATAAATTCGGTAATTTGAATTTTTAGTCAGACGCAGTATGGGACGTGTCGGGACTAATTTATTAAATTAAAAAGGAAATTTATTTTCTACTGACCTTATAGTCATTTCGACTGCGCCGTTGCGTCCGGAAGGTTCGAAATAGTCAGAAAAGTCTATTTGGATGTTAATTTTGAGTCTCGGGTCATTTGGAAATGAAAAGACAACCCCAAAGGGCATTTTGGTTATTTTTACAAGGGGGATGAATAGTGATTTCGGATTTTGTCTTATTATAAGTATTTGGATAGTAGTTGAATGTGGGTTCATTCATCTCTTCTACACAAAATAGAGAAGTCATCTTCCTAGAGAGAGTGAAAGGTTGATTGGGAAGGGAAAAGCTTGCTTGGGAAGGAGGAGAACCAAAGGTCAAAGGTCACCACCACCATCACCACCTGTGTTATTCAACTCCAAAGGATCAGATCTTCATTAGAGGCAAGTGTTTGATATTTGCAATTTAAGTTCGTATATTGTCCATGTTAGGATAGTTATAAAAAGAGATGATTTTCATGCTTGGAAGATGAAAGGATATAGTTGTTAATGGATTTTTGGAATCTAAAAATATATAGGAATTAAACTCATGTTGTAGGTAGTTAGTAATCCAATAAATATTCATCAATCTGTGGAAGAAATTCTGAAAATAATTTAGTGTTCTTGAAGATAATATGTTGATAATTTTATGGAAAAAGAGGCAAAAACGAGTGGAATGAGAAGAGACAATTTGGAAGGTTTAGATCTTCTTTTTGAGTGAATTTGGATGAGATTTAAGAAAAACTCAAAACACATACCTGACTCAATTTTTCGTGTAGAATCCAAATCTGAAGTCGGATTGATGATTTGAATAATTTTTGGATCTGATTTTTCTGAGTATTTAAAATATAAGAATTCATGATGTTGTTTCTTTTTAATGTTGGTTCTTATCCCAAAACTTTTGTAGATCTTTGGTGATTATTAATTGGATATTATGGGACTTAGAGAAGATCAGTAAGCCCTAGTTAAGATTTGAATTAATTTGATTGGGATTTAATTGATTAGAATGATGATAATTAAATTAAAGAAATTTCGGTTGCTAGATTCATTTGTTGGATTATAATTGGTTTGCTTGAGTATTAAGGATAGGTCCAGTAGTGGTGATTGAATGTAACACCTGGGTAGCCTTAGGGTTACAATTTAAACATCATTGACTGAGTTTAAGCTCATTATTGATTTCGCAAGGGCTGAGTGTAGTACAAGAGCGTAGTGGTATGGCTCCTGGATAGAGATGGGAGTTTAGAACACATTTGGTTGAGGGGATGAGGTTATTCCGATCGCGTATTTAAATTTGACGGACCTCCTCGATCGATAAGTTAAGTAGTAGTGTATTGGAGGGGTTCCTTGTTTGGATTTCGCTTTGCGAGATGCTCCGCGCATGAACCTTAACGACGTCGGGAGTGGAGAGATGTTATAGGATGCGAGGATAATTAAATTATGAAGTAAAGATATGACATTTTAATACGTGGGATTCAAAGAGATATAATGCTACGTAAGGGAATAATCTAAGGTTAATGTGAGTACCTTGTTTTTAGTATACTATAGGTATGATAATACCTATTTGATTGATTAATGATTATGTGTATGACATACCTAGCTTACTTGCTATTGGTGGGAGGTTTGCGCGTGAGGGCAGTCATATCCTGATGAATCCATGGGATCTTTGATTTGTCGCTCGAGAACATAGGTCTATGAAAGACTTATCGGGGAGTTGATAAGTCCGCTGACTATGGGTACGTAGGTATGTGCGTGACCCATGGGTATGAGAACTATGTTCGCCTCCAATGTTTGTGTTGTTGTTTATGGTTCGAGGAATCCTTACCGAACCTTTTGTCCACTATTCGGCGACCAGCGATGATGGGTCATGATAGCAGAGTAATGCATTGCACCGCAGCTGTGACTCGGGGTGCCGTATTATATATGAATATATATATATATATATATATATATATAATGAAATAAATGATTGAATGGATATATATCGTGGTTAAGTATATCTACGGTGATAATTGTTGATAACAAATGTTTATTCTTAAGGAATTGAAAAGCTTAAGATATTGATGAGAAATGATTTCTGTTAATGAGAAACGATGAGAAATGTAAATAAATAATAATATGACGTATGGTATGGGACATACGGGGATTATGATATGGGAATGGAATTATAATATGGAGACTAGAAAAGAGGAACCATTAACTAGGAAGTTAATAGGAAACGTTAAGTGTGCACTCTAGTTGAGAGGTGAGAATAGCAAGTGAGAGTTGGATCTAACATGTACATAATAAATGCTTTATTGCACTTGTTAAATTGCTGTTTTAAAAATCATTTTCACAATCGGGCTCTGACCCGTTTCCTTGCATATTTTCTTTTCTATTGTATCTTCTATATCAGGTGTCCAGCAACAGGGACGCCAACCTTAGCGGATTATGACAGGCTATGGATATATGGAGTTTTGCTTAGACGCCTATCTTCATTTGATTCTCAGTATTCTCTTAGTTGGGGCATGTCGCCCAAAGGATTTAGTTATCTTCTTCTATCGGGGTCAAATACTATGGTATTCGTGTCATTTTAATACATTTGATATTGTTGGGATTACTGTAATGGATTAATATTATTTGGGAATGTTTATTCCAATTGCATTCAAATTATTTTGTGTTATCTAATTGGTTATCAATGTTGTAGAATAAAATGTGTTGTGTTATTCTTAAACTGGAAATGGATTTTGTTAAATTAAAATTTGAAAAGTTTTTAACACGAGCTTAATTGAGTATTGGGTGAGTTGTAAATGTTTTCGACAGTGATGCTAAGAATGAGCCAACTGTATATTCTGTTTTAATTTGGTATGGGATTGGCCACCCGGCATTTAATTAGGCGGGGTGTTACAATTACTTAGTATCTGGATTAGTGTGTGTATGACATAACTACCATACTTGCTATCACGGGAGGTTGATTTTCAAAAAAGGACCATATTATCTTTGTGTGCCTTCGGGGGGGGGGGGGGGGGGGATTTAGATTGCTACCTTAAGTAAATAGGACTGTGAATGACTTATTTGTGAGTTGATAAGTCAGCTGACCATGGGAGCGTAGGTATGCGCGTGACCTATGGGTATGTGAAATATGTTCGCCTCCAATATGTGTTGTTTATATTGAGACGGTTCCTAAGTGATTCGGAACGCGTGATCCTTATGTACGTGATGTACTTGGATTTGATAGCAGAGTATGCGTGCACCTCTGCTTAGCCTAGGGGTATATATGTATATATGTACTAAGAGTTATTTATATATGTACTTGTGACTGGTTCACTGTTGCTTAGTAGATGTGAATAACTAAGATATTTGAATGGTCTAAGAATGTGTGAATTTAAATAACACTTAAGATAAGTAATTTAATGAATGTGAATATGGGATATAAATATGACTTGTTTGGGTAATACGAGTAGGCACCCTATATTGGAATGTGAAAGTAGGAGTTAGTACGGACTAATTAGTTAGTGGCATAACTAGGATGGGTTATGGGTATACGTTAGGCGTGCACATTAGTGGAGGGGTGAGAAACTCATGTGAGAGTATGCAACTAACATGCATATAATATTTATTATTTAATGCAATTAAACACTTGCTATTTTTAAACTGTTTTCACCTCAGGCTCTGACCCGTTTTCCTCCAAATCTAGTTTGTTTTGTAAAAACCTTTTAGGTACCCAGCCACAGGGACACCAAGCATAGGAGTTCCATTCTGATGACGAGCTGTAGCTGTTGTGGAAGCTACAGGATCTCGGTATTAGACGCCTCCACATTTATCCTTAGTTCATTCAGAGTCATTCATATCAGTTAGGGCATGTTTCCCATTCTCATTTTGAGATTGTAGATACAGACTTTCATTATTTCAGATATTGGTTTATTTACTTAAACTCTTGTATTGGGATTTTATTTACTCTGGTATTATTATTGGAGTGTTTACTCCAGGCTCAGTTTATTTCATTTCATTGGTTATTAATATGAGATTGTTTATGCGATTGATTGATGATGATTTAATTACTTGGTTAATTGTTAACTTAATTCATAAAAATTTGGCTTCTCTCTATTTTAAATATTAGGTGGCTAGTAATTAGCTAAATGTTTTCGACAGTGATACTAAGACTAAACCAACTTGATATTCTGTATTAATTTAATAAAAGAGTAGTTACCCGGTATTTAATTAGTCGGGGTGTCCCAGGTGGTATCATAGCATCAGGTTCTAGTGTCCTTTAGGATCTGTGCAGTATATTATGCTTCCAGCGTAGCTTTATTTGATATAGAGCCCTATGTTTAGGATTGTGGATTTCTTTGATGAGGTTTCGTTATGCTTCTATAATGTATAGAATAATGAATCTTATTTGCATTCGGGTGTGTTCGCGTGCTGAACCATGCAGTACGTCAGGCGAGGGAAGTTGGGAAGACAGCAGGAGGCAAAGCTCAGTTGAGGTTATAGGATATATTCAAGAATGATGACCGTAGTTGAGGTCACCCCAATTATGGCACAAAATGCCAGGATGGTGAAGATGGCTAGAGCACAACATATGACTTTCAGGTACCTCTATAGTAGAAAGTGGGGTAAAATTAGACTCACCCATCAAGGTTGGATTGGGAAAGAGTCAGATGAAACATTGAAGAAAACCAACAGTGAAAATTCTAGAAATGAGGAAATGGCGTGTGTTAGCCAACGAAGGTAAAATATCCAAAGGCTTGGACATATGTCGAAGTGTGGCTAACTGGGAGTGAAAATGTAGGGTAAAATTTTTCTTGGCTCGTAAGAGCAGAGTTACAATGGTGAGAGGTAACCACCACACTTAGAAGTGGAATGTTCTGTCAGGAGAAGGCGCATAGGTATGGTTTGACCAAAAGTTCCTTCATCAGATGTTTAGGATAAGATGCGAACGTTCTGAACTCACGCAAGAGGGTTACAAAAGGTCACTTTGTGAAAAGAAATTTAATTAATTAGTGAACCTTGCACTGGATGAAGTAGGTGCAATGGAGAAGAGGACTTCAAAGGGGAAAATTAACTTACAAGAATAATTGCTAGCACTTCTGAGGAATTCTGTTTGGACGGTCAATGCAGATGGTAATAATGTCGCATTTTGTCAATATGTATGTTAACACTTCCTTGTGCAAGGAGCTACAAGAATCGAAGAATTTAGTTAGAGAGTAAGACTGGGGAAAACGGTGTTGGTGAAGCACCACAAGGGCGAGACCCATTAAGGGACCCATTTAAATGATTCGGATGGTTGAATTTTTACCGAGCGATGGTGAATTCAGTAAGGGATGTTGAAGCCAGTAGAATGTTCCTTAGGGCCATCAAAGCTAGGGTAATAATAGAGGTAGCCATTAGAGCCGAGACTACCAAAGTTTGAGAGAAGGACAACCCTAACATGGTCAGTATGACCGGAGATAAGTGGGTTATGTGTAGAGGCTTTTTGGGGAGAGTAAAACCCCATGTGTTAAAATTTTCTCGAAGTGAGTAAAAGGGTATGGTACCTAGAAAGGGTAATAGTTAATGTAATTTCTGGTTTAGTTCGGATAGGTGTGTTACGTCCAAGAACGATTTAAGAAGTCATGGCGATTGTCAAGGTAGAAGTATGAGTTTTACCCTTAGAGGATGATGCGTATTTTATGTGAACCGAACGAGTTACTACATTCTTATTATTTATAGATTCGTATGTGAGACGAGTTTACTGTATATATCGACTACGTTATTATTATGTGAATATTTTCCCTGGTATAGCGGGGTTACCGTTAGTGTATCCGCGGAGGATGAATGGGTGTATCGATAGTGGTATATACTTTATTGAGATTACTCATTTTAGTGATGTGTTATACGAGTATAATATTGTCCTGATTATGGTTTTATAGTGATGCTTAGACCGATAGTGGGCGAATGTCGCAAGTCTATCGGGGTTACTACCTTAGTATAGGATGTTTTGTTTTGGCGAGACCTCTCCTGCGGGAGAGCCGGGCTCGCATTTATATATATATATATATATATATATATATATATATATATATATATATATATATATTTTAGAGACTTAGAAAGGTAAAATGGTCCCAAGATACTCGATCCCAGTATGTGTAGGGACTTTATTGATATGATTCAGAGTGTATTGGGTTTACTATTCAGCGAAAAGATTTAGCTTGTTATTATGTTTAACGCTCAGGGCTTGGTAATGGAAAGAGCGCATTGTTATATAACCCTTTAGAGATGTAAAGGTTAATACTCATAGTTGTATGTCTGGGGACAGCATTTCGAGAGCCCTGATTATATGTGCATGATGTTTATGGAATGTAATTGCCACCAATGTTAAGTGACAGTGTCTTTTGGAAGAAGTTCATTGTTTAAGTGTAATTGCGGAAGGAGATATGACTTTGTGTCAAGAGACAGGAATATAGGGGTACGTGTTATGGATTGAGGGCTTAACGAATTTCGATAACCGACAATGCTAGGTAGTAGTGTATCGTGGGGGGGTTCCTTATTTGGATTTCGCTTTGCGTGACATCCCATGCATGAAACTTAGCGAAAGGTTGGTAGTAGGGAGATGTTTGGCCTTTTATCCATTAGTTTAGTACCTCGGTCGTTATAAAGGTATGTAGTTATAACTGTAAGTCTAAAGTTAAATTACTATATAAGGCCAGTAGAACCAGTTGTATGGTGAGGAAGTATTGAAAATTTTGTTTTATTCTGGCGGGTTGAAGGATGAAATGATGTTAAGGAGGATTTAGAATTTCAAATTCGGGGGTGATTGAGAACGCCCAAGTGGTATAGCCATGTTGCGAATGCAGGGGAAATAAAGAGTTTGGAGTACATATGAAGTGTATAGGATGTTTAAACCCGTATGCACGATTTATAGGGGTGTAGACACCCTGGTTTGCTGATGTAAGAATCGCCGGAAGAAGAGACATAGAGATGTATGAAATTTATACTTGTGGGACTAATATTACAAAATTATAGTGGTAGAGTGGATTAAGCATCATGAGAGAAGGACAACAATCTATATATTCATGTGCAAACAGAGTAGCACGTCCGAACTTAGTTGAAAGGCAGTGGGAAGCCATTCAAAAAGGGGGTATCTCTTGAGAAGATAAATAATTAACTATTATGGACAAATTGGAGCGGAGTTCTACCCAGTAGAATATTGAGAGTGACTTGCGCGTAAATAAAATGCTAATGTCAATAAGGAATAAAGAGTCCAGAAGTGCTCATCGTTGTGAAAAGTGCACGGGTTGAAACTTTGGTATACGCCGAGGGAAGAAGAGGATTATTAAGTACCACTGAATGGAGGAAATTATAAGTAAAAATTGGTGTTGAGCGAGGCATAGTAATTAGTCTCCACGTGCACCGCTCATAGATAGAAAATAATTGGAGTGAGATAATCAACCAGAAATTTTTGTATCAAGCCGACGATTCCATTTATGGAAAAGTCAAGTTGGTAAATTTCTTTGGTGGGTTGCCAACCTAAAGATAAGTAACGAGTTCCTTCAAATGTGTGGAACAGGTTGTCCAAAAGGAAAGTAATTGTTATATCCTTGGGTGATTTACACTATTAGATAGTGAACGCGCCGATAAGTGGTCCTGCCCAGTATTAATCTGAACTAAGTTGAGATCCTTGAAATCACCTTCAATATGGGGTATCGGGAAGTAGAGGGGATAAAATTTCATTTGGAGCAGGTTGTATCACCTACAGCCCGAGGAGTAGGTGCAAGGTGTTTGACGACTGGTGAAGTTGTATAAAAGAAATTTTGGACGCATTATGATCATTTGTTTTCTACAACGAGTATAGCTAATAAGTGAAGTATAATATGGTAATGGGGGAGGATATTACCTAATAGTAGAGTTGTGTGAAAGCACCCATACCTATTTATCGTGGACAAGGTGCTTATTGAGGTTTTGTGTGAATAAACCTTACTATCCTTCCTATGGATGTTTAGAGGTGAGCGGATAATTAGAGTTTTGAATCAGTCAGGAGTTAGAGTTCGATAAAATGGGATAACCATAAACTGTCTTAGATAACTTTTGCCCATCGTAAAAGTTACACTGACGGGAATAAAGATTTAAAAAATGGACAAGAGTAGTCAGAGGTTCATATGGTTTCTCCCAGAATGGTAGTTTTGCGTTTAAATTAACACGTGAGTTAAATCGAAGGGAAGTACGGCCTCCCAATAATATTGAGATAATGTGGCCAATGATGTATAATCTATTCTTATTCGAATGTTATTTGGTAAGAACATAAGTTGAGGTGCATTTATTGAGGTGTGACCCTATAACTGATTGTCGAGAGTGTTCAATAAGCTTATTGTGAAGCGGGGGCTGCAGTGATTGAGCCTTACTTTGAATTTTGTTTTGAGTACTTGACGATACCTATTTTTCCAGGTATACCTTACTTTTTTAAATTTCAGGACGAAATTCCGTTATTAGGGGGTAAGTATGTAATACCCCGTATTTTTATGGCTTTTAATTATGAGATTAATTAAATGAAATTGCTTTTAATTATGGGATTAATTAAATTAATTTGGGATAATTAATTAGAAATTAATTTGAATTTGAATAACTAACAAGACGAGCATTAGTATTTATTTATGATGATAATGTTGAATATTACTGAGTGATTATGGTAATATGTGATTATTTAATTTATTAAAATTATCATGAGTTGAAAATACGACAGTTTCGATAATTAAGTTGAGACGCGCGTGTCAGGACCCAATTTAATGGATTTAAAGGTAAATTATTTTTATGTCATCCGTATGTTCATTTTGAGTGCCCCAACGTTTTCAAAAGGGTCGAGATATTCAGAAAACACTAGCCAGGGGTTTAGTTTGGGTCCTGGGGCATTTTAGGTCTAACCGATAGTCCGAGAGGGCATTTTAGTCATTTTAACTTTTTGAGGAATTATAACCCACGAATTTTAGACTTATATTATCAGCCAACATCAAAACTCTTATGGTTATCACAACCAAAAATCACCAACGACAGTTAGAGAGGAAGAGAGGAAAGTTCCCAAAGGAGAAACCACCCTTAGAGGTTTTTGCACCACCGTCACCACAACCAGATAGATCGGAAAGAGAGAATCATTCCCATACCATATACTTCAAAGGATCAGAATCTTCATTACCAGGCAAGTGATTTAACTTGTGATAATTTAGTGCATATATCATCCATGTTAGTTTAGGAGTGAAGAATAACGATGAAAAATAATGAATAAATGGATTTAAAGAATTTAAAATCGTAATCTGGGTAGGTTTTGCATGTAGTCTATCTTCTGGGAACATAACAGCCACGAAATTATGATTCATTTGTAAAGAATCACGAATTTATATTGTGTTATATGAAGATCTTGAAGAAAATAGGAGAAATGGGGTTTTTATGAAAAATATGTGATTTGATCCTAAAAACTATTAATCCTTGTTGATTTAATGATTCCTATACGTTAAAGTTTATGCATATATGTTGGTTTGATGATTAGAATACTTGGTCGAGAGTTTGGGACGTTGTAATGGAGGATTTGGGTGTAAAATATAGAGGACCCGTGACTGTTAATGGAAATTCTGGGCAGATACCTTTTCGATCGATCGATCGACTCAAGAATGTTGATGGATCGATCCCTTTCCATCGATCGATCGACCCCTTCTAATTTTTGTAATATTATTCCCTTTAAGGTTCGCTGAATCCTAAGCTTGTAAGAAATTATAGTGTGATTTATAAAAGATTGTGGGACTTGTTTGAGGTCAGTAGGATCGTAATTAGTGTCAGAAATATGTTATACATTATGGGATCGGATGGAATAATTACGAGTGTCTACCGAGGGAGGTAAGGTTAGAAGTTTCATATAAATTGGGATTCAAAGTGTAAAAATGTTAATTTAAGGTTAGGACCAATAGAAGAGGGACTTGGAATTACCGAGATAACCTTAGAGACTAGTGGGTGACTTAGTAACCTTATGAGGTAGGTTTAAGTATTCAAACTTATACGACGAGAGTTGTTGCGCTAAACATATTTTATGGAATATTCCGGATGAAACTATGATACGTATGAGACTTAAGATATAGGACTAGTGTATACCTATATTAATGTGATGACTACCTAAGTTACGTGATTACTTAGTATCTGGATTATTGTGTGTATTACATAACTACCATACTTGCTATCACGAGAGGTTGATTTTCGAAAAAGGACCATCTTATCTTGATGTACCTTCGAGGGGGATTTAGATTGGCACCTTAAGGATATAGGACTGTGAATGACTTATTTGTGAGTTGATAATTCAGCTGACCATGAGAGCGTACGTATGTGCGTGACCTATGGGTATTTGAACTATGTTCGCCTCCAATATGTGTGATTTATATTGAGACGGTTCCTGAGTGATTGGAAACGCGTGATCCTTACGTACATGATGTAATTAAATTTGATAACAGAGTATGCATGCACCGCAACTTAACCTAGGGGTGCTATATATGTATATATTTACTGAGAGTGATTTATATATGTACTTATGAATGGTTCACTGTTGCTAAGTATATGTGAATAACTAAGATATTTTAATGGCCTAATAATGTGAGAATTTAAATAACACTTAAGATAAGTAGTTTAATGAATGTGAATATGGGATATAAATATGGCTTGTTTGGGTAATACGAGTAGGTACCCTATATTAGAATGTAAAAGCATGAGTTAGTACGGACTAATTAGTTAGTGGCATAACTAGGATGGGTTAAGGGTATACGTTTGTCTTGCACATTAGTGGAGGGGTGATAAACTCATGTGAGAGTACGCGACTAACATGTATATAATAGTTACTATTTAATGCAATTAAATACTTGCTGTTTTTAAACTGTTTTCAACTTGGGCTCTGACCCATTTTCCTCCAAATCTATTTTGTTTTGTAAAAACCTTTTAGGTGCCCAGCCACAAGGACGCCAAAAATAGGAGTTCGATTATGATGACGTGTTGTAGCTACTATGGAAGCTAGAGGATCTCAGTATTAGATGCCTCCACATTTATCCTTGGTTCCTTCAGAGTCATTCATATCAGTTAGGGCATATTGCCCATTCTCATTTAGAGATTGTAGATACATACTTTCATTATTTCAAATATTGTTTTATTTACTCAGACTCTTGTATTGGGATTTTATTTACTCTGGTGTTATTATTGAAGAGTTTACTCCAGACTCAGTTTATTTTATTTCGTTGGTTATTCATATGAGATTGTTTATGCGATTGATGAATGATGATTTAATTACTTGGTTAATTATTAACTTAATTAATACAAATTTGGCATCTCTCTATTTTAAATATTAGGCGGCTAGTAATTAACTAAATGTTTTTGATTGTGATGTTAAGACTGAACCAACTTGAAATTCTGTATTAATTTAATAAAGGAGTAGCTACCCGGTATTTAATTAGTCGGGGTGTCACACTGCACCTCTTTCTCCTTTCCCTTGCCCTTTCCCAACTGATGCTTCATGAAAGCGTACATATCTAGGAACATCGCCTCCAACCTTGATATCTTATCGTCATGGGTGTCCACCTTATGTGCGATGTTGTTCATATCCATTCCGGCAATCCTAGACTTCTCACCCCCTAGATCTCCCCTTGTGATCCGACCCAAGAACTAGGTTGAGTGCGTCCGTAGCTAAAGATTCTTTGTCGGCATCAGACTGGGACTCATGCACTTCCTTAAGCTTTGTCTGAAAAGACAAAAAATACATGATTTGTTTAAGTAAATAAAAAAATTATAATATAATTAAAGAAATTAAACATTTATAACTTACAATAGTAGCTGCGACGCACGGGGCCACCTCCTTGTCCTTGATCTTTTTTATATGAATTTCCATATAGGCATCGAGCCTATGTGGCCTACCCCCAGGGCCACTCCTCTTGTCCTGAAATAAAATGATACACAATTAGTAAGTAACCCAAAGTAATGCTAATAACTAAAATTAAAGAAAAATAAAAACTTACCATCTTGAGCTCCACCTCGGCATAAGACATCCGCCCGTAATAGTGCACATCTAACTTTTTCACCCGGTTTTCCCTCACTGATTAGCGAGATGCCAATTGCTGCTCATTGATCTCATTGTCCATAAACTTTTGCCACTGTGTCAATGGGATCGACTCATTCGGGGGGACGGTGTCACGTAGTTTCCAAATGGACTCCCGGATCTTCCCAAAGTACCCTACCTGGAAATTCTTCTTCCACATCTTATATTTATCTCTCAATTTCTCCAACGTAGCATAGCAGAGATATGTGGGCAGGCCGAATTATTCATGTCAAGAAAATACAAACCAAAAAGAAAATAAGTGTTAATTGCTTATAAATATAAATATAAATATAAATATAAATATAAATATAAATATAAATACACTACATGTAGTTCCCCTAGATGTTCAACTTGATGTCAATAGGTTAGCCCTCCAATATGTGTACCTTGGGCCAACGATTGCCTTCAGCTACTCTAGTTCTCTAGCCAATAATGCCATATCATTCTCGATGACGGACCCCAATTTGTCCTATTTGGGGGGCCTACTGGCCGAGGAGCCCTCATCACCTCCGCTACCGCACCTGGATGAAGTCATTTATTGCAAAATTTTTATTATTAGTAAAAACATGTTTATGGACTTTGAATTAATTCTCAAATTCGAAACTATACTGCCCCAAACTGTCCAAACGAGACAATTCGAGGATCTCATTACAGGGGTAATGTCTCTCGAACGGGTCTAAGGGCTATTGAATGCGTACGCATAAGAACTTGAAGGCTAGTATCTATGCGCACTATATGTAATTTAAAGTATGTTTAATTTAATTATCTCTTATCACAATTCGAGAGATTTCATTTAATTATATAATTTAAAGTATGTTTCATTTAATTTAAAGTACACATAAGAACTAAAACTTATACCAATTTATACCACTATCAATAGCAATTCAAATTCAATTTCAATTTAGAGAAATGGGTCCTATAGAATTACAATGTATACAAATTAAAAAGTTTATTAATATTTAGAGCATTTCATATGTTTCAGTCCTTTTCATAAAGAGCTAAGGGTATGGTAACACTATTTGGGCAAAGTATAAAGTCCACAAACAACATTGATACTATTTTCGGAATCATGCACGCACATGTGGCATTCCATATATTGATCCCCAAATTTAAAACAACACACTCAAATCTCTTACACCCAAACCAAACACAAATTGATTCTCTGACCTCCCCAAATTGATTCCTGACCTCCCCCCATCACTCCCCCATGCCCCTCACTTACCCCCTATCCCAACACTGCCACCCCCACCCCCACACACCAATACACCCCCTATCCCCAGCGTCACTGCCCCCATCACTCCCACATGCCCTCCGCTCCCCCACTGCACCCCCTACACAGACACACACACGCACACCCACCCACCTGCACTCACACACACACACACACATATATACAAAGTAAAGAGAGAGAGATAAAAAAACTCACCTAAAAATGTAGAGAGAGAGAGAAAAAGGGGCAAATGAAAATGGTGGGAAAAATAAAGGCGGTAGGGTTTTTTTACTGAGAAAGTTGTCACGTACCTATCAAGGTCTTTGACCGTGTGACAAACCATTGTCACGGATTTGTCACGGTCATTGACCGTGATAAAAATCGCGTGTTTTTTTTTGTCATGGTCAATGACCGTGACAAGGTTGGCTGGCCCAAAGGTGACAATTTTGCCTTTTTGGTGTAGTGAAAATAGACTAAATTCTGGTTGTCATATATTTACGTTCACATGGTTACATAGAACACATGCTTTTTTAGTTTACCTTAATTGTCCAATGTCTATTCTGTCATCATAATGGAATGAAAATACTTTAAAACATTCATATTACTCCATACCACAAATAATTTTAATATCACCCGAGATAACTTGTTGAAAATTACATTGGATGTTACTATCATACATGGGCGGGGGTGTCCCCCTCTACTTTGGCAAAACATTTAATTGACTATTTGGATTTTGGACCCTGCTAGTTACACCTATTTGTGTTTTGTCTTCCATTTAAAGGTTATTATATGTTTGGCCTCTATTTTTCACTTTTGCGTGAGCCATGACCCTTATAACTCATGAAAATAGAGGTCAAAACCCAAACAAGTATAACTAGTGAAAGCCAAAACCGAAATAACCCAATTTTCAATACATATTGAATTTTTTTATTTTATTTACTTTATAGTTCAAAAATGTGAAGGGTGTTGATTGCATATTACTAAAGTAAATGGTAAAAATTGTTGTATACATGAAATTTTATTATAAGTTCTAGATATAATACAGGCACAACTTATTATTTCTCTATTAAATTCATTGTGAATTTTCTATAATATTCTTATTTCTTAATTATTTGTGCACAAATGATTTTCTAACAATAATCAGTGTTCTGTTAATAGTACATAATAAAGTTATATACATTTTAAATAGTCGTGTTTAACATTACATAAATTGAATTTTTGTTCAATTAACTGTAAACTTTTCACTTTAGTGTTTATTGTAAATAATTACTAGGAATTATAAGTTACTCAATTTTAGGGAATAATTTTGAAGTTCGAAAAATATATATACACATTTTGCAACCCTTCAGATAAAATCATGGATCCATTGAAGTCATACAATATTATGTAGTAGTATAAAGATACAAACCCATGTGGGGCTGAGGGGGAGTATTATTGTTCAATAGTTTATCAGATATTGTTTGTGACAAAATGTGTCACAACTTATGTCCGTGACAAAATCTTATAACAACCCCCATTTTTCATGCCTAGTTGATTAGTCCGGGCACAAAATACAGGGAGTGCATGTAAAGATAAAAATGACAATAAATAGAACCATCCACAATAAAAATCTATAAAGGATGATAATGAAACCAATCTAACTTCGGTAAAATGAAACTCCAATATATAAAATTTCTTTTATACATATGTCTCGACTGAAAGACGAAATTATAATAGTAAATATCTCTGAAATAAAATCCTAAATACAAATGATAATTGAATGAAACAACACTCTTACTCTTAGGATGATGCTTGAATTTCCAATGCCGCAAGTGTGACTGCTCAACCATGCAGAAATTGTATATATATATATATATATATATATATATATATATATATATATATATATATATATATATATATATATATATATGGGTTAGAGCCCGAAAGTTGCAAGAAATATCTCTAATAACATCAATGTGAATCATGTGACTTATTTACAATAATCATGCAGCGATCGACGCTCACATGCCACGAATATCTCACCTCTAATCTAATGTAAGTACAACGAGTATGTCCCAACCCATAAACTATACTAAAAGTCTCAATCTTTAGGCTAATAAGTAAGTAATTGATAATCAAATATAATAGAGATGTAAATAACTACACATGTACATAATTGAACCCAATGTCCACCTTTTACTCACTAAGATATTCACGATCTCATAACGTAGCATTTTATTATTTTAACTTCTTTTAATTAATTGTGTGCATCACTGATCTATTATTTAAGTTCACAATATGATTCCATACTAACCCCCACTCATGTCACCGAATGATAAGATATATAAAATCTCATAACACAAAACAATAATGTGACATAGGGATTTAACTCAAAGTGTCAATTATGGGCTAACATTATATACACATATATAAGTCTCATAACATTGAACTAATGAGTATGTAATTAATTAATAATCGAAGTAAGAATGTAATTAATAACTTATGTGAAATAAGACAATAGCTAATTACTCAAGTGGGAATGCACCCTGCGTACTAACCCTCACAATGCCACCCATAATTAAAGTACCTTTAATTAAAGTCGTACAATATAGTGACATATGGTTTAATTAATATTTAGTCAACTTTATTTAAATATTTATATAGTCATAAGTTTAACCACACACAAAGGCATCAACCTTTGGGGACACGCTCATGCCTCTATCGGTAAGTCCACAGGAGTTTCGCACCTAATGAACTTAAATTATATCAATACGTACAAATAAAAATGGGGAATCATTACACAATTCAATAAACGGGTAGTTCCATGCCAAACCCCATGTCTTTTGTTGATGATCATACTAGGATTTCATGGATATTCTTGATGAAAGAAGTATTAGAAATGGGTCAAATTTTTAAAATTTTTAATAAGATCATCAATACCCAATTCCAAGCAAAAATACAAGTGTTGTAACTGACAATACTAAAGATTGTTTCAATTCTCTCCTAGGAGAACTCCTACTAAGAGAGGGTATACTTCATCAAAGTTCTTGCATTGATACCCCTAAAAAATGGGATAATTGAGAGGAGGAATAGACATTTGTTAGAAGTTGCACGGTCCCTTCTGTTTTTCACCCATGTTCGAAAAAGTTTTTGGGGGTGAAGTTATTCTCACTATAGCCTCTTTTATCAATAGAATTCCTTCCCGCGACTTGAATTTTCAAACATCATGTCAAGTCTTTCTCAAATCATACCTTAGGACTCGACTCATCTCCTCCATAGGCCATAAAATATTTGGTTGTTCAACCCGTGTTCACATTCCTCAACAACACTGAAGTAAGCTTGATCCAATGGCTATTAAGTGTATTTTCCTGGGATACTCTCTAAACCTAAAGAAATATAAGTGTTACTCTCATGTTACAAAAAAAATAATACAATTCTGATATACCCGTATATACCCTCGGCTATGCCGAGGGCGCCCTGCACCTCATCAGCCCAGACGACCCCTCAGGGGTCGGCCCTTCATCAGGCTCCGGACGACCCCTCAGGGGCCGACCCCTCATCAGGCCCAGACGACCCCTCAGGGTACGACCCTTCATCAGGCTCAGGAGGCCGACCCTTCATCAGGCTCCGGACGACCCCTCAGGGGTCCGACCCTTCATCAGGCTCCGGACGACCCTCCGAGGGTACGACAGTACGAGGCCCAAATTAGGCCAGACTCATTACCGGAAGGAACTTTGCCCTCGGCCTCATATCAAAGGCCGAGGGTGACATCATCACAGCGCGTGGTTTGGGAGACGCATGGAACAGTGCACGTGAGGCTCACATGGCACATGGGAGACTATTATAACAAAATCACACCCTCACGTGAGGGAATATTATGTCATCATTTGGCATCTACAGGTGTCAACAGGGGATTGGCTAGATCATCATTCACATGCACCATGCATACTTGGGGGGTACACTACACCCCCCAAGTCTTATATATACTTGTCACCTACAACCCTACAGAAGGGATCGATTTGATAATGGGAACCCTAGCTAAAATTATGTTTGTACACACAGTAGAGAGAGAAAGTGAGCTTATGTGCATTGTATCCAAGGCCATTAGTGCCCATACTTAGTGGATCACACACTCACAGTGGATGTAGGCCAAATTGGCTGAACCACTATGCATCATTATCTTATTCCTCTTATACTCATATCCTTCTACACACTTATACATCTACATCTCTATGGCTGCCATGGATGCCATTGTTTGAGCTCATCATCACTTATCCGGTGGTGCTAGATTTCAGCATCATCAGTTTGGCGCCGTTTGTGGGAACGAGAAGACATCTCTTCCCTTGTACAGCTTGACCTCACTGGGCACTCTGGTGGTGAGCCAGCTCTCCCCCTGAGAGGAGACGTTTCACCATTGAAAGAGACCCACTAAGGTTCTCAAGCTCACTAGTCTTTTCTTCAGTTCAGCTTTTCATAGCTCAAACACATGGCACCTGAGATGCCACCACCACCACTTCCCCCGCCGGATGATGGGGGAGGAACCAGTTCCAGTCAGCCACCACCTCAGTCTGAGATGGCTGATGTGGCGGCAGCCTTAAAGTCTCTGGCAGCAAGCCAGCAGATGATGCAGGAGCAGTTCACAGCTCTAAGCCAGAACATACTAAGACCACCATGGGTTTCACCTGAGATGATTACTCCGGCAGCAGCTCCAGGACAGTATGAAGCCATGGGACCACCCCAGGCACCACGCAAAGACCTTCCACCCCCTCAGCGGCGTAGGGATGTTGCTGACCCCCGGCGTCTACGCCTGGGGAGGCAAGGAAACCCTTATCCTGAGGACATGTATGATGACCTGGAGGGAGAGGAGGCCCCTATAAAATGCTGGGAACCATATGAGGTCTCCAACAATACTGTACGACCTCTCTAGGACAGTAGAGGAAAGTGTGGAAGACCAAATCCTGATGATCGCCCGAGAGGCTCTGCTTTTGATCGCTTGAGCAGGGGGTCAGCCTTTGAGAGGCTGGGCCCAGTAAATGACCTGCGGGAAAAATTATCCAGATCAAGGAGTGCTGCGAGGTCCAGAAGGTAGGCGGCAGATGGTCGACCCCAAGGACGGGATGACGGTCAAAAGGAAGTAAACAGCCAACACAGTCCTGCCACAACAGAACCCTCCGTCCACCTTAAAGAGGCGGCAGGGGATAATATCGGCCAAGCCGACCCTGCGAGGCCCTGGAATGACTCGATCCAGCGACTAGAGGATAAGATCGGTGATATACTGAAGAGCCGGGACCCTCTTCAGAAGGGATACACCATACGCTCACCCTTTGTGGCGAAGATAGTCAACTTCCCTACGCCATCAAGGTTCAAGCCACCTGTGGTCACCCCAAGATACGACGGGAGCACCAACCCTGTCCACCATGTTGAGATGTATCAATCAGCAGTAGACATATACTCTATTTCAGATGAGATGAGGTGTCGTGCCTTTTCTGGTACCCTGACGGGGGCTGCACATATCTGGTACACGTCTCTTCCAAAAAATTCCATTGAAAACTTTAAGCAGTTGGCAGACTGGTTCATCCACAACTTTTGCTTTGGGGTGAGGCCACAAAAGAAGACCACCCACCTACTCTATGTTAAGCAGGGGAAGAATGAGAGTCTGAGGGACTACATAGCCAGATTCAATAAAGAGAAGATGGAGGTGGAAGACTATGAGGAGAGCATAGCTATGACAGCCCTAATTGGAGGACTCCAAAAGGGGAAGCTGTTATGGAAGCTTGCTGAAGACCCTCCGAGGACGATGGCTGAATTATTGTCAACAGCAGGAAAGGTGATGAACGCCGAAGAGGCGATGGCCGTAAAATACGAAGACGAAAAAGGAGGCGCTAGAGGGGGTAAATACCCTAAGAAGAACAAAGAGGGGAAGAAGAGGTCTACGGATGACAAGTTCGCTGGTTACACCCCTCTAACGGTCAGCTGTGAACAAATTCTCAATGAGATAAAGAGTGATCGATCCCTGAAGTGGCCTGAGAAGTTGAGGGAAGCCCCCAACAAGAGGAACAAGAACCTGTGGTGCGAATTTCACCAAGACCACGACCACATAACAGACAAATGCTTTGCTCTGAAAGATGAGATTGAGAAGATGCTGAAAGAAGGGAAGCTCAGAAAGTACGTCGACAAAGGTTCCTTCAAGAGGGGCCGAAGGGACGACCCCAGAAAGAAGAGAGGCGATGCATGTAGAGAAGGTCCTAACAAAAGAGGGGACGACCCTTATGATGATGAGGACGACCCTGACCTCCCGCCGAGAGACGACTAAGGTCCTGTCAAGAGGCTTAATATGATCTCGCTCGGAGTGGGAATGATCTCCGGGGGTCTAGCAGGAGGAGGGTCTGAGGTCGCTGACAGGAAGGCCCATGTGGCTGAGGCCAAGGAAGTAACGAAGACGGTACACTCAACCTCTATGGAGGTCAAGTTTGAAAAGAGGAAGAAGGTTGATATAGACACTCTGATAGTGGGGTTCTCGAGAATAGACTTTAAAGGCCTCCTAGACCCACACGACGACCCACTCGTCATCACAACTAGGGTGCACGGGTGTGACGTGCCGATGATATTGGTCGATGGGGGCAGTTATGCAGATGTAATGTTTTGGCCTTGCTTCAAAGCCTTAGGTCTCAGCTGTGCTAGACTCGTCCGATACCATCATCCATTGATTGGGTTCAGTGGGGAAAAGGTTCATCCCCTTGGAGTGTATGCGGCCAATGTCAGGATGGGGGACGAGTGGCCGAGATGGCTTACCAAGAAGATCAGTTTCTTTGTGATGGACGAGCATGTGTTTTCGGCCTACAACATCATACTGGGGCGTGTGGCCCTCAAGGGGTTTGAAGCTGTGCCGTCTACGGTCCATCAGATGATTAAATTTCCTACCCCTTACGGGGTGGGGGAAGTTCAGGGAGACCAGACAACAGCGCGAGAATGTTACTACAACTCCGCTGAAGAAAGGGAGGCGCACAAGAGGGCTACAAAACACTTACAATATTGATACCTTAGACCCCAGGGATGAGACGAAGCTAAAGAAAGGAGAGGCCGCGGAAGAGGTAGATTCCATCATCCTTGATGAGGATAACCTGGAATAAACCGTCCAAGTCGGCAAGTCTCTGAAGCCCAATATCAAGGAAGACCTCATTAAAATGTTGAGGAGAAGATGAAGCGTCTTCGCGTGGAGTCATGTAGATATGCCGGGGATTGACCCTGAAATCACGTGCCACAAGCTCAATGTGGTAGAAGGAGTGAAGTCGGTAAAGAAGAAGAGGAGAATTTACTCTAGAGAAAAGTATGAGGTCATTAGGGATGAGGTCAAGAAATTAGAAGACGCTGAGTTTATCAGAGAGGTCATCTACCCTGAATGGCTGTCCAATGCAGTCATTGTCCCAAAGGCCAACGAGAAGTGGAGAATGTGTGTGGACTTCACCGACCTCAACAAGCACTATCCCAAAGACAGCTTCCCTCTCCCCCGCATTGACCAGATGGTAGACGCTACCGCAGGCCATGAGCTCATGAGCTTTATGGATGCCTATTCAGGGTACAACCAGATCTTCATGAACCCTGAAGACTCGGAGAAGACAACCTTCATTACTGACAAGGGGACATACTGTTATAGGGTCATGCCCTTTGGCCTAAAAAATGCGGGGGCAAGGTACCAACGCCTCGTAAATAAAATGTTCAAAGACCAAATTGGGAAGTCTATGGAGGTCTACGTAGATGACATGCTGACTAAGAGTTTGAAGGCAGAGGATCATGTGGCAGATCTGGAGAGGACCTTTAATATGATGGACAAATACTAGATGAAGCTTAATCCGGCCAAGTGTGTCTTTGGGGTCGGAGCAGGGAAGTTCTTGGGGTTCATTGTCAACCAAAGAGGCATCGAGGCCAATCCTGAAAAGATAAAGGCCCTTGTTGAGATGAAGACCCCCAAGTCCATTAAAGACGTTCAGAGGCTCACAGGGAGAGTTGCTGCCTTGAACAGGTTCGTATCTAGGGCCACAGACAGGTGTCTACCATTCTTCAAAATTCTTAGAAAAGACTTCGAATGGAGTGAAGAGTGTGATGAGACCTTCAAGGAATTAAAATCATACATGGGGTCTCCCTTGCTGTTGTCACGACCCGTGCAGGGTGAACGACTTTATGTATACCTTGCCGTCTCAGAGTCAGCCATCAGTGCAGCCATTGTGAGAGACGAAGACGGGGTACAGAAGCCTGTGTACTTTAACAACAAGGCACTCCAGGGGGCGGATCAAAGATATCCAAGGATGGAAAAGTTGGCCTACGCCTTGATCCATGCATCGAGAAAGATGAAGCCATACTTCCAGTCCCATACAATGGTCATCCTCACTGACTTTCCCCTTAGGCAGGTTTTGCACAAGCCTGAAAAATCAGGGAGGTTAATGGCCTGGGCTATAGAGCTGGGGGAGTTTGACATAGTGTATCAGCCTAGGACGGCCATTAAGGGGCAAGCATTGGCAGACTTCGTGGCCGAGTTTACTTGGAAAGATGATGAAGCCGAGGGTGAGAGCCTCGAGAAGATAGATACCCGACAGGGTAAGCTCACCGACACACCTACAGATAAGGCTGGGACGAGCACCACTAGAAGGAAAGTGGTTGAAAACGAAGAGGGAAGATTTCTCTTTAGACAGGGGTCACTCACCGAGGGAGGTTTCTCAGAAGAACACACCGCGTGGAGTCTCTTCGTCGACGGGTCCTCTTGCGAAAGCGGGAGCGGAGCTGGATTAATAGTATCAGCACCCGACGACACAGACATTGAGTACGCCCTGAGGTTCAACTTCAAGGCCTCCAACAACGAGGCCGAATATGAGGCCTTGATAGCAGGCCTATCCTTGGCCAAGTCTCTTAGTGTCGGCCAGATTTTGGTTCATAGTGATTTGAGGCTAGTAGTGAATCAGATACTAGGAGCCTACGAGGCCAAAGACGAGAGGATGGCTAGGTACCTTGAGAAGGCGAGGTCGTTAATGAAGGGCTTCAGAGAAGTGAAATTAAAAAGGATACCTAGGCTCGACAATGGCCATGCTGATGCCCTTGCGAGGTTGGCCTCGGCAACTAGGACAGACATCAGGAGGACGATCCCAGTAGAAATTTTGCTTCGGCCAACTATTGAAGACGCTGAGGGAACACTTAGCAATTGCCTAAATGTTTATCAGGAAGCTTCGTGGATGGACCCCCTGATCAGGTACATTAAAGAGGGGGAGATGCCAGAAGCAAGGCAAGAAAGGAAGAAGTTGAGATACAGGGCTGCAAATTTCACTGTCATTGGGGACACCTTGTACAAAAAGGAATTTTTACTCCCCTTACTTAGGTGTGTGCACCCATCTGAGGTCCCATCCCTTTTGCAAGATGTGCACGAAGGATCATGCTCAAGCCACATTGGGGGCAGATCCTTAGCGAAGAGGGTGATCACCCAAGGGTACTGGTGGCCGACCTTGGGAAAAGACGCCACGACATATGTAAAAAAGTGTGATAAATGCCAGAGATTTGCCACCATCCCTCACCAACCCCATCAGCCTCTTACCTCCATTACATCCCCATGGCCATTTGCAGTGTGGGGGATCGACCTCGTAGGACCCTTACCAAGAGCAGTCAATAACTATCGGTTCCTCATCGTAGCTATTGACTATTTCTCAAAGTGGGTGGAGGCCGAACCTATGGTCACAATTACAGAGAAGAAGACCTTCCAGTTCATCTGGAAAAATGTTATATGCAGATATGGTCTCCCCAACACCCACATCTCGGATAACGGGACTCAGTTCAAGAATACCTCTCTACAGAAGTACTGTAAAAGGGTGAGTATCAAATAATTTTTCTCCACCCCAGCTGACCTCAGGCCAATGGGCAAACAGAAGTTACAAACAGGACAATCCTAGATGGAATCAAGAAGAGGCTTGAGGAGGAAAAAGGAAGATGGGTCGAGGAGTTATATGCCGTGCTGTGGGCATACAGGGCGACAGTGAGCACATCTACCGGAGAGACCCCATTCATGCTAGCTTATGGCTCAGAAGCCGTCATCCCTACTGAGATTGGGTTTCCTACTCATAGGGTCCAAATGTATGACCCCCAGAGAAATACAGAAGAGAGGAGACTCGACTTAGACCTGATTGAGGAAAGGAGAGAAGATGCCAAAATAAGGCAGGCCGCCTACAAGTAGAGGACCGCAAGGTTTTACAATCAGAGGGTGAAGCAGAGGCCAATTGTAGTGGGGGACTTGGTCCTCAAAAAGACTTGGCAAAAGCCCAACAAGCTCCATTCTAATTGGCATGGCCCATATAGGGTCATCGATGAAGTCGTCCCTGGGACCTATAAACTAGAAAACCTAGAAGGGGAACCCTTTTGCAACCCCTGGAATGCAGATCATTTGAAAAAATACTATCAGTAATGTTATAAGGTCTTGATAGACCATAATTGTAAAAGGAGTTGCTCCAACAGAACACTTGGAAAATTAATGAGAAATATCCGTGTTTCCCCTCATCCTGTGTTTATCAGTTCTAGTACGTATGAAAACATTTTCAGAGAATGGCCCTCGGCTATAATAAGGGTCAATGGAGGTGACGACCCCACCATTGTCCTCAAGAAAGACGAGGGAATACTTGATTAAAAACCATTAGTTTGATTATTGGAACCCTTAGCTATAATGAGGGTCAACGGAGGGGACGAACCCACCATTGCCCTCAAGAAGGACGAGGGAATACTTAATTAAAAACCATTAGTTTGGTTATTGCAACCCTCGGCTATAATGAGGGTCAATGGAGGGGACGATCCCACCATTGCCCTCAAGAAAGACGAGGGAATACTTAATTAAAAATCATTAGTTTGGTTATTGCAACCCTCGGCTATAATGAGGGTCAATGGAGGGGACGACCCCACCATTGCCCTCAAGAAAGACGAGGGAATACTTAATTAAAAACCATTAGTTTGGTTATTGGAACCCTCGGCTATAATGAGGGTCAATGGAGGGGACGACCCCACCATTGCCCTCAAGAAAGACGAGGGAATACTTGATTAAAAACCATTAGTTTGGTTATTGGAACCCTCGGCTATAATGAGGGTCAATGGAGGGGACGACCCCACCATTACCCTTAAGAAGAACGAGGGAATACTTAATTAAAAACCATTAGTTTGGTTATTGGAACCCTCGACTATAATGAGGGTCAATGGAGGGGATGACCCCACCATTTCCCTCAAGAAGGACGAGGGAATACTTAATTAAAAACCATTAGTTTGGTTCTTGGAACCCTCGGCTATAATGACGGTCAACGAAGGGGACGACCCCACCATTGCCCTCAAGAAAAGACGAGGGAACACTTGATTAAAAACCATTAGTTTGGTTATTGGAACCCTCGGCTATAATGAGGGTCAATGGAGGCGATGACCCCACCATTGTCCTCAATAAAGACGAGGGAAGACTTTGTTAAAAAAACCATTAATTTGGTTATTATAACCCTCGGCCTATAATGAGGGTCAAGGGAGGGGACGACCCCACCATGGACCTTAAGAAAGGCGAGGGAGGGGTTAGTGATAATATAAAAAATTCACAATGCAAATCACATAAGAGACGAATATGGAAGACAAAAGGCATTATATTACAAAATGATGTTCGTTTTACAAAAATAGAGTACACAAATATTGATTACACTAAGAGGGTATAGGCTACAGGAAGCCACCCTATTGAGCAATATTAGAGGGCCAGGCCTTAACATCAATGGGAGATTCTTCTATGACCGTGATAGGCCGAGCCTCAGACGTGCCCATGACTTCAACGTGCTGAGATTCCACTTGGGCTAGGGCTTCAGCAATCAATGGATCATCCAGTTGAACTGCCTCCAGAGCGGGGCGAACGGACGACACTGCATCAGCGAACTTTAAGACGACCCATCGACAGGCCGTCCTAATTCCCCTCTCCAAGTATTCAAGGCCGAAGCCTTGAAACTCGTCCGAGAGTTTATAGGCCTCCACAGCATCGGCCTCGACTTTCTTGATAGCCGCCTCTAGATCGGCCTTGTGCTGAACCTCCCAGTTGAGCAAAGCTTCATCCTTCTCCTTTATAAGCAGGTCCTTGGCTGCTGGTCGGCATCGTGCTGTCTCGTCAGCTCATCAAAGACCTTGGCGTGCTCAGTCCTGGCACTCTCCAGTTCAGCCCTTACAGTCTCGAGCTCTGTCTGCAGGTCGGCCTCATACTGAATGGCCCTCTCGGCTTCATGAAACTTCTGTTGATTCTCAGCCATCCACTTAGTGGCCGAGGTAAAGGCACAGACAGACTGCACAGAAAAAGACACTTGTTAAGAGGCTGAGGAAAGAGTTAGTGAAAAATTCAACTAGATGAAGTAAAAATAAGTACCTGAGCCAGTGCATGCAGACCATAGTCATACACCTTGGCCAGGGGCATCTTTGACATAAATTCATAATCAGCAGCCGAGGGAGCAGAAAACATAGATTCCTTGGCTACCCTTAGGTTCGTGATCAGGGAAGATGGCTCGGCCTTCAGTGATGTCAAGTTTTGGGACCAGAAGGCCCCCATGCTAGAAGAGGAGCCAGTCCCCTCAGATGAATCTACCCTCGCCCTCTTCCTAGAATCCGGCCGAGGGTCAGCAGGGACTTCAGGCCCTTTTCTTTTGTGACCATCGGCTGTCGGTTCAACAAGCGTCGGCCCCACTGCCTTTGTCTTACTCGGAGCCTGCTGAGGCTCCTTGCCCTTCTTCTTGCCTAAGCCAGATAGCAAACTTGGGGCAGTCATTTCCCAGAGTTGATTAGATATACCAGAGGGATGACCTGAAAGGAGGACGATACGTTAGAAAAATGCAGAGGCAAAGATGAAACACTTGAAAAAAGTAAAGAATGAGAAAAAAATAATGTAACTCACATAGCTCTGTCAGGGGGCCGACCCTCAGACCAGCTTCTTTGAGGAACTTGGGGGTCATCAGATCTTCAAATTTTGCAATCTCACCCCATCTCCCTCGTTCCCTCAGGTACTCAATTATGTCTTTCTCATCCATACTAAGTCCGGGATCAGACCTGGCCTTCATCGAGGGGTTTGACCATCTCTTGGGAACCTTCAGACTATCGTCCAAATGTTGAGGCTCGGTGGAAAATTCCCACTCCCCAGAAATGAAGAAAAATCTCTTCTTCCAATCGTGGTTGGAGGTCTGTGCCACATGGAGAAGTTTTTTGTCAGACCTCCTCGCCCCCAGGTGGTAGTACCTAGGCTGTTTGGACGAGGAGGTGATATTGTAACAGGCCAAAAATACGTCGGCCGATGGCTCATCAGTGAAAGCATTCTTCCACAAGGAGATGTAGCCAAGGATCGTCCTCCAGGAGTTGGGAGGAAGCTGAGAGGGGGAAACGCCGAGGGATGACAGGATATTTACGACAACAGGATGCAGAGGGAATCTGACACCAACCTTGAACATTTGTTCGTATACTGCAACCTCTCCCTCTTCACCCTCGAAGACCCTCTCAGACTCAGAGGGAACCCTCATAGTTATATTTGGGGACACTCCATAGGCATGCCTCCACAGCAAGAGGTCACGATCCCTAACTGAGGAGATATAAGACGAGGCATGGGAGGTGTCAACTTGGTCATCATCTGAGTCCTCACCCCGTCCTCTGTCCCTTCTCCCTCGGCCTCATCACCTGCCAGAGATCTCTGGGAAAAAGCCATCTGGAAGGCATGTGGGGATAGGGTTATCACAGGGATAGCCTCGGAAGCAACCATACCCTCGGCCTGTCGGCCTTGGCTTAGATCGGATGTCTCTCTTCCCCCAGAAGGTCCAACACCAGTTGGCGACGACGCTCTCTCATCCATCTCTCCTGAATAACTCTCGGCTGGAGGATGGGATGACCCAAAAGACTTAGAAGGCTCAAATGGTTTTATGGTGGCTAGAGGAATGGGAAAGATGGGTCGTACCTAATTAGGGTCGACCCCTCGTCTCCTCTCCTCCTCTTCCTCTATTCTCCTGATCTCTATGAAAAGATTCTCTCGCAAGTATGGGAACACCTCGGCTAAATTATAAAGCCTCATAAGCATTAAGGGGGAGGCCGTACACTTAGAAGAATTTGGGTAACCTAACCTAACTACAAACAAATCTCACAATTGACCAGGGTGGACTTTTCGATCAAAACCTAAGAATTGAAGGGTTTTCTATCAAGAACAGCTTACCGGAGGTTACACCGGAAAAGCTATGGAAAAGCCTAAGAAAATCTAGCTCTATGAGCTTAAAACAAGAAAGCAAATAGAAATGAAGATAAGTAGGGCACTAGGGTCGAGGTGTTACCTGAGGAGGAATGGCGAAGCTGCTAAGCTTGAAGGTTCAAAAACTGCAGAAATGGCAAGAAGGCTGGAAACGAGAGAGAGAGAGAGAGCTTGGGCGCGAAGAAGAAGAGAATGAATGGTTTCAAAAATTGCTTATATACCTTAGTAATGAGTGGGCCCATTACCCAAGCCAAAGCACAACCCACGAGGAGGACATCATTAGGGTACAAAGCCCCAAGCAGCATGCGCCGCCATGCCTTGAAAACTGGAACGACATTGGATAAAAATTTGACAGCTGTCACATCAGTTTGACAGGTGTCACTCATCAAACATACCATACACTTAGTCTCAAAAGCAATATTATCCCTCAGCCATCTCAGCATTATCTATGGCTAAGGGCTGGGGTGGGGGGTGGGGGGTGATTGATATACCCGTATATACCCTCGGCCATGCCGAGGGCGCCCTGCACCTCATCAGTCCCAGACGACCCCTCAGGGGTCGGACCTTCATCAGGCTTCGGACGACCCCTCAGGGGCCGACCCCTCATCAGGCTCCGGATGACCCCTCAGGAGGCCGACCCTTTATCAGGCTCCGGAAGACCCCTCAGGGGGCCGACCCTTCATCAGGCTTCAGACGACCCTCCGAGGGTACGACAGTACGAGGCCCAGATTAGTCCAGACTCATTATCGGAAGGAACTTTGCTCTCGGCCTCATATCAAAGGCCGAGGGTGACATCATCACAGCGCGTGGTTTGGGAGACGCGTGGAACAGTGCGCGTGAGGCTCACATGGCACATGGGAGACCGTTATAACAAAATCACACCCTCACGTGAGGGATATTATGTCATCATTTGGCATCTACAGGTGTCAACAGGGGATTGGCTAGATCATCATTCACATGCACCATGCATACTTGGGGGGTACACTACACCCCCCAAGACCTATATATACTTGTCACCTACAACCCTACAGGAGGGATCGATTTGATAATGGGAACCCTAGCTAAAATTATGTTTGTACACACAGTAGAGAGAAAAAGTGAGCTTATGTGCATTGTATCCAAGGCCATTAGTGCCCATACTTAGTGGATCACACACTCACAGTGGATGTAGGCCAAATTGGCTGAACCACTATGCATCATTGTCTTATTCCTCTTATACTCATCTCCCTCTACACACTTATACATCTACATCTCTATGGGTGCCATGGCTTCCATTGTTTGAGCTCATCATCACTTATCTGGTGGTGCTAGATTTCAGCATCATCAAATTCCATAGATGTGATTTTTTTTTAAAATCAACCTTATTACTCCAAAATTGACATTCAGGGAGAGAATAGAATCCAAGAACACCAGTTTTGGAAAACAAAAAAGGAAACATAAATCATAACAAAACCTTAAAAAATTTATTCCCTCAGCTTAAACCCCATCACTTTTACTCTAAGTCTTCCTCTCCTAACCGAAACCAACACTGAGCCGAGAACTCCTCCTTGCCCAATCTAATCTCAAACGGTCAATAACAACGAGTTCATTATCTATTCATGAAAATACAATGGGAATGTTGACCAGTTCAACGCATGGTTAGTTATTATGGGATTTACCCAGTCCTACGGAATTGACTACAAAGAAAATTTTGCCCCAGTTGCCAAATTAAAAACAATTTGGGTTTTGTTTCCATTACCCATTAACTGAGATTGGTCCCTCCATCAATTGGATGTCAAGAATTCTTTTCTTATTGGTGATTTAGAAGAAGAAGTGTACATGGAAATTACATCGGTCCTTGAAACTAAAACAAACATCAACTAAGTCTTTAGACTCAGGAAAATCCTAATATTGCCTCAAGGTGTCCCCACAAGCTTGGTTTGATCATTTTACTTAGGTTGTAAAGAGGTTTAGTTTATCCCAATGTCAGTTTGACCACCCTTTTTATAAAACACCCACTTGTAGGAAAAACTGCTATTATCATCGTGTATGTGGGTGACATAATCCAGACAGGAGACTATGAGGAGGAAATATGTAACCTCAAAAGCTTCCTTACCCGTGAGTTCAAAATCAAAGACCTAGGGAATCTTAAACTTTCTTGGGATGTAAATTTATAGATAAAAAATGGGTATTACAGTATGCCAACGAAAGTATGTCATAGACTTATTAAAGGAAACTGGGATGCTTGGTTGTCAACTTATAGACACACCTATGGACTACACTAAAAAATTGGGAACTTTGGAAGCAAGTGCTTCGGTGGATAAATGGATATATCAAAGACTTACGGGGAAACTTATCCATATCTCTCACACAAGACCAGACATTGGTTTCTCAGTCAGCGTTGTTAGACAATTCATGAACAATCTGACTGAAGAGCATATGGAAGCCGTATATTGCATCCTAAGATATCTCGAAATGACTCCTAGAAATGGACTCTACTTACAAAGAACACACAAGAAAATCATTAAGAATTGTTCAGATGCAGACTGTGCCGACTTTATTACTAATCGAAGGTCAAACTCAGGATATTGCACCTATGTTTGGGGGAATTTGGTTACTTAGTGAAGAAAGAAACAATTCGTTGTGGCTTGGAGCAATGCATAAGAAAAATTTAGATCTATGGCACATGGAATATGTGAAGGAATATGGTTAAAGAGACTTCTAAATGAGCTTAAAATCCGTGTAGAAGATTCTATGAAGATTTTTTATGACAACTAAACTGCCATAAGTATCACTAAGAACTCGGTTCATCATGATCGGATGAAGCATGCGGAAATAGATTGTCATATTATCAAGGAGAATATAGAGGATGAGATAATTTCATTGGTGCATACTCCAACAAATATCCAAACAAAAGACATTCTGACTAAGGCACATTCAAGAACCAACTTTGAAGATTTGAGATCCAAGTTGGGTATGCTCAGCATTTACAACTCAACTTGAGGGGGAGTGAGGAAATCTGGTGTTAATTAGGATATTACATATGATTTATAGCGGTGAGATATGCTTGTTATTAATTTTTCTTCTTCCCTATTTTAATAGGATTTGGGTAGGTTGTCGCTCGATCCTTCTTCTCTTTTTTTATTCTCTGATCTTATGAGAGTTATTCTCTCCTAAAAATTAGGGATTAGTTTTTGTTTCTAAGGTTGATAGCCTCTACCACTGTATTATAAATTCATGTACTACAGATGGTGTGATGATAAGAAGAAAATCATTTTTTTCCTCCTAAATTCTTCAATTAACAAACACAATTAAACACATTAATTCATCAACAATACTAAAGCTCTTATTTAGTTAAATTCATGATGATTTAAATAATTAGTCTAGATAAACTCTATATATCCCCCACGTATTCTTATTTACTTAAATCAACGTATCCTAATGGGTCTTAATAGGTTTTAACTACTGAAGGTGGTCGATTCCAAATCCAATACGTTAACTATTTTGTCTTATCGGGTTATCAGTAACATGACCCAAAAAAATAAAGGAATTTACACATTAACCAATAATTTCATATCGATTCGTATTGTGTCGTGTTTCATTTTACTAAGTCTAATAATATTATATATACCACATCCTAAATACTTAATATTTGTAGCACATTAAACTCCATATTCTCCATTTTATTTTCTTTGTTCTATCTCAGTTACATAGGTAACGTAGTAATTGATTTTTATGTCAAAGTGTGTGCGGTGGGAACATATCACATGCTCAAGAATTTTGGGTCAACGGTTACTGGGCTTTGTTACTTTTTAACTCGTTTAACCGACTATATGAATTAGAGAAAAAGTGATGTGTCGTTGTCTCTTTCGGTATAAAATCATAAGAGTTTCAAGGTTTTATGATTTCCTTATGGATAATGGTATAATATGGTACCACATCTATTGGTTCGAATTAAGACTATGTCTCCTCATTTAACATAAAAACAAGACAAATCAATGTTTCAAATGGAAAATAATGTATTGAAAAATAAATAAATTTATGTAAAGAGAGCCATTTGCAAATAAATTGACGATGCAACTTTTTTCCCTTATGGATACTGACTATGTATTTCGGGATCGCCATCTAGACAATCTGAAGTAACTGTCACTTTTATCTCTATCCTTAACAAGAACTCCCCATCTATCACAATTAACTCCAATTCTCCCTTCTTTACAAATATAGTTACTTACTCTCAATCGAATTCCCTTGTCCCTCATAGTCCCCATTGACCCAAACACTGCTACATTAGTAAATAGATTGTAATAAAAACATCCTACACTAAATCTTATTCCTTGATAGAAGACAAAAAATATGTCTAAACCTTCTCTTTTGTGTAACCATATATCCCAATTAGCTCTATCTACTAAATATCAAACACACAACACAACAACCCACAATGGCTGCACTACCAACCACCTCAAAACCCCATTTTCTCTCCTTTATTCTCTCTTTCGTGGCTTAAAAAATTATTCTCAAACCCTTTGTAACCTTAAATGGCTGTTGCTCCACAACTTGACAATAGCTCCCACATCGCTGCTGAACTTCACCACCACCACCCTTATCTCAACAAATGGCATCCACTAGCTCCTCACGACCATCCTCATTGACATCCTATAGATGGGGGTAATCTGATTTTCTCTCTGGCTCATTCTCCACCCACATTCTTCCAAGACACCACTACCACTATCACCATGTCCCCTCTCAACGCCACCGCCAACCTATTTTATGTGATCTCTAACTTGTCTCTCTTGGTCAAAAATCCCATTCCGAGGTTCCCCATTTTTTACAATCACCTATAATTCTCCCTCCTCTATAAACAAAGTTACTCCCAACCAAATTCCCCTCTCTCTCACAGTTCCCATTGACCCAACTAGCAAAATAGGCTTCATGTTATCTGGATCATCAAACCCAACTAGGAAAATGTAATCTTATTACTTTACAATTTAGTTGAGTGGTGGCATTATAACGTTCTTTGACCTAACACTTAAAAATTAGATTCACTTTTATATAGTTGTGTATATGTTCAACTACTTCTTATTTTATGTTGCATACATGCTTATATGTATTAGACTTCATGGTCAGGTCATAAATACTAAAAATATTAACACATTTAAGTTCTTAAGAATTTATATTGCAATATTATACATGCACTACTAATAAAAAAAGGCACGCACTTTGCATATTGAGGATTTTTTAAAAAAGTATTTATTACATTACTAATTTAAGATGTTTTCGATAAAAATAAATAATATAATAGCTACAAAATCAATAAAGTTCTTTGCCATGTCAGAAAAAATTTCCATGTACAATAAAGGTTTATGTAATAAGCCAAAAACATTTTAGAGGTCACTGTAATTATTCTTTATTTTTCATTATAATGGCACAAAAAAGGACAAAATGACATAGGAACTTCTGAGGAGTGATTGAAAAGGCTAATTAAGACAGAACTGAATAGGATCCTCCAAAACCGCTCAAAAGAGTAAATAGTGAATAGAAGAGGGAGGAAGAGAATAAAAAAAAATTAATAAACACAAAAAACCACACATTAAATAAACTCACCAGAAGCAGAATATAACGTCTAGGGCTACTAACTTGTTAAAGGAAGTTAATGGCTTTAGCAAAGAGGTTGAGGCATATAAAGACGAACATATGAACATTCCAGGGAAAAAAATAGTGGGAAACCAATGCCAAATATACTCTCCCATATTAACCAAATTTACAACATATTTATCACCTCCCATTCTATGAAATTAGTTTATACCAAATTCATTATTGTGCGCTTCATCCGAAGACTCGTTGCTCCTAACAGGTGCACACATATTCATCGTGTTTCACTATGCAATATCCGTAGTTCGTTGTTCAGAAGCAAGGTTTACCCTTTTCCTCTGAGGATAATCCTCACCTTGGAACGTTGAGGTGTTATATCTGAACATGTACATTTTTTTTCCACCTCTCCCCCCGTTGTCCCCAATCCTGGTTCAGTAGTTATTTTTGTACGGATTCAATTCCCAATAATTTAGTTCTAATCATACCTCCATACACTATTATCCCAACCATATGCCTCCATTATCGGTTATCCTAACCATATGCCCCTGATAATAAATATTCCAAAGATCTCCCCATCCACCCCTTTCGCCCTTGTGGTGAAGCACCACAAGGGCGAGACCCATTAGGGGACCCATTCAAATGATTCAGATGGCTGAATTTTTACCGAGCGATGGTGAATTCAGTAAGGGCTGTTGAAGCCAGTAGAATGTTACTTAGGGCCATCAAAGCTAGGGGAACAATAGAGGTAGCCATTAGAGCCAATACTACCAAAGTTTGAGAGAAGGACAACCCTAACATGGTCAGTATGACCAGAGATAAGTGGGTTATGTGTAGAAGCTTTTTGGGGAGAGTAAAACCCCATGTGTTAAAATTTTCTCGAAGTGAGTAAAAGGATAAGGGTATGGTGCCTAGAAAGGGTAATAGTTAATGTAATTTATGGTTTAGTTCGGATAGGTGTGTTACGTCCAAGAACGATTTAAGAAGCCATGGCGATTGGCAAGGTAGAAGTATGATTTTTACCCTTAGAGGATGATGCGTATTTTATGTGACCCGAACGAGTTACTACATTCTTATTATTTATAGATTCGTATGTGAGACGAGTTTAGTGTATATATCGACTACGTTATTATTATGTGAATATTTTCCCTGGTATAACGGGGTTACCGTTAGTGTATCCGCGGAGGATGAATGGGTGTATCGATAGTGGTATATACTTTATTGAGATTACTCATTTTAGTGATGTGTTATACGAGTATGATATTGTCCTGATTATGGTTTTATAGTGATGCTTAGACCGATAATGGGCGAATGTCGCAAGTCTATCGGGGTTACTACCTTAGTATAGGATGTTTTGTTTTGGCGAGACCTCTCCCGCGGGAGAGTCGGGCTCGCATATATATATATATATATATATATATATATATATATATATATATATATATATATATATATATATATATATATATATATATATATATATATTAGAGACTTCGAAAGGTAAAATGGTCCCGAGATACTCGATCCCGGTATGTGTAGGGACTTTATTGATATGATTCAGAGTGTATTGGGTTTACTATTCAGCAAAAAGATTTAGCTTGTTATTATGTTTAACGCTCAGGGCTTGGTAATGGAAAGAGTGCATTGTTATATAACCCTTTAGAGACGTAAAGGTTAATACTCATAGTTGTATGTCTGGGGACAGCATTTCGAGAGCCCTGATTATATGTGCATGATATTTATGGAATGTAATTGCCACCAATGTTAAGTGACAGTGTCTTTTGGAAGAAGTTCATTGTTTAAGTGTAATTGCAGAAGGAGATATGACTTTGTGTCAAGAGACAGGAATATAGGGGTACGTGTTATGGATTGAGGGCCTAACGGATTTCGATAATCGACAATGCTAGGTAGTAGTGTATCGTGGGGGGTTTCTTATTTGGATTTCGCTTTGCGTGACATCCCATGCATGAAACTTAGCTTAAGGTTGGTAGTAGGGAGATGTTTGGACTTTTATCCATTAGTTTAGTACCTCGGTCGTTATAAAGGTATGTAGTTATAACTGTAAGTCTAAAGTTAAATTACTATATAAGGCCAGTAGAACCAGCTGTATGGTGAGGAAGTATTAAAAATTTTGTTTTATTCTGGCGGGTTGAAGGATGAAATGATGTTAAGGAGGATTTAGAATTTCAAATTCGGGGGTGATTGAGAACGCCCAAGTGGTATAACAATGTTTCGAATGCAGGGGCAATAAAGAGTTTGGAGTACGTATGAAGCGTATAGGATGTTTAAACCCGTATGCACGATTTATAGGGGTGTAGACACCCTGGTTTGCTGATGTAAGAATCGCCGGAAGAAAAGACATAGAGATGTGTGAAATTTATACTTGTGGGACTAATATTACAAAATTATAGTGGTAGAGTGGATTAAGCATCGTGAGAGAAGAACAACAATCTATATATTCATGTGCAATCAGAGTAGCACGTCCGAACTTGGTTGAAAGGCAGTGGGAAGCCATTCAAAAAGGGGGTATCTCTTGAGAAGACAAATAATTAACTATTATGGACAAATTGGAGTGGAGTTTTACCCAGTAGAATATTGAGAGTGACTTGCGCGTAAATAAAATGCTGATGTCAATAAGGAATAAAGAGTCCAGAAGTGCTCATTGTTGTGAAAAGTGCACGGGTCGAAACTTTGGTATATGCCGAGGGAAGAAGAGGATTATTAAGTACCACTGAACGGAGGAAATTATAAGTAAAAATTAGTGTTGAGAGAGGTATAGTAATTAGTCTCCACGTGCACCGTTCATAGATAGAAAACAATTGGAGTGAGATAATCAACCAGAAATTTTTGTATCAAGCCGACGATTCCATTTATGGAAGAGTCAAGTTGGTAAATTTCATTGGTGGGTTGCCAACCTAAAGATAAGTAACGAGTTCCTTCGAATGTTTGGAACAGGTTGTCCAGAAGGAAAGTAATTATTATATCCTTAGGTGATTTACACTATTAGATAGTGAACGCGCCGATAAGTGGTCCTGCCCAGTATTAATCTGAACTAGGTTGAGATCCTTGAAATCACCTTCAATATGGGGTATCGGGAAGTAGAGGGGATAACATTTCGTTTGGAGCAGGTTGTATCACCTACAGCCCGAGGAGTAGGCGCAAGGTGTTTGACGACTGGTGAAGTTGTATAAATGAAATTTTGGACGCATTATGATCATTTGTTTTCTACAACGAGTATAGCTAATAAGTGAAGTATAATATGGTAATGGGGGAGGATATTACCTAATAGTAGAGTTGTGTGAAAGAACCCGTACCTATTTATCGTGGACAAGGTGCTTATTGAGGTTTTGTGTGAATAAACCTTACTTTCCTTCCTATGGATGTTTAGAGGTGAGCGGATAATCAGAGTTTTGAATCAGTCAGGAGTTAGAGTTCGATAAAATGGGATAACCATAAACTGTCTTAGATAACTTTTGCCTGTCGTAAAAGTTACACTGACGGGAATAAAGATTTAAAAAATGGACAAAAGTAGTCAGAGGTTCATATGGTTTCTCCCAGAATGGTAGTTTTGCGTTTAAATTAACACGTGAGTTAAATCGAAGGGAAGTACAACCTCCCAATAATATTGAGATAATGTGGCCAATGATGTATAAGCTATTCTTATTCGAATGTTATTTGGTAAGAACATAAGTTGAGGTGCATTTATTGAGGTGTGACCCTATAACTGATTATCGAGACTGTTCAATAAGCTTGTTGTGAAGCGGGAGCTGCAGTGATTGAGCCTTACTTTGAATTTTGTTTTGAGTACTTGACGATACCTATTTTTCCAGGTATGTTGTACTTTTTTGAATTTCAGGACGAAATTCCGTTATTAGGGGGAAAGTATGTAATACCCCGTATTTTTATGGCTTTTAATTATGAGATTAATTAAATGAAATTGCTTTTAATTATGGGATTAATTAAATTAATTTGGTATAATTAATTGGAAATTAATTCGAATTTAAATAACTAGCAAGACGAGCATTAGTATTTATTTATGATGATAATGTTGAATATTACTGAGTGATTATGGTAATATGTGATTATTTAATTTATTAAAATTATCGTGAGTTGAAAATACGACAATTTCGATAATTAAGTTGAGACGCGCGTGTCAGGACCCAATTTAATGGATTAAAACGTAATTTATTTTTATGTCATCCGTATAATCATTTTGAGTGCCCCAACGTTTTCAAAAGGGTCTAGATATTCAGAAAACACTAGCCAGGGGTTTAGTTTGGGTCCTGGGGCATTTTAGGTCTAACCGATAGTCCGAGAGGGCATTTTAGTCATTTTAACTTTTTGAGGAATTATAACCCACGAATTTTAGACTTATATTATCAGCCAACATCAAAACTCTTACGGTTATCACAACAAAAAATCACCAACGACAGTTAGAGAGGAAGAGAGGAAAGTTCCCAAAGGAGAAACCACCCTTAGAGGCTTTTGCACCACCGTCACCACAACCAGATAGATCGGAAAGAGAGAATCATTCCCATACCATATACTTCAAAGGATCAGAATCTTCATTACCAGGCAAGTGATTTAACTTTTGATAATTTAGTGCATATATCATCCATGTTATTTTAGGATTGAAGAATAACGATGAAAAATAATGAATAAATGGATTTAAGGAATTTAAAATCGTAATCTGGGTAGGTTTTGCATGTAGTCTATCTTCTGGGAACATAACAACCACGAAATTATGATTCATCACGAATTTATATTGTGTTTTATGAAGATCTTGAAGAAAATAGGAGAAATGGGTTTTTTATGAAAAATATGTGATTTGATCCTAAAAACTACTAATCCTTGTTGATTTAATGATTCTAATACATTTAAGTTTATGCATATATGTTGGTTTGATGATTAGAATACTTGGTCGAGAGTTTGGGACGTTGTAATGGAGGATTTGGGTGTAAAATATAGAGGACCCGTGACTGTTAATGGAAAATCTGGGCAGATACCTTTTCGATCGATCGATAGACTCAAGAATGTTGATGGATCGATCCCTTTCCATTGATCGATCGACCCCTTCTAATTTTTGTAATATTATTCCCTTTAAGGTTCGCTGAATCCTAAGCTTGTAAGAAATTATAGTGTGATTTATAAAAGATTGTGGGACTTGTTTGAGGTCAGTAGGATCGTAATTAGTGCCGGAAATATGTTATACATTATGGGATCGGATGGAATAATTACGAGTGTTTACCGAAAGAGGTACGGTTAGAAGTTTCATATAAATTGGGATTCAAAGTGGACAAATGTTAATTTAAGGTTAGGACCAATAGAAGAGGGACTTGGAATTACCGAGATAACCTTAGAGACTAGTGGGTGACTTAGTAACCTTATGAGGTAGGTTTAAGTATTCAAACTTATACGACGAGAGTTGTTGCGCTAAACATATTTTATGGAATATTCCGGATGAAACTATGATACGTATGAGACTTAAGATATAGGGCTAGTGTATACCTATATTAATGTGATGACTACCTAAGTTATGTGATTACTTAGTATCTGGATTATTGTGTGTATTACATAACTACCATACTTGCTATCACGGGAGGTTGATTTTCGAAAAAGGACCATCTTATCTTGATGTACCTTCGAGGGGGATTTAGATTGGCACCTTAAGGACATAGGACTGTGAATGACTTATTTGTGAGTTGATAATTCAGCTGACCATGAGAGCGTACGTATGTGCGTGACCTATGGGTATTTGAACTATGTTCGCCTCCAATATGTGTGATTTATATTGAGACGGTTCCTGAGTGATCGGAAACGCGTGATCCTTACGTACATGATGTACTTAAATTTGATAACAGAGTATGCGTGCACCGTAACTTAACCTAGGGGTGCTATATATGTATATATTTATTGAGAGTGATTTATATATGTACTTGTGAATGGTTCACTGTTGCTAAGTATATGTGAATAACTAAGATATTTGAATGGCCTAAGAATGTGAGAATTTAAATAACACTTAAGATAAGTAGTTTAATGAATGTGAATATGGGATATAAATATGACTTGTTTGGGTAATACGAGTAGGTACCCTATATTAGAATGTAAAAGTAGGAGTTAGTACGGACTAATTAGTTAGTGGCATAACTAGGATGGTTTAAGGGTATACGTTTGGCTTGCACATTAGTGGAGGGGTGAGAAACTCATCTGAGAGTACGCATCTAACATGTATATAATAGTTACTATTTAATGCAATTAAATACTTGCTGTTTTTAAACTATTTTCACCTTGGGCTCTGACCCATTTTCCTCCAAATCTATTTTGTTTTGTAAAAACCTTTTAGGTGCCCAGCCACAGGGATGCCAAAAATAGGAGTTCGATTATGATGACGTGTTGTAGCTACTATGGAAGCTACAGGATCTCAGTATTAGATGCCTCCACATTTATCCTTGGTTCCTTCAGAGTCATTCATATCAGTTAGGGCATATTGCCCATTCTCATTTAGAGATTGTAGATACAGACTTTCATTATTTCAAATATTGTTTTATTTACTCAGACTCTTGTATTGGGATTTTATTTACTCTGGTGTTATTATTGAAGAGTTTACTCCAGACCCAGTTTATTTTATTTCGTTTGTTATTCATATGAGATTGTTTATGCGATTGATGAATGATGATTTAATTACTTGGTTAATTATTAACTTAATTAATAAAAATTTGGCATCTCTCTATTTTAAATATTAGGCGGCAAGTAATTAACTAAATGTTTTTGATTGTGATGTTAAGACTGAACCAACTTGAAATTCTATATTAATTTAATAAAGGAGTAGCTACCCAGTATTTAATTAGTCGGGGTGTCACACTGCACCTCCTTCTCCTTGCCCTTGCCCTTTCCCAACTGATGCTTCATGAAAGCGTACATATCTAGGACCATCGCCTCCAACCTTGATATCTTATCGTCATGGGTGTCCACCTTATGTGCTAACCCGATGTTTCTCATATCCATTTCGGCAATCCTAGACTTCCCCACCTGCGATCCCACCCCCTAGATCTCCCCTTGTGATCCGACCCAAGAACTTGGTTGAGTGCGTCCGTAGCTAAAGATTCTTTGTCGGCATCAGACTGGGACTCATGCACTTCCTTAAGCTTTGTCTGAAAAGATAAAATATACATGATTAGTTAATTAAGTAAATAAAAAAAATTATAATATAATTAAAGAAATTAAACATTTATAACTTACAATAGTAGCTGCGACGCTCGAGGCCACCTCCTTGTCCTTGATCTTTTTTATTCGAATTGCCACATAGGCATCGAGCCTATGTGTCCTACCCCCAGGGCCACTCCTCTTGTCCTGAAATAAAATGATACAGAATTAGTAAGTAACGCAAAGTAATGCTAATAACTAAAATTAAAGAAAAATAAAAACTTACCATCTTGAGCTCCACCTCGGCATAAGACATCCGCCTGTAATAGTGCACATCTAAATTTTTCACCCGGTTTTCCCTCACTGATTAGCGAGATGCCAATTGCTGCTCATTGATCTCATTGTCCATAAACTTTTGCCACTGTGTCAATGGGATCGACTCATTCGGGGGGACGGTGTCATGTAGTTTCCAAATGGACTCCCGGATCTTCCCAAAGTACCCTACCTGGAAATTCTTCTTCCACATCATATATTTATCCCTCAATTTCTCCAACGTAGCATCACAGAGATATGTGGGCAGGCCGAATTATTCATGTAAAAAAAATACAAACCAAAAAGAAAATAAGTGTTAATTGCTTATAAATATAAATATAAATATAAATATAAATATAAATATAAATATAAATATAAATATAAATATAAATATAAATATAAATATAAATATAAATATAAATACACTACATGTAGTTCCCCTAGATGTTCAACTTGATGTCAATAGGTCATCCCTCCAATATGTGTACCTTGGGCCAACGATTGCCTTCAGCAACTCTAGTGCTCTAGCCAATAATGCCGTATCATTCTTGATGACGGACCCCAATTTGTCCTATTTGGGGGGCCTACTGGCCGAGGAGCCCTCATCACCTCCGCTACCGCACCTGGATGAAGTCATTTATTGCAAAATTTTTATTATTAGTAAAAACATGTTTATGGACTTTGAATTAATTCTCAAATTCAAAACTATACAGTCCCAAACTGTCCAAACGAGACAATTCGAGGATCTCATTACAGGGGTAATGTCTCTCGAACAGGTCTAAGGGCTATTGAATGCATACGCATAAGAACTTGAAGGCTAGTATCTATGCGCACTATATGTAATTTAAAGTATGTTTAATTTAATTATCTCTTATCACAATTCGAGAGATTTCATTTAATTATATAATTTAAAGTATGTTTCATTTAATTTAAAGTACACATAAGAACTAAAACTTATACCAATTTATACTACTATAAATAGCAATTCAAATTCAATTTCAATTTAGAGAAATGGGTCCTATAGAATTACAATGTATACAAATTAAAAAGTTTATTAATATTTAGAGCATTTCATATGTTTCAGTCCTTTTCATAAAGAGCTAAGGGTATGGTAACACTATTTGGGCAAAGTATAAAGTCCACAAACAACATTGATACTATTTTCGGAATCATACACGCACATGTGGCATTCCATATATTGATCCCCAAATTTAAAACAACACACTAAAATCTCTTACACCAAAACCAAACACAAATTGATTCTCTGACCTCCCCAAATTGATTCTCTGACCTCCCCCCATCACTCCCCCATGCCCCTCACTTACCGCCTATCCCAACACTGCCACCCCCACCCCCACACACCAATACACCCCCTATCCCCAGCGTCACTGCCCCCCATCACTCCCACATGCCCTCCGCTCCCCCACTGCACCCCCCTACACAGACACACACACGCACACCCACCCACCTGCACACACACACACACACACACACACACACACACACACACACACATATACAAAGTAAAGAGAGAGAGATAAAAAAACTCACCTAAAAATGTAGAGAGAGAGAGAAAAAGGGGAAAATGAAAATGTTGGGAAAAATAAAGGCGGTAGGGTTTTTTTACTGAGAAAGTTGTCACGTACCTATCAAGGTCTTTGACCGTGTGACAAACCATTTTCACGGATTTTTCATGGTCATTGACCGTGATAAAAATCGCGTGTTTTTTTTTGTCACAGTCAATGACCGTGACAAGGTTGGCTGGCCCAAAGGTGACAATTTAGCCTTTTTGGTGTAGGGAAAATAGACTAAATTCGGGTTGTCATATATTTACGCTCACATGTTTACATAGAAAACATGCTTTTTTAGTTTACCTTAATTGTCCAATATCTATTCTGTCATCATAATAGAATTAACATACTTTAAAACATTCATATTACTCCATACCACAAATAATTTTAATATCACCCGGGATAACTTGCTGAAAATTACATTGGATGTTACTATTATACATGGGCGGGGGTGTCCCCCTCTACTTTGGCAAAACATTTAATTGACTAGTTGGATTTTGGACCCTGCTAGTTACACCCATTTGTGTTTTGTCTTCCATTTAAAGGTTATTATATGTTTGGCCTCTATTTTTCACTTTTGCGTGAGCCATGACCCTTATAACTCATGAAAATAGAGGTCAAAACCCAAACAAGTATAACTAGTGAAAGCCAAAACCGAAATAACCCAATTTTCAATACTTATTGAAAGTTTTTACTTTATTTACTTTATAGTTCAAAAATGTGAAGGGTGTTGATTGCATATTACTAAAGTAAATGGTAAAAATTGTTGTATACATGAAATTTTATTATAAGTTCTAGATATAATATAGGCACAACTTATTATTTCTCTATTAAATTCGTTGTGAATTTTTTATAATATTCTTATTTCTTAATTATTTGTGCACAAATGATTTTCTAACAATAATCAGTGTTCTGTTAATAGTACATAATAAAGTTATATACATTTTAAATAGTCGTGTTTAACATTACATAAATTGAATTTTTGTTCAATTAACTGTAAACTTTTCACTTTAGTGTGTATTGTAAATAATTACTAGGAATTATAAGTTACTCAATTTTAGGGAATAATTTTGAAGTTCGAAAAATATATATACACATTTCGCAACCCTTCAGATAAAATCATGGATCCATTGAAGTCATACAATATTATGTAGTAGTATAAAGATACAAACCCATGTGGGGCTGAGGAGGAGTACTATTGTTCAATAGTTTATCGGATATTGTTTGTGACAAAATGTGTCACAACTTATATCCGTGACAAAATCTTATAACAACCCCCATTTTTCATGCCTAGTTGATTAGTCCGGGCATAAAATATAGGGAGTGCATGTAAAGATAAAAATGACAATAAATAGAACCATCAACAATAAAAATATATAAAGGATGATAATGAAACCAATCGAACTTCGGTAAAATGAAACTCCAATGTATAAAATTTCTTTTATACAAATGTCTCGACAGAAAGATGAAATTATAAGTAAATATCTCTGAAATAAAATCCTAAATACAAATGATAATTGAATGAAACAACACTCTTACTCTTAGGATGATGCTTGAATTTCCAATGCCGCAAGTCTGACTGCTCAACCATGCTGAAATTGTATATATATATATATATATATGGGTTAGACCCCGAAAGTTGCAAGAAATATCTCTAATAACATCAATGTGAATCATGTGACTTATTTACAATAATCATGCAGCGATCGACACTCACATGGCACGGATATCTCACCTCTAATCTAATGTAAGTACAACGAGTATGTCCCAACCCATAAACTATACTAAAAGTCTCAATCTTTAGGCTAATAAGTAAGTAATTGATAATCAAATATAATAGAGATGTAAATAACTACACATGTACATAATTGAACCCAATGTCCACCTTTTACTCACTAAGATATTCACGATCTCATAACGTAGCATTTTATTATTTTAACTTCTTTTAATTAATTGTGTGCATCACTGATCTATTATTTAAGTGCAGAATATGATTCCATATTAACCCCCACTCATGTCACTGAATGATAAGATATATAAAATCTCATAACACAAAACAATAATGTGACATAAGGATTTAACTCAAAGTGTCAATTATGGGCTAACATTATATACACATATATAAGTCTCATAACATTAAACTAATGAGTATGTAATTAATTAATAATCGAAGTAAGAATGTAATTAATAACTTATGTGAAATAAGACAATAGCTAATTACTCAAGTGGGAATGCACCCTGCGTACTAACCCTCACAATGCCACCCATAATTAAAGTACCTTTAATTAAAGTCTTACAATATAGTGACATATGGTTTAATTAATATTTAGTCAACTTTATTTAAATATTTATATAGTTATAAGTTTAACCACACACAAAGGCATCAACCTTTGGGGACACGCTCATGCCTCTATCGGTAAGTCTATAGGAGTTTCGCACCTAATGAACTTAAACTATATCAATACATACAAATAAAAATGGGGAATCATTACACAACTCAATAAACGGGTAGTTCCATGCCAAACCCCATGTCTTTTGTTGATGATCATACTAGGATTTCATGGATATTCTTGATGAAAGAAATATCAGAAATGGGTCAAATTTTCAAAATTTTTAATAAGATCATCCATACCCAATTCCATGCCAAAATACAAGTGTTGGAACTGACAATACTAAAGATTGTTTCAATTCTCTCCTAGGAGAGCTCCTACTAAGAGAGGGTATACTTCATCAAAGTTCTTGCATTGATACCCCTAAAAAATGGGATAATTGAGAGGAGGAATAGACACTTGTTAGAAGTTGCACGATCCCTTCTGTTTTCCACCCATGTTCGAAAAAGTTTTTGGGGGTGAAGTTATTCTCACTATAGCCTCTCTTATCAATAGAATTCCTTCCCGCGTCTTGAATTTTCAAACATCATGTCAAGTCTTTCTCAAATCATACCTTAGGACTCGACTCATCTCCTCCATAGGCCATAAAATGTTTGGTTGTTCAACCTGTGTTCACATTCCTCAACAACACCGAAGTAAGCTTGATCCAATGGCTATTAAGTGTATTTTACTGGGATACTCTCTAAACCTAAAGAAATATAAGTGTTACTCTCATGTTACAAAAAAAATAATACAATTCCATAGATGTGATTTTTTTTTTTAAAATCAACCCTATTACTCCAAAATTGACATTCAGGGAGAGAATAGAATCCAAGAACACCAGTTTTGGAAAACAAAAAAGGAAACATAAATCATAACAGAACCTTAAAAAATTTATTCCCTCAGCTTAAACCCTATCACTTTTCCTCCAAGTCTTCCTCTCCTAACCGAAACCAACACTGAGCCGAGTACTCCTCCTTGCCCAATCTAATCTCAAACGGTCAATAACAACGAGTTCATTATCTATTCATAAAAATACAACGGGAATGTTGACCAGTTCAACACATGGTTAGTTATTATGGGATTTACCCAGTCCTACGGAATTGACTACAAAGAAAATTTTGCCCCAGTTGCCAAATTAAAAACAATTTGTGTTTTGTTTCCATTACCCATTAACTGAGATTGGTCCCTCCATCAATTGGATGTCAAGAATTCTTTTCTTATTGGTGATTTAGAAGAAGAAGTGTACATGGAAATTACATCGGTCCTTGAAACTAAAACAAACATCAACTAAGTCTTTAGACTCAGGAAAATCCTTATATTGCCTCAAGGTGTCCCCACAAGCTTGGTTTGATCATTTTACTTAGGTTGTAAAGAGGTTTAGTTTCTCCCAATGTCAGTTTGACCACCCTTTTTATAAAACACCCACTTGTAGGAAAAACTGCTATTATCATCGTGTATGTGGGTGACATAATCCAGACAGGAGACTATGAGCAGGAAATATGTAACCTCAAAAGCTTCCTTACCCGTGAGTTCAAAATCAAAGACCTAGGGAATCTTAAACTTTCTTGGGATGTAAATTTATAGATAAAAAATGGGTATTACAGTATGCCAACGAAAGTATGTCATAGACTTATTAAGGGAAACTGGGATGCTTGGTTGTAAACTTACAGACACACCTATGGACTACACAAAAAAATTAGGAACTGTGGAAGCAATTGCTTCGGTGGATAAATGGAGATATCAAAGACTTACGGGGAAACTTATCCGTATCTCTCACACAAGACCAGACATTGGTTTCTCAGTCAGCGTTGTTAGACAATTCATGAACAATCTGACTGAAGAGCATATGGAAGCCGTATATTGCATCATAAGATATCTTGAAATGACTCCTAGAAATGGACTCTACTTACAAAGAACACACAAGAAAATCATTAAGAATTGTTCAGATGCAGACTGTGCCGACTTTATTACTAACCGAAGGTCAAACTTAGGATATTGCACGTATGTTTGGGGGAATTTGGTTACTTAGTGAAGAACGAAACAATTCGTTGTGGCTTGGAGCAATGCATAAGAAAAATTTAGATCTATGGCACATGGAATATGTGAAGGAATATGGTTAAAGAGACTTCTAAATGAGCTTAAAATCCGTGTAGAAGATTCTATGAAGATTTTTTGTGACAACTAAACTGCCATAAGTATCACTAAGAACTCGGTTCATTATGATCGGATGAAGCATGTGGAAATAGATTGTCATATTATCAAGGAGAATATAGAGGATGAGATAATTTCATTGGTGCATACTCCAACAAATATCCAAACAAAAGACATTCTGACTAAGGCACATTCAAGAACCAACTTTGAAGATTTGAGATCCAAGTTGGGTATGCTCAGCATTTACAACTCAACTTGAAGGGGAGTGAGTAAATCTGGTGTTAATTAGGATATTACATATGATTTATAGCGGTGAGATATGCTTGTTATTAATTTTTCTTCTTCACTATTTTAATAGGATTTGGGTAGGTTGTCGCTCGATCCTTCTTCTCTTTTTTTATTCTCTGATCTTATGAGAGTTATTCTCTCCTAAAAATTAGGGATTAGTTTTTGTTTCTAAGGTTGATAGCCTCTACCACTGTATTATAAATTCATGTACTACAGACGGTGTGATGATAAGAAGAAAATCATTTTTTTCCTCCTAAATTCTTCAATTAACAAACACAATTAAACACATTAATTCATCAACACTACTAAAGCTCTTATTTAGTTAAATTCACGATGATTTAAATAATTAGTCTAGATAAACTCTATATATGCCCCCACGTATTCTTATTTACTTAAATCAATGTATCCTAATGGGTCTTAATAGGTTTTAACTACTGAAGGTGGTCGATTCCAAATCCAATACGTTAGCTATTGTGTCTTATCGGGTTATCAGTAACATGACCCAAAAAAATAAAGGAATTTACACATTAACCAATAATTTCGTATCGATTCGTATTGTGTCGTGTTTCATTTTACTAAGCCTAATAATATTATATATACCACATCCTATATACTTAATATTTGTAGCACATTAAACTCCATATTCTCTATTTTATTTTCTTTGTTCTATCTCACTTACATAGGTAACGTAGTAATTGATTTTTATGTCAAAGTGTGTGCGATGGGAACATATCACATGTTCATGAATTTTGGGTCAACGGTTACTGGGCTTTGTTCCTTTTTAACTCGTTTAACCGACTATATAAATTAGAGAAAAAGTGATGTCTCGTTGTCTCTTTCGGTATAAAATCATAAGGGTTTCAAGGTTTCATGATTTCCTTATGGATAATGATATAATATGGTACCACATCTATTGGTTCGAATTAAGACTATGTCTCCTCATTTAACATAAAAACAAGACAAATCAATGTTTCAAATGGAAAATAATGTATTGAAAAATAAATAAATTTATGTAGAGAGAGCCATTTGCAAATAAATTGACGATAACTTTTTTCCCTAATGGATACTGACTATGTATTTCGGGATCGCCATCTAGACAATCTGAAGTAATTGTCACTTTTATCTCTATCCTTAACAAGAACTCCCCATCTATCACAATTAACTCCAATTCTCCCTTCTCTACGAATATAGTTACTTACTCTCAACCGAATTCCCTTGTCCCTCATAGTCCCTATTGACCCAAACACTGCTACATTAGTAAATAGATTGTAATAGAAACATCCTACACTAAATCTTATTCCTTGATAGAAGACAAAAAATATGTCTAAACCTTCTCTTTTGTGTAACCATATATCCCAATTAGCTCTATCTACTAAATATCAAACACACAACACAACAACCCACAATGGTTGCACTACCAACCACCTCAAAACCCCATTTTCTCTCCTTTATTCTATCTTTCGTGGCTTAAAAAATTCTTCTCAAACCCTTTGTAACCTTAAATGGCTGTTGCTCCACAACTTGACAATATCTTCCACATCACCGCTGAACTTCACCACCACCACCCTTATCTCAACAAATGGCATCCACTAGCTCCTCACGACCATCCTCATTGACATCCTATAGATGGGGGTAATATGATTCTCTCTCTGGCTCATTCTCCACCCACATTCCCCATAATTCCAAGACACCACTACCACTATCACCGTGTCCCCTCTCAACGCCACCGCCAACCTACTTTACGTGATCTCTAACTTGTCTCTCTTGGTCATAAATCCCATTCGGAGGTTCCCCATTTTTTACAATCACCTATAATTCTCCCTCCTCTATAAACAAAGTTACTCCCAACCAAATTCCCCTCTCTCTCACAGTTCCCATTGACCCAACTAGTAAAATAAGCTTCATGTTATCTGGATCATCAAACCCAACTAGGAAAATGTAATCTTGTTACCTTACAATTTAGTTGAGTGGTGGCATTATAACGTTCTTTGATCCAACACTTAAATATTAGATTCGCTTTTATATAGTTGTGTATATGTTCAACTACTTCTTATTTTATGTAGCATACATGATTATATGTATTAGACTTCATGGTCAGGTCCTAAATACTAAAAATATTAACACATTTAAGTTCTTAAGAATTTAGATTGCAATATTATACATGCACTACTAATAAAAAAAAGGCACGCACTTTGCACATTGAGGATTTAAAAAAAAAGTATTTATTACATTATTAATTTAAGATGTTTTTGATAAAAATAAATAATATAATAGCTACAAAATCAATAAAGTTATTTGCCATATCAGAAAAAATTTCCATGTACAATAAAGGTTTATGTAATAAGCCAAAAACATTTTAGAGGTCACTGTAATTATTCTTTATTTTTCATTATAATGGCACAAAAAAGGACAAAATGACATAGGAACTTCTGAGGAGTGATTGAAAAGGCTAATTAAGACATAACTGAATAGGATCCTCCAAAATCGCTCAAAAGAGTAAATAGTGAATAGAAGAGGGAGGAAGAGAATAAAAAAAATTAATAAACACAAAAAACCACACATTAAATAAACTCACCAGAAGCAGAACATAACGTCTAGGGCTACTAACTTGTTGAAGGAAGTTAATGGCTTTAGCAAAGAGGTTGAGGCATATAAAGACGAACATATGAACATTCCAGGGAAAAAAATAGTGGGAAACCAATGCCAAATATACTCTCCCATATTAACCAAACATACAACATATTTATCACCTCCCATTCTATGACATTAGTTTATACCAAATTCATTATTGTGCGCTTCATCCGAAGACTCGTTGCTCCTAATAGGTGCACACATATTCATCGCGTTTCACTATGCAATATCTGCAGTTCGTTGTTCAGAAATAAGGTTTACCCTTTTCCTCTGAGGATAATCCTCACCTTGGAACGTTGAGGTGTTATATCTGAACATGTACATTTTTGTGCCACCTCTCCCCCCGTTGTCCCCAATCCTGGTTCAGTAGTTATTTTTGTACGGATTCCATTCCCAATAATTTAGTTCCAATCATACCTCCATACACTATTATCCCAACCATATGCCTCCATTATCGGTTATCCTAACCATATGCCCCCGATAATAAATATTCCAAAGATCTCCTTATCCACCCCTTTCGACATTTATGTTAGACGAACCAAAACTATGGTCAAGCACGATCTCTTGGTATCCCAAAGCGTCTTCACTATTTATATAACCAATGTTTGAAAAACCTTGATTTGAATGTAGAGCATTAGAAATAATCATAATGCTTTCATTTTCCCTTTAATCTAGATAAAAAACCATAGGTTTACGCGCCAACTCCAGTATTAGCTCGAGGTTAATTTGAGAGTCCCAATCTACTTTGTTAATGAACATACCGAGATCAGTCAATGACATATCTGAAGGAAGACCGTTTATTATTGGTAGTACCGGTCCTTCACATTAAGGAATGACTCTTCTCCTCTAGAAAGATTCCATTTTAAGACATTATCAAAATGGTGCATATTCGTCTTCATGTTAATGATCTTCGACCATGGAACTTAAGCAATGAAAGATCATAAATTTCTCTCCCATAATATCCCACTTAGTGGTGAGCTACTAGAGATAAGTAATTTTTTTTGTTTTGGTAACCAAAAGTCCATCACTCAGATATATGACAAGAATATTCTTGAATGGGTAAAAATTGAAGGAGCTGAAAATTATAAAAATAGGTGCAAAAATATAATAAGTGTTCATATGGAAGCCACGTACCATTAATATCAAGGGTAAAGTGGGAAGGTAAACAATGTCACTATGCATCTTATTGCAAAAGCTCCCTTTACTATTCAGTTTTAGCGACACAAAGAAGTGACTTTGCAACGAATTCATGTATTAAGGGAGTTCTTTCCATTAAAAACATTTCACCGGAATCTCTTGAAAAAGATACATAATTTAAGGGGACCTTTACCCAAATTTTAGTCGATGATAGATGAAAGTGAAAATAACAAGGACATTCAACGAGGATGCTGGCTGCTAAATGGAAGAAATAATAAAAGGCTGGAAGCAGTAAATGAAATAATAATTGCTATTTGTTTCAACAAGGGAAAATAAAAAACAATAATGATATTCACCATGGATACCGAAAGTAAAACGAAAAAGCAAATGTACACAAATGCTAAACAAAAGAAAAATGAAGAAAGGTCTAAAAATCATATTAAATGATAGAAAATAAGAAATTGTCATGCATCATAAGCTAAGAAGTTTGGAACCAATACTTGATAGGCGCGTCATAAACTATGAAGTTTTTATACTTGAAGCCATTCTCATAATATAAACGAAAATTATTTAAGGCATTTTAATGTGACTGAACAATTCTAAAGTTCTTAATTTTTGCAAATGTTTCCCATGAAAGGAATACAAAATCGTAAAATAAAGACATAATGGCAAAACAACTTTTCTAACATCCATTTAGGTTTTTACAAGATCATAGTACAATTTAAATCGAAAAATAAATGAGAACCCTAAACCTGTTAACTACTATAAAACAACGTATTAATTTCAGTTTTTCAAACCATCTGACCACTGCACATGGCATCAGATTATAAATATCCCGCACTTCATAACCTTTCTACCTCTCTCTTCCCCATTTCCCTCTCCTTTAGGGCTTATCTGTCCTTCCTCTTCTCTTCTCCCCCTTATATGTTTTGTTACCTCCCCTTAAATTTTATTTAGGCCATCCATAAATTAAATACTCACTCCATATTGAAATGTTTTCCCACTCCGCCATACTCCACCTATCTCTCCTCCCTCTCCAATTTACCTTCTCTTCACCACTTACTATAATCTTTACCTCTATATCTTCTCCTTTCGTCGTTCTTTTTCATTCATCTCTCTTCCCCATCTCCTTTTCTAGTCGGGATCTTTATCTTTATCTATTCCTTCTCTCCCCACGGACCCTATAAATTGGTTGTCAATGCCCCCACAGACCTCCCAACAAATTGATGCATCTCGAATTTTCCTCTGTCAACTACACAAAGACTCCCCCACAATCTCCCATTGTTGTTCAAAACCAACGATAACTACTATATCCATTCTTTGACTCTTTCGTTTTAGTCATTTGTTTACTGATTCTATTTTTTATTCCAATTTGGTTTCCTTTACGAATTTTACCACTTCATTTGTTATGGGTTTTTTGTTGTTATTCAAGGATTTAGTGGAGGTGGTTAAGAATGAAGGTTATTGGCATACCGATTTTGAGGTGTAAATTTATTGAATTATTGGTGAATGCCTCCCCGTCTTTATAATGTTTTTTTCACATGTGGTGTTTATTAAAAGGTATCTAGGAGTTTAAAGCATGATTTAGAAGACAAAACGGTTATTAACTAGCTCTGCTCATTTTAAAACTACATAATTGTTTTGTATTTTAATTTTTGAAATATTTGTAGTTCCTCCAATTACATGATAGTGTAAGAGAGGGATGGGTGCTAATGGTTCCACAATATGGAGTTGCAAAATGGGCGATAAAATAAAAATATAAAATGGTTGATAGTTCTAATATTTTAATTTTTTTAATTTGATATATTAACTGTTCAAAAAGTTTCTTAGGTTGCAAAAATTATTGTCCTAAGATGGTGATTACCATAGAATTGATGATATGTATACGATTTATTAGAACAAAGCTTTGAAACGTTATTTACAATAGAGATGGAGTGTTGGAAGATGATGTAACACTTCGTATTTTGGACAATATGGAAATTAATTATATTGGTGATTTAGGAATTTATTTAATTTGTAGAAATTACTCAATTCAGATGATTTAGATTTAATTAATTCAGTTTAAGTTAATTTCACACGTGCCGTAATTTGAGGTGAAAATAAGATGATTTTAAAAGTAACTTGGATGGTGATTTTGAGGTCACGGTTGATTCCGAAAGGATCGAAATAGTCGAAAAAGTGTACCCGGGAGTATAGTTTGGGTCCCGAGATGATTTTAGGCCAAGGGCTTTTCGGGAGTTTATGGCTTAGAGAACTCCGAAAATTCTAAGTCTTATATCTGATATTTGAGAGAGTAACTAGGTTTTTCATAATCATAATATAAGAGAGACAAGAGGAGAGGAAGAGGAGAAGAAATCCAAAGGTTCCTACACAGTTTTTCGCCCCAAACGCAACGGAATCGAGATCGGAGCGAGGGGATAACCACCACACGATCTTATCAATGAATTTTAGACCTGCTATTGAGAGGAAAGTATTTAAATGGCAATTTATATTAAACATGTTAAAATACTCATGTAGATTAGGGTTTGTATTCATGCTTTTGGAAGTTTTATATGAATTTGGGAGGGTTTAATTCATAAACTAAAGTAGGAATGTATGTAGAGATGTTACTTAATGATGATAATATGAAATCATTGATTTTGGGTTGGTTAATAAGAGAGAAATCTGAGTTCTTGATTAATAAAGATGATGAATAAGAGAAAACTAGGGTTTTATGTTTATTAAAGGAGAATTTGATTATTGGATTGAATCTTTGAAGTTATTTGTGTAAACTTTTCATAAAAAATTATCCCTATGTGAAGATAAAATGATATTTGAATATATTTGATGATTAATATTAAATCTTGATGGGTTCTTAGTTGAAGAACATGAATCTTGAATGACATAGTGTTTAATTGATGAACACAAGATGTCAATATGTCAGAATTTTTGACATAACTTTAAACGTATGCCATTTCAATTATACTTAAAGTTAGAGTGAGATTTATATATTCCTGAAAATATCTATATCTTATCTTTCTAATGAGCTTTGAATCAAGTCAATCGGAGTTCTGTATATGGAGTAAATGATGTTTTACTATAGGCTGTTTGATATGCCAGCATAGTAATCTTCCAGAATTTTTGATGTAAATTTAAACGTATTCCATTTCAATTTTCCTTAGAATTATAGTGATATCCGTACATATCTGGAAATCTCTATGTCTTATCTTTCTTATGATCTTTGAATCAGGTCAATCGTAGTTGTGTAGATGGAGTAATCAATATTTTAGCACATGGTGTTTAATCTGCCAGAAAATTTACGACTCGATTCGGTTTATCAAATTTTTATAATTTCCCCTTTTTAAGCCGGGAACTTGCGGATAACTATCGAAGCATTTTTGAGACATATTTAGAATATAATGAGGGATATATTGTATGACTATAGGCCTTAATAGGTTTGAGACTTAGTCATGTATGCGAGAGCTAAGGCTGGCTGGGTTAGTTATTAATGTAATAATTCGAGAGAATGAGAATGGACCGTGGAGAGGATAAGGGGATTTATGAGGTAGACCAGTAGGAAAATTGTGGATTAACTACTGAATTTACATAGGGGGGTAACAATAGGCCCTTCGGGTAGAGAATAATATTCGGGAATATACGATAGAGAGTATATATCAAATAAAATTGTATAGTGGGCATTCGAGAGAAAAATACTATGTACGGGTGTTAATCATAGGTTGAGTGTATACCTATATGGATTGATTTTTATAGGTTGAGTGTATATCCATACGATTTTATTATTATAGGTCGCGTGTGTGCCTATATTGAATATACATATGGATGGGTTCTGTGTATTCCTAGTATATATTATTATGTGTATGGCATACCTACGCTGCTTGCTATCGGGGGGAGGTTTCGTGTCGTGGACAGTCTCATCCTGATCAGCCCATTGGGGGGATTTTAGACTTGTACCCAGAACATAGGACCTTAGATACGTACTATCTAAGAGTATGGTAATTTTGACAGTTGAATGAGAGCATTGGTATATGCGTGACCCATTTAGCTAGGGACTATGTTAGCCTCCAATATGTGTAATTTGTATTTTGGGTTCGAGGAGACATGCCGATCCATTTGTCCTTGATATAGTACGAGAGTTGCTTGGACTGATAGCAGAGTACACGAATGTGCATCACGATGGCAAGACGGGTGGATGCAATATATATATATATATATATATATATATATATATATATATATATATTTATATGCTTGGATGTTTTCTCCTACTTATTGTGTGACAGTAGTGAGGCTAGATAATGTGTATCTAAACAAAGATTTATCTACTTATGTGGGATAGTAGTGATACGATATAGTATGTATCTAATGAACGATTAATCTACTAAAGAGTAAATAGTAGGTAGATTTGATAGTGTAAATCTAATTAATGATGAATATACTAAGGTGTAAATAGTAGGAAGATGGATGGTGAATATCTAAAATAAAGTTTACGTAGAGAAAATTAAATGGTAAGGCTTGAACCATAAAATATGTAAAATGGTAACGTGGGTTTAATAATAACAGAGGAGAGATGTTAGTTATTAAGGGTATTCAATAGCTTACTGTATGGGCGGTACGAGTAAGTTAAGGAGAATCTTAACTATGATTAAATGGTAGTTTAGGGTATTCAGTAACATACTGTATGGGTGGTACGGGTGAGCTAGACTGATTTGAGGCTTATTAGATACTTGAGACCTAGTTAGATTGGGTAGCTGGACTAGGTGGGACAATAGGTGTGCACTATAGATGAGAGGTGAGGAAACTCAAGGGAGTGTCCACAGCCTAACATGTGTATCTAATAACTATTCATTTAAATTGATATTTAAATGATTGCTAAATATTTTCAAATGTTTTTTAGTTGGGCTCTGACCCGTACTAGAAAAAACCTTTTTCCAAAACCTTTTAGGTGTCCATCCATAATGACTCCAAGAAGGATGATCTGTTCTAGGGATGCGTAGCTGCAACACTTGTGGATGCTTATAGGATTTGGAATTAGATGCTTTAGTTACTTCATTCCTAGTGTAGGGTGCAGTTCAGTATTTCATTCGGGCATGTTCGCCCTCAGTTATTTCTTTATGCCAGTCAGACTATGTATTCAAATTTTATTTATATTGGACTTTTATTTTGATTTTGGGAACCAATGGATTATTCGGTATTATCTTATATCCGTTGCTTATCAGATGATTGTTCAGCCTATTCATTTATTATGTGGATGGTTAATTATTTTATTTGTTTTCGCATATTGTTTTATTTAATAAAAAGATAAAATTTGGCACCGATGTTTTTGAATACTAGGTGGTTAGTAAATGTTTTAAAATATTTTCTACAGTGATGCTAAGAATGAAGCAAATGGGAATCCAGTTTTATTTTAATGAAGGCCTGATCACCCGGTATTTAATTAGGCGGGGTGTCACAGATGGTATCAGAGCATCAAGTTCTAGTGTCCTTAGGATCTATACTTCTTTTTTCGTTTTAGCGTAACATTCTTTGATATAGAGCCTTATGATAGGATTGTTGAATTCCCCTACGTATGCGACTTACGTTCTCCTTCTATTAAGTATAGTTCATGATATTCTTGTGCGACTTCTTTTGGTTTTTGAACACTGAACATTATAGGACGACCATCGAGGGCCGTTAGAAGGACTGTAGGGGGAGAGGCTTAGCAGAAGCTAAGGGGTATTCTGAAAATGGTGATGGCAATAGAAGTCACCATAATTATTATTCAGGTTGGTGACGATAGGCTTATCACGGGGATAGTAGTTTCCCCAAGCATTGTTATAGATGATAGTGGTGCAATCTTACACTAACTCAGCGTAGTCGGCAAGGGGTGGGGAAATTCGGAAGGACTATTATGAGGAGCCATAAATAAGGATTCGAAAAAAGGAGAAGCGTGATTAGCCAATGGAAGGAGGCAATCCAATAGCCACTGTGTAAGATGGAGTGAAACGATACCCATGATTCAAAATTTTGAGAAAAAATTTAAGCTCATAGGAGAAGCATACCATGACAATAGTAAGTCACCACATATAAGAAGTATATGGAATAAAATGAGGAATTTTAGTACAATTTGATCGTAAGATCTTCCTTCTGCTATTCGGACAGAGATGCGAATGGAGTTTCAGAACTTATCATAAGTGAGCGAGATAGAGACCGAGCGTAAGGGAGAAATTGACTTATTTAGTGAACTTCATACCCGGCTAAGGGGATATGGAGAATAAAAGGGTCCGTAAGTTGATAATGGACTCAGAGTAGAATACAAAAATGTGAGTATAAAATTCGGATAGGATGACTAGTGTCGACATCGTTAAGGTCGTACGTTTACAAGTTTATATCAACGCTTCCATGATAAAGGAGCTTAGGGGTTAGAAAATCGAGCCGGAGAGAAATAATGGATTTAACGGTGTTAGAGAAGAACCACGGGAGGGTATACCCAATAAGAACCCATTTAAATGATTCAAATCAAGTGAATTTCTACCAAGTGATGGTAGATTCAGTCAGGACCATCGAGTCCAATAATGAGTTCCATAGAGCTAGCGGAGCCAATGGGACAACGGGGGTGCAATCGGCGATAAGAATACCATGTTCGAGAGTAGGACACCTCGACATGGCCAATAGGTCCAGGACCAGAGACAAGGAAGTTCTCCGGTAGTATCTCAATTGTGGAGAGACGGGCCAGAGGAAGAATTATTGTCAAAGCGAGGCAGGTACAATTACAGGATGAAATCCTAGATGTACAACCATTACAGAAGATCGTGGGTCAGTCTCAACACTAGAGTTACATTAGGAGACCCAATGATCGGGCGAGACTGATGACATAGTGAGGTCTCTTATGTGTGAAGAGTAGGAACACATGTGTAGATCTTGTCTACAACGAATTGGGGGTCAGGAACGGGATGCCCAATAGGGGCAATACTCATAAGAAGTCTTGGTTCGGTTGGGATGAGGGTGTTATGTCCATGAACCATTTGAACCATCGGTACTAGTGATAATTAAAAGTATGAGTTTTATCCCGGGGCGATAGGAGTCTGTTTTGTGACACGAACGAGTCACAGAAAGTTATTAGTACTAGATTCACCTGTGAAATGAAATTAGTAAAGGTGTCATTAATTTTAATATGGTGAGTATATATATACCGTTGAGTAGCGGTGTTCTCCTTAGTTCCATCCGCAGGGAGGGGCAGGTGTGGACACTAAGAGGATGCTTTACAATATGTGGTAGTTTTTGCTCCTTAGGAGGGTTATTAGAAGATAACATATTATTATCTTGCATAGTGACTGGATATTGAGGGTTGGAGCAGTAGTAGACTATAGGGTAAGACTGCTCGCTATGCCAGGATAAGATATTTAGTTTCACGAGACATCACCTGAAAGAGGGTCAAGATTGAATATATAGTGTATTGTATCATAAAATTCGGTGAGTATATTTATCTCGTTACGTTTTATCCGAGTAAGTGGGGAATTTCAGTGATGTAATTTAAGGTATATCGGGTATACTATTGATCGAAGAGATTTAACTCACTGTTGCTTACCCACTAGAACTCAGTGATAACTAGAACACCGTATTGTGTGACGCCTTGGGAGACATGGGCATAGACGATTTGATTTATGTGTTAAGAGATAGGATTCGTAATATCTTAGTTATGTGCTTTGGACCTAAGGATTTTATTGATAATTCTAGGAAATAGTGCATTGAGAAAGTTCTTTGAACTTAGTTGCGGGATGTCACGTAGGAACCTTAATCAACATCCGGAGTGATGAGACGTAGTTGGATGCTAATGCATCAATTTTAAATTTTAATTATTGAATGTGTAGAGTAAACACTTTAAGTTGAGAGGTATTAAAAATAGAAGGTCAGTGGATGAGTATATATATATATATATATACGTGTATATATATGATAGTGTGTTGCATAATAGACATACATGAAGATATTTGTGTTGTTATTTAAAATCCCGGTGAGTAGGGATAATTACTGACATGATTCAAGGTAGACTGGATTATTACAGGGTTGAGAGATATAGCTCGTAATTTACTCGCTCTAAGAAACTAGTGATAGTAAGAGCGCCATATTATATATTATCTTTTGTAACATAGGAGTGGACTAGTATACTTTTATGTCAAGAGATCGTAATTTTGGGGGGTACGTACTATGGACTAAGGGCCTAACGGATCTCAACGATCGAAAATGTTAGGTAGTAATGTATCGGGGGGGTTCATTGTTTGAATTTCGCTTTTCGAGACATCCCACGCATGAAACTTAGCATAAGGTTGGAAGTGGGTAGATGTTTGGTCTTAAGGACTTGGGTTTGGTACCGTAGGTGTTGTTTATTTTTACAGTTATATCTGAGGGATAATAACTATGTGATATTTGAGGGTAGTGGATCCACGTATCATGTGTATAGTTATGCACGAGTATAGGGTGTATGAGCACTTTGGGTAGTTAAATTATGTTAATATTATCTGCGATTAAGGGATAGAAGAAAAGTATATAGTGGTCCTAAATGGCTGATTTAGGTAGCGTAGACACCTTGGAGTACTAGCCTTATCCAAATTTTGAGGAAAAAATTCCTTTGTAAGGGGAGAAGTATGTAACACTCCGTATTTTGGAGAATGTGGAAATTAATTATATTGGTGATTTATGAATTTATTTAATTTGTAAAATTATTCAATTAAGATGATTTAAATTTAAATAATTCAATTTAAGTTAATTTCTCGCGTGCCATAATTTGAGGTGAAAATAAGATTATTTAAAAGTAACTTGGATGGTGATTTTGAGATCTCGGTTGATTTCGAAAGCGTCAAAATAGTCAAAAAGTGTACTCGGGGGTATAGTTTGGGTCCCGGGATAATTTTAGGCCAACTCGACAATGTTTAAGGGATTTTCAGGAGTTTTTGTTTTAGAGAACTCCGAAAATTCTAAGTCTTATATCTGATATTTGAGAGAGGAACTTGGGTTAGCACAATCATAATAGAAGAGAGACAATAGGAGAGGAAGAGGAGAGGAAATCTAAAGGTTCCTACACAGCTTTTCACCCCGAACGCAACGAAATCGAGATCGGAGCGAGGGGAGAACCACCACACCATATAATCAACGAATTTCAGACCTGCTATTGAGATACAAGTATTTAAATGACAATTTATATTAAACATGTTATAATACCCACGTAAATTAGGGTTTGTATTCATGCTTTTGAAAGTTTTATATGAATTTGGGAGGGTTTAATTCATAAACTAAAGTAGGAATGTATGTAAAGATGTTACTTAATGATGATAATATAAAATCATTGAGTTTGGGTTGGTTAAGAAGAGAGAAACCTGAGTTCTTGATTAATAAAGATGATGACCATGAGAAAACTAGGGTTTTATGTTTATTAAAGGAGAATTTGATTCTTGGATTGAATCTTTAAAGTTATTTGTGTAAACTTTTCATCAAAAATTATCCCTATCTGAAGATATAATGATATTTGAATATATTTGATGATTAATATTGAATCTTGATGGGTTCTTGGTTGAAGAACATGAATCTTGAATGACTTAGAGCTTAATTGATGAACACAAGATGTCAATCTGCCAGAATTTTTGAAGTTACTTTAAACGTCTGCCATTTTAATTGTACTTAGATTTACACTGAGATCCATATATTCTTGGTAATCTCTATGTCTTTGATTTCTAATGAGCATTGAATCAGGTCAATTGAAGTTCTGTAGATAGAGTAATTGATGTTTTTCTATAGGGTGTTTGATCAACTAGCATAGTAATCTACCAGAATTTTTGACGTAAGTTTAAACGTATGCCATTTCATTTTTCCTTAGAATTAGAGTTATATCCATAAATGTATGGAAATATCTGTGTCTTATCTTTGTAATGCGTTTTGAATCAGGTCAATCGGAGTTGTGTAGAGGGAGTAATCAATATTTTACCACATGGTGTTTATTTTGCCAGAAAATTTACGACTCGATTCGATTTACCAGATTTTGACAATTTCCCCCTTTTAAGCTAAGAACTTGCGGATAACTATCGGGGCATTTTTCGGAAATCTTTTGAATATAATGAGGGATATATTTTATAACTGTAGGCCTTGATAGGTTTGAGACTTAGTCATGTATGCGAGAGCTAAGGCTAAGGCTAGCTGGGTTAGTTATTAATGTAATAATTCGAGAGAATGAGAATGGATCGTGGAGAAGATATGGGAAATTATGAGGTAGACCAGTAGAAAAATTATGGATTAACTACTGAATTAACTTAGGGGGTAATAATAGGCCCTTCAAGTAGAGAATAATACTCGAAAATATACGATAGAGAGTATATATGAAATAAAATTGTATGTGAGCATTCGAGAGAAAAATACTATGTACGGGTGTTAATCATAGGTTGAGTGTATAACTATATGGATTGATTTTTATAGGTTGAGTGTATATCCATACGATTTTATTATTATAGGTCGCGTGTGTATTGAATATACATATGGATAGGTTCTGTGTATGCCTAGTATGTATTATTATGTGTATGTTCGCCTTCAATATGTGTAATTTGTATTTTTAGGTTTGAGAGACATGTCGAACCATTTGTCCTTGATATAGTACGAGAGGTACTTGGACTGATAACAGAGCACACGAATGTGCATCACGGTGGCAATACAGGCGGATGCTATATATTTTCTCCTACTTATTGTGTGAGAGTAGTGAGGCTAGATAGTGTGTATCTAAACAAAGATTTATCTACTTATATGGGATAATAACGATACGATATAGTATGTATCTAAAGAATGATTAATCTACTAAAGAGTAAATAGTAGGGAGATTAGATAGTGTAAATCTAATTAATGATGAATCTACTAAGGTGTAAATAGTAGGAAGATGGATGGTGAATATCTAAAATAAAGTTTAAGTAGATAAACTTAAATGGTAAGTCTTGAACCATAAAATATGTAAAATGGTAACGTGGGTTTAATAATAACATAAGAAAGATGTTAGTTATTATGGGTATTCGGTACCTTACTGTATGGGCGGTATGAGTAAGTTAATGAGAATCTTAACTATGATTAAATAGTAATTCAGGGTATTCGGTAACGTACTGTATGGGCGGTAGGGTGAGCTAGACTGATTTGAGTCTTATTAGATACTTGAGACCTAGTTAAATTGGGTAGCTTGACTAGGTGGGACGTTAGGTGTGCACTATAGACGAGAGGTGAGAAAACTCAAGGAAGTGTCTGCAGCCTAACAAGTGTATCTAATAACTATTCATTTAAATTGATATTTAAATGCTTGCTAAATATTTTTAAATGATTTTTACTTGGACTCTGACCCGTACTTGAAAAAACCTTTTTCCCAAACCTTTTAGGTGTCAAGCCATAATGACTCCAAGAAGGATGATCTATTCCAGGGATGTGTAGCTGTGGCACTTGTAGATGCTTACAGGATTTGGAATTAGTCGCTTCAGTCACTTCATTCCTAGTGTAGGGTGCAGTTCAGTATTTAATTCAGGCGTGTTGTCCCTCAGTTATTTCTTTATGTTAGTCAAACTCTGCATTCGAATTTTATTTATATTGGACTTTTATTTTGATTTGGGAACCGATGGTTTATTCGGTATTATCTTATATCCGTTGCTTAACAGATGATTGTTCAGATTATTCATTTATTACGTGGATGGTTATTTATTGTATTTGTTTTCGCATATTATTTTGTTTAATAAAAAGGTAAAATTTGGCACCTAAATTTTTGAATACTAGGTGGTTAGTAAATGTTTTAAAAGGTTTTCTACATCGATGCTAAGAATGAACCAAATGGGAATCCTATTTTAATTTAGTGAAGGCTTGATCACCCGATATTTAATTAGGTGGGGTGTCACAGATGAACTCTTCTTTGTTATGGCCAAAAGTATTTTTTTTAAATGGGAGGTATTATGTCTCTCCACCCTTAACTCACACACATAAAGAAAGAAAATATCCCTCAAACCCAGCCCCCAAGGTTTGGACCCCAAACCTCCAGCCCCACATGGTATGAGGGCAACCATTGGACTATGGTTAAATGTATATGTAAACTTAAATTTCTAGTTTACGAACTTGCGAAACGCCATTGTGTATAGAATGACAATATGTGATGTTATACCTTATGCTAACTATATATGGACTATTGATACAAAATTGTATCAAACCACCACGTATAAATTCCATTGTTTTGACTTCAATGAATAATCTATAGTTTACTTTATATCATACAATTAGATTTAGTGAAATAATCTTGGTTATATGCATGCATGTTGTTAAAAACGATTTGTAGTCGGTTCATGCATCGTGTGAGTCGCATACTAGTTACTAATATGAAGATCAAACATCAATATATAATAGTTAAAACTGTACCTATATCCAACCTTGGCTAAATAAATCAACCAAAAATAATATAAATAAAATATTTTTCCATAAGTCGATCCACACAATTTAGTCATTGTGAAATCTCATCTCTTGAGTAATTTTGGGTTTTATTGAGTTTTGTTCTTCCTTTATAACTTGTTTAACCCACTATATAAAGTGGAGGAAAAAGTTGATGTTTTACTGGATCTTTCTGTTTGCAATCATAAGGGATAAAGGGTTGTAATTACGCTTAAGTTATGACTCTCATTACAAACAATACAAATCAATATTGAAAATGTAGGAGTGTATTGAAACAGAGGAGGTAACCATACAACCTCTTATCCCTTATGAACAATGACAACGGATTCAGGGGTTGCATCCCAAATAATTTGAAGAACCTATAATTTGATTCTCTTTTTGGTTGATCATAAAATAAACTGCGAAAGTGTAAATCTCATTTTTTTGATGATTTAGTTAAGTGGGGACATTCGTAGCTTCTTTGGTCCAACAGTTAAAAAAATGGATTCACTTATATATAGGTATGTATGTGTTACAATAGTTTTTTTGTAGCCTATATACTTATATGTATTAGATTTCATGTTCAGGTCCTCCAAGAGAATTGTTGTATAAGATTTCACATTTTAGATAGAGAAAAGTAGTGAGATCCCATGAGCTTAATAGCATTTTATCTATTCTTAGATTTTATATTTTGGATCAATTAATGTATAGTTCCTAAAATAAAATTACATATTTTGTAAAAAAGATATTTATTTTTAGCTTAACCCATTTAGTTCCTCAAACACCCATTTACCCAATATTCTATAATTTCTAAAGGTTTGCGCTAGCAGCAACCCACCCACCCCACTGCTGGAGCTCCAACAGCCCTCGTCGGAGCTGTGATGGGGATATTCGGAACTCCATCAAGGGCTGTCGGAGCGCCGCCAGTGGGTTGGAGGATGGGGTGGGTGGAGGGAGGTGTATAAAGTAGTTTGTGTGTGTCCATATTATGAGTGTCATTGTGTGGTGAGGGAATTTTTGGAACAAAATAAAAATGCTAGAATTAAACATTTATTAAAAGATGTTTGAATGGTTATTCTTCAATTGACCCTTACACTTTTTGTGTCATTTTAGGTTATTTCCTTATTTTATGATACTTTGAGGGTAAGATGCTATTGGAATCTACTTATAATGCCCTATTTTTTTCCTTTTAGAGTCATTTTGTTTAGCAAGGTAACTTACCATATAAATAAGACTTTCTAGCCAATCATTGTAAGCCTTACTTATTTTGAATATTTGAATGAATGAGAGAAACCTTTTAAGAGACAAAGGGTATATCGAACCGTCTAATATTTTAAGACCCATGTTAGGGTACCATATTTGAACTCATAATCTAAAACTTTCTCCAGCATCAAAGGCATATGTTGTGCCAATGTGATCAGTTCATCATGGTGGAGGGAGTTTTATGCTCTTCAAATGAGTGTTTTTTCTTGTGCTCTCCATTTTTCCTATTCCTATAATAACAGTGAGGCAAGTAATCCTTTTAGCAAAAGAAAGGATATCCTAATAGAGTTAAACTTTTCTAAATCAACAACTAAGCCTAAAAGAGTTGTCTATGTATAAATTCAGTGTTAATTAGTGAAATTCAGTACTTGTCATTTTATTTAGAAAAAGAAAATTATATTTGTGAAGCGGAATAGGTTTATTATTATTTAGAAAAGCTAATATAATTATCGTGTATGTGTATGGATTCAGTCATACAAATGCAAATAGCAAATTTAGTGTTAGTTTTAAAATATAATTTCTAATATTGGACCAGGGAATGCTGGTAAGGCAGGGTGCAACCATGGTAAGTACTTTCAATCATGGATTATATCCATAATAAATTTTGGGTGCGGCTAAGGGCACCCTAAATATTACTCTAAAATACCACAAGTAAAATATAAAATATTTTTACTAAAGGACACCACATAATATAAATATTTTAGGATCAATTACCAAAAATTCCCTCGAACATTTTTTAATACATGTTTAATCCAAGCCTTTTTATTTTGTTCTAAAAAGTCTCACACCACATAAAAACACAAAAAAACACTTATTTTTAATTTAACCCATTTAGTCCATCAAACACCCATTTGCCCAATATTCTATCAATTTTAAAAGTTCGCACTAGAGGCACCCCTTCCCCCCCCCCCACTGTTGGAGGTCCTACGACCCTCACCGGAGGTCCGATGACCCCTCCAGAGCTCTGGTGGGGGTCGTCGAAGCTTCGGTACTTGTCGGAGTTCTGGCTAGGGCTACCGAAGCTCCGGTAGTGGGATGGGGATGGAGGGAGGTGGGTAAATTGGTTTTTGCGTGTCCTTATTTTGGGTATTTTTATGTGGTGAGAGACTTTTTGGAATAAAACAAAAAGCCTTAGACTAAACGTGCATAAAAAAATGTCTGAGAGACTATTCGACATATGCCCCAATCTTTTATATATAATAATTTCAACACGATTTTCCACATATTTCTCTCTTTACCCACTATCTTTCCAATCTCACTCTACCCACTAAACTCCAACTATTTTTGTCCCCATTCAAAGAACATTCAATAGGTTTTGGTTCCCACTACACCATTGAAATTACATTGATTACATTTTGTTCCCCACTATACAAAAAATCTTCACCAACGATCATAAATTTTGTCCCCACATAATAACTAGGGTTTGTTATTAAACTTTCAAATAATAATGCAAGGTGGTACCAAATGGGTTAAAGACCACTAAAGACAATGAAACTACTTCAAATAATATTTTTGAGATAATTTTTGTGTCCCATTGATATTATTTTTTATTTTTTCTTAAGGATTCAAAAAATAAAAATTGGCATAAAATCGAACAATGGCTCAGGATCGAGGCCCCGAGTTGGAGGTCAAATCTTGGGAAACCTCCCAAACCACTGTTCTATTTTTTTAAATGAAGTTCATTCATCATTTTCATACCAAAATATGTACCCTGATTCGTCACCTCCCTGCCGAATTAGGTACCTACTTCAGCACCTTCCTGCCGAAACATTGGTTCATTTGATCATATGTATGATTCATTTGATAATATGTATGGCAAAATTATGTTTTACTTATGTAGGATTCTTTCATAGATTTTAACTCCGTATTATTTGATGAGCATTAGTCAATATCGATTATGAGGACAAAGGCATTGATGGTTCTTTAGGAGTCGATGTTAATGCCACTTTCTTTATGGACCAGGTAATTTTATTACTCACAATCTATGCAGATATTTAAAATGGGTTAAATGCACTGATTAATTTATGTCTATATTCTTAGGTATTTCCCACCAATCAAGCATTGGTCAGCTGGGCTCAAGTGCAAGCCGATCGGTTAGAATAGTAATAGCAATCACCAAGTTTGACGCACCTTCGGCAACGCGAAATGTTTACATTTGGGTTGTGAGAGAGGAGGGTAGTACCGAGACCATCATGGAAAGAATTGTGAGAATGAAACAAGTACTTAGGGTGAGAAAAATGATAAGAACGATACGACAACTAGAAAGTGCAATTGCCCGCTTATGTTGAAGGGCATTCCACTTGATAATGGGAGTTGGATGTTATAGGTTGTAAGTGGAGTTCACAACCACCAATTTTCGGAATCATTAATTGGGCATCCACACACTGGACGTCTTACTTTAGAGGAGAGAAACATAATTGAAGAAATATCATTGAGTGGGGTGAAGCCAACCGCCATTCTAACGATGATAAAATGTCGTAATATTAGTAGTGTGTCAACAATGAAAACAATTTAGAATGCCAAGGGAAAACTAAGGATTAGTGAACGGGAGGGTAGAATGACATTGCAATAGTTGATGAAGTTGATTGGTGATAAACATTATGTATATTGTTATAGAAAGAATGATTCAACGATGGTGATGGAAGACATATTTTGGCTCATCCAAAGTCTATCCAGTTCGCAAAGTGTTTTCCCTAGGTTATCATTGTCGATTGCACTTACAAGACAAACCGTTAGAAGATACCTTTATTTGAGATGGTTGGTGTAACCTCTTACGGATGGACGTTCAACATTATTTTTCATTTTTAGTTACAGAGAAGGAGGAGAGCTACCATTAGAGGGCCGACCGAATGCGCTATTTAATGAATTTGCATGCCCTATTGTCTTCATCACCGATTGGGAGTACATGTACATCTATTCATTGAGGGAGGTGTTCCTCGAGGCAAGATATATGCTCTCCACTTTCCACATTCATGGCAATGTCGAAATCCATACTCGTAAAGAGATCCACGATGAGGATTCACAAAAAAAAAAATTCGTGAGAGATTGCGTTCAATTGGTTAAATCCAAACAAAGAGTGATTCAATGAATCTTGGGGCTTATTTCATGTGGATTGGGTTGCATACCCCGATGCTTAAACTACATTGACTGTACATGTTATATTTGAAGGAGACCTTCATTAATGCATGGACCAATATGATAAAACACTGGGGAAATCGAATTACAAATCGGTGTGAAGGAGCACATGGTAAGATAAAGAAACTTTTGGAGAGTGCTTAATTGCCTTTTGACAAGAGGTTCGTCGGCATGCACAATTATATTGAATTACATGTTACCAAAATTATGAAAACGTTTGAGGGTTCCTTGCAGAAAATAAAGCACTCACACAATCTTCCTTTATTGTGTGAGCTAATTGGCCAGGTTTCACACTATGCGATTGCCCTAATTCTATAGGAGTTAAAAATGTGTGAAAATGTTGGCATAGGTTTTAAATCATACCTCCATGTCGTATGCAATGTCTACGATATAACTTGAGCCCATGAGTTGGTCATATACCTAATGGAGGGTCAGGGTATACTTTGGGGGGATTTGGATGGTCATTGGCACAAATTATTTATAGTGCTCGAGTTATCGAAGTACCATATGGTTGATTATGAGCTAGAAATGATATTATTTTAACATAGGTGGGAAAAGGTCAATTGTAGATAAACAAAGGGCCATGTTGCGTAAATTGAAGGACATAGGGTGTCCCACCCCTGCGAGGCTATTTGAGTTGTTCATGCTTAAATAAGGGAAGGGTCGGTTGTAGGGTCGAAGACCAACTGCTTGTGAGAAAAGATGCGAGAAGTCAACGAAAAGGGATCCCTTCGTCTTCAAACTTGTGAGAGAATCAGTGGATAAGGAATACCATGATGTCCATAGACCTAAGAAGAACATTAATTTTACGGAGTTCACGCGCCCCGTCCTATGGTGCCCTAACTACACGCCCACTTATAGGAAGTACCAGAAGGAGATACCTGAGTTTTCAGAGGTTTTGTAGAAGATATCGTGGAGGTGAAAGTGGATGGAAATTGCAGATTTAGATGCATGTTTAGCTATCTTAGGTTGGGGTCCAAAAGCAATGGATGGAGAAATGTGAGTGCGGATTTAATGGACAAAGTTCTTGAAAAAAATAATTTTTACGTACACTATTTTGGTAATTAGTTTCCAAAAGCTCTGCTAAATCGATTAGACGATTAAACAAGCCCATGGTCCGAAGTTTTGGATGGTCATGTCAGAATATGGTTACCTTGTGGCCAAGAATTACAAATGTGTGTTTGTACTCATATCAATGAGGCAATGCTTCAAATTTTTATTGATGAGACATGAAATATAAAAAGTCCAATGTTCGTGCAGATTTCTCATGTATGCAGGAATCATTTTGTCATACAAAAGTTGAAATAAGGTTTTCTATTGCCACAGATTTCAAGTCACTAGTATAGTTGTTCCTTGCCCGAAACCAAGTCTTGGATCAACAAATATGCTAACCAAATATCTGAGTTTCAAAACATTTTTTCGAAGGATGTAGCGACCAATGATCATCCCAAAAACATTAACTAGTTTTTTTTTTACAAATGTAAGAAAATGTGTAGGTTGGTTATGAGGGATATGTTGCATTTTTTGTACACATTTAAGAAAATGTGTAGGTTAGTTCTTAGTGATATGTTATATTTTTTGTACACATGTAAGAAAAATATGTAGGTAGGTTCTGAGAAATGTCGTGTAGTTTTTGTACACATGTAAACCAAGTTGTTGAAAATATATATCAATATAACATATGTAATGGATTTCACTATCATGTGCAATGGATTTCAATATTATGTGGATGTGGAGTTGCTTTTGTGGATTGTTAACGTAGTTATCATGAAGTTGGTTTGTTAATGTCAAATATAAGTTATTAATGTTGGATTATCATTGTTATTAATGTTGGAGTATTAATATTGTATTATTAATGTTGGTTTTTTAATATTGGAGTATTAATGATTGATGTTGAGCTTCATTCACGATGTACATAACGAATCAAGTACCATTATTCGACATGAGATTCCCATCATGGAAGTTTTCTTGTCAATCCACTAATGGATCGTTCTGATTCTATCAATGTCTTGTAGTTTAAATTTATCATTGTTCTTTTTTTCCCTTTTCCTTTACTTTCCCTTCATTTCAAGATAATATATAGGAAGAGCATCTGAACTCTTATTTTGTTAATCATGAAGCCTATGACAAAGACGCACATATGAAATTTTAGTATTTCTCTTGAGAAGTAATATTAAATTATTCAATTATATACTTTAGATAAAACCGAGTCTGCTCATGTTTATCTCTTTAAGTGGTCGCACCTCTGCATGTATATTACCAAAAAAAATATCCTTAGTCAATACAAGGCAAGAGACTTGGAATATCTCTTCCAAAGGGTGTGGGGGAAGGGGGACACTCCATTTAGGACACCTAGGATTTTTCTTTAAATCACATAAAATAATGTATAACAATTGTACTAAAGAGAGCTTGAATTTTGATAGAGAGCGTGACGGATAACCGAGTGACAAAGATATATAGATAGAGCTGCAAACCTAGTTTTCAACTTCGAGAAAGAGCCAAGAAAGTAAAGAGAGTTTCGACATAGGGTTTCATTTTGTTTTGCTTTAGTTTCATTTAAGTATTTAGGAAAGGAAGAAAAAAATTTAATTTTTTGAATTATTTAGCGATTTATTGTAAAACTCGGCTATTGTTTTTAATCAATTTGCGATTTATTAAAAAAATCAGCAAATGTTTAACGTATAGAGACCTAGGTGAGGTTCTGCGCTTCTTAGAACATCGAACGATTTAGTTTAACTATTAGTGTTGGTTTATGAGTTGATTATCCTAAAATTAAGTTCAAGTAAAGTTAATTGTTCCTTTCGTATCCACATAGATTACATTTATTGATGTGTAATTAAATGAGCAGAAGCGAACACACAATGACAACAACAACAACAACATAATAAAGAAAATAAACTTTCTCTCTAAATTAATATTCTCAAAACAAGGAATGAATACAAATGAGGGACTAAAGCCCTTTATATAGGGGAGGAGAGAATATTCTTGAAGGGGACTCTTAAGATCCTATTGGTTGAGAGGGTGTAAGCCAATGTGATGTCACATGGGCTATAACTAACTCCTAAATAGATCTCATGTCAAAATGAAACCTTCCATAAGCTACTAGCTAAGTATGAATTGTCATGAGATAAATTGTCATGACAACACTAAATAAAGGAACATTCTAGAAGCTTCCATCTAACTCCCTTGAAATACCAAACAACAAATAAAAGAAAAAATACAATGCAATATTAAAATTTAAAAATAAATCCTAATTTTCTACCACTCTCCTCCATTTAAAAAAGTTCATCCCGAGAGAGAGAGGGGTATGTGACAACATAACAAAGCAAACATCAATGCCCTCCTCCACTAGAGATGGAAGTCATCCTCGAAAGGACCCAACATATAGTATAGTAAAAAGCCCCGAGAGAATAGTCACAAAATCCAACAGCGGCCGTCTAGCGAGAACGCAACCTCAGATCCTACCATGATAGAAACTAGCATAACGATGCCTCGGGAAGGGACAACAATCACAAACATAGTCTTACTCTCCCATGATAAGAACCCATGAGGCTAGACCCTTGATCACAACCTTTCACCATGCCTCAAAAGTTTGCTATAATAGGTCCACATATCTTCGACCAAACGCACCCATCCAAGTAACATGTTCAATCCGAAAGTCATAACCAACAAAGTAACCCAACCAAAATGATCATCATTCCTAAAGAGTGGGAAGAAATCAACCAAATTATAAATCTCCACCTCGCTAAGATACATGTGTCACCTAACCATCTTCAATGATAATGTCGAAGAAATCCACAATAAAGAACCACATCTCTTCTTCCTCAAAGACGGGAAAGAAGTCGCCAATCTAGAAAATCGACAAATCTCAAAACCTAGTGCAAGTGACCTAACCTTCCTCCTAAAAAATGCAAATGAAATCACATGGGAAGAACTTGGGGTCAATACCATTCATCGACGGTGCCTTGACATACTCGAGGATGTGGTCACTATGCATGAATGGGTAGAGGGCATCATCATCATCATGTACGGGAATGACATCGGACGTAGGAAATTATGTGACACTGACTGAGGAGATAATGCCGTTCTTCATACTCCTCGATGGAGTAGGTACTAAATTAAAAGCTTCTAAGCTCTTGATCTACTGTTTCTCTAAGTCGGTCCAAGTTGTTAAGGCGAATGTTGAGTTCTTGAATAAGGATGTGGCTCAATTCCTCAAACTCAACACAAATCTCCATATCCGTTTCATAATCAACATCACCACCCTATTTTCAAAACATGCCAAAATGGTAATAATCCTCCTCGGGGAATGAAGTGGTGGTACAATTAGGGAATTAGGAAAAGTAGGGGCTGTAATTAATTTTCCAAAAAATTTGGGGGTTAAAATATAAATTGAAAAAGTAGAGGGTTGGATTTTATAATTATGTGAAGGTTTGGGATGGGGTATTCGGATTTAAAATTTTCAGATCTAGGTTTTTAAGACAAAAGTGGGGGAGAGAAAAGGTGGTGCCACTTGATCGCGGGCGGCAGGGGTGATTTCTGAAAGAGTGACTCGCTGGTTCTTTCGAGCCATACCCATGGCTCTACAACCACCCCATCAACGAGCACATCAGGAATGAACTTCGCTCTGATACCAACTTGATGTGTAATTAAATGAGCAAAAGAGAATTAACTATTAACTACACAACACCACCACCATAATGAAGAAAGGATATTTATCTCCCTTTATTAGCATCTCTCAAAATAAGAAATGAATAAAAATAAGAGACTAAGGCCCTTTATATAGGGGGAGGGGAGAAAATTCTAGAAGGAATCTCCTAAGCTCGTATTGGTTGAGAGTGTGGAAGCCCATGTGATGTCACATGGGCTATAACTAACTTCCAAATACATCATATGTCAAAATTGATACTTCTAGAAGCTACTAGCTAAGTATGATTTTTCATGAGTTGTCATGACAAATCATCCATGACAACACTAACTAAAGGAACCTTCTAAAAGATTCCATTTAACTCCCTTGAAATACTAAACTAATAAAAGGAAAAAATACAATGCAATACCAAAAATTAAAAAATAAACCATGATTTCCATTATTTATGGAAATATACATAATCATGAAAGCTAATTCTTCTAGTACTAAGCTCAACTACAATGAAATTTACCTTTTGAATATACATTCATCATTTTTATGGAAATTTACCTATTATTGAATGTCCTATTTATTCTTGGTTTTTTTTATTACATAATGTCGTTCTTCTTCTGGATGCTCTTGCAAAGCTAAAAGTGACCAACTCTTATAAGTTTATTTTAATAAAAAAATTATTTATAAAATCATTTTTTCATTTTAATTTTTTCCGTGTTCTCTTTTGATGATTTCTTAATTGATAAACTTGTTCTTAAATAGTTAAAAAATAGGCTTAGGACTTTATTAATCTTGTATTAATGTTGCTTTATTTTTCTACACAACAATGGCATTTTTTGTTGCTTTTCTTAATCACTTAACTTCCTTAAGATATCCTTTTCTTCATAATTTTTTTTAGGTGTTACCCTATTTGCAAGGAAACTAATACCCTCCTATGCTAAGGAGGACATGGTTAATGATCAGGGCATTTCACTTAAAAAAAATTATTATGAGAAGGTAAGAAGAGCTTGCATTTATTATTATATGACACGTTTCCTTCACTTTTCGATGTTTTTGAAGAATTAAGAGCACAATTTCTATCATTTGCGCATAACTTAGGCTAACTTCATTTTTGGCATATCCATTTACCGTTAGATTAGTACCATCATGGAGATCAGAAGATCCAAAATCTCAAACTTTCAAGGATCTCCACGTCATAAAGATATGATGTTATTAAGTTTAAATTTATTCCTTGAATTTATTTTGGGACGTTTTTTATCTGGAACATGATTTTTTCTTTGAAAATCGAGGCATTTTTCGTTATTTTTTTTAAAGTTCACGTATCTCGTTCAAATGGGATGGGAATCTTGTTCAAACGAGATCTTATTTTCGTTTGAAGTCTTGTTTGAAGTTTATTTCGATCGAACATCAAACGAGGGCGTATTGTTTTAGGTCGTTTGAACTTCATTCAAATGAGATGGCTGATTGGTTCGAACGAGATTTATTTCATTCAAACGAATTTCCATTCTCGTTCGAACGAAATCTAATTTTTTTTCAAACGAGTCGCTATTTTGAAATTTGTTTCGGTATTATAAATACCTATTTCGTGTTTGTTTTCATTAAGACTATTTCCAGGACTATTTTTGCATACCTTTAGCAAAAGTTTCCAACCTTTTGATTTTAGAAACCCCTTTTGATTAACAAATCACATTCCTAGAATATATTTGAGTGAATCATATTTGAACCTTATAATTTGTATCGTTGCATACACAACCTTCGCGGAGAAGTCATATCTATGGATGACTTATGAAATTTGAGGGGTTCACTGCTGAAGATGAAGGCTTAGGCTGAAAGAGGACTACGGTTCTTGTTATTCTTGTGATTATCATTGCTGAAAGAAGATTACGGTTATTTAATTTTTGAGAGGATCATAGTAGATTCATTTATAATATTTGTAAGTTTCAATTTGTAAATTTTATAAAGTGAAAAATGGTTTTACCCGAAAGTTTTTTTTCCCTAAAACTCTATTTTGATTGCATGCTTTCTTGAATTACATTTTGAATCAAGTAGTTGCATGTCTTAGGGCTCTTAGAACTAAAAATTGGTGTGGGTTGGTATCTGAATTTAATAAGTTAATGCCATTGGACTATTACGCACTCTTAAATTGGTATCAGAGCAGGTTTCACCAAATTATCATGAGAATTGAATTTTCGTAAAAAATTTCGGTGATATCAATTATTTTGAAAAATTGATTTTGAAAAGTCGTAAATTCTCTGATGGAGAACTTATATAATAGGAAGCCCATTTTCGATGGATCGAATGATGCCTATTGGAAAGCCCAAAGAGATCCACTTCAAAATCCATAGATGAGAGTGTTTGGTGAGTATGTGAAAGAGGGTGGACTACTCCCACTATCACTATTGATAATGTCACAAATCCTAAGCCCGTCTCTTCTTGGACTAATGATGAGTTTAAATGGAGCACTTATAACTCTTGCAACCTTAGTGCTATTTCTGGAGCCGTTACCCCTGACGAATTCTGATGCATCATGACGTGCACTACGTCTAAGGAAGCATGAGAAATCCCCCGATTGACACATGAGGGTACCAATGGTGTCAAAGCGTCTAATCTTCAAAATTTGACCACCCAATTTGAGACCATCACTTTGTTAGAGTCCGAGAGCTTTGATGAATTCTATGCTAGATTTTTGGACATTTTAAACACTAGTTTTAGTTTAGGAGAGAAAATTCTTTAAAATATTTTGAGGTCACTCCCTTCCCGATTTATTCCCAAGGTTACGGTTCTTAACTCTTTAGGGATTTTAGACACTCTTATGTTAGAAGAACTCGTAGGAGACCTTCAAATATATGAGATAATTATGTTCCCTAAAACAATTAAACCTAAGGATATATGGTTTACATTAAAGACTCAAGCTAATAAGAAGAATAAGGAGAGAGTTTGTGAGTTTGAATCTGAGGGAGATTTTGATGTAGATGACTTGGCCTTATTTGCTAAATATTTTAAAAAGTTTCTCAAATTTTCCAAAGCAAATAAAAAGGTTTTTGCGAAAAATAAAAGTAAGAATGAGGTTAAGGATAGCGGTGAGAAAGAGGAAGATAAAGGTGTTTTAAGTGCGAAGGAAAAGGGCACAAGTTATATGAGTGTCCCACTATGCAAAAGAGAAAGGGAAAAGATATTGCAAATAAAGCCACTCTTAGAGATAGTGACATCGAGTCAATTGATTTAGGGGGAGAATCCCCACATGAATCGTGTATTGCGTTCATGGATAGTCATGTTATCACTTCTAGTTTATCCCACACTGATGAGGACATATGTAAATGTGAGAGCCTCGATGATGTTTCGAGTCATTCGGGAGATAGTGAGTGTGAGGATGAGATTTTGAGTGAGGGAGAAGGGGATGTCCATAAGTATTTGAGTGATTGATACATCGAGACGTTGAAGATGAAAAAGATTAATAAGGATTTGTCTCTTAGGGTGTTAGAATTGGAGAAGGAGGTGAAAGTTTTGAGGGTGTGTGAGGCGTCGTCGAGTTAACTCGAGAAAGTGAAGGTTTCTTTATGTGAACAGTTGATCATTTTAGGCAGGAAAAAAGAGACTTTACCAACATTGTGGCTATTCTTATGGGAGATCTTCAATCTTCATTGGAGATTCCTGAGAAACTTAAAGCACGTGTATCCCAACTCGAGAGAGATCTCGAACATACCCGGGAGGTCAAGGTTACTTTAGAGGACACATCTAAGATAGTTGGAAAGATGATACTTGGTCACGCTTTAGGTAATATTGAGTGTCTAGGAATAGGTTATGACGGTGTGTCCACTTCCCATGTAGCACTCAAGCCGGTTCCTGAGTTTGTGTTAGATCTATATGGCCCTCAACCTAACCCACCCATGCGTTCGAATCCACGTAGGAGAGCTCGTCCTAGAAGTTTTGAAAGGTTGGATCCAAGCCCGATTATTTTTTTTCCTATTGCAAGAAAAGAGGACACCTTAGGAAATTTTACTTTAAGTTGGGCAAAGTGACTCATAGGTATCTTTAACAATATTCTCCTACACTAGTTCCCACATACTCTCCTACACATGTTACTCCACATGCTCCCGCACATCACATGAGAGATTTTGAGAATTTTCGAGAGCAAGTTGAGTATTTAGTCAAAACATCACAAGGTTTGATGGATGTTTTTCATAGGATGTCATCTCCTTTGGAGAACTCCTCCGGCCCTAATGGTTGAGGTTGAGACTTAGTTGCTAGAATAGGATATTTTTCATGCTCATATCATATATCTCTATTGCTAGCATGTACTATTATTACACTTATATTTTTCATTTTTCTATATTTTTCAAAAAATACAAAAAGAGTTGTTTTCATGAAATTTTTTGGAAAAATACCAAAAGATTTCGTTTCTTTTTTAGAAAAAGTCAAAAAGATTTTATTTTTTATAAAATTTTTAAAAAAAAAACAAAAAAAAGTTATGTATTTTTTTGACACCATATGTGGATGAACATTAAGGATATCTTAGTCACCCAATCATTCCATATCCACGTGACTATTTTATAGTGTTTTGAGATGTGGCGTCATTTCATTTTTGTGCTTTATAATGTATGAAGTCATTAAGATGACTACTTGCTACATCTTTGACTCCTTATTACCTTTAATGCATATAAGCACCGACTTATTTGAGTATTGCACTTACCTTTTACGTGTTAATTGTAGTGTTTTCATCTCAATCCTACTTTAAAAAAGAACCAAATGTAGAAAATGAGATAATAAAAGCAGTGCTTGTAAGAACTATTGCCTAGATTGAAAAAAAATAGAATATCATTTATCCGGTAAATTTGGTATATTTTAAGCAATGGAATTGGGCTACGAAAGACAGGTTGACTTTACGTGAAAAGCCACTATTTTCAGAAAGAAAAAGAGCCTAAAACAGTAAAGGCACATAAAAAAGTGCTAGTCCAATATCAAAGAACATTGATGCTTCGCTATATATTAGCATTGATTTATTCAAAAAGACATGAGAAAAAAAATTCAATATGTGAGTTTTGAAGGAGTTAAGATAAAGATCAATGGGGTTGCATGTCCTTAAAAATTAAGTAAAGCATTACATAGTTTTGGGCAGTATTGGTGTGAAAATCACTCACGATCTTGATTAGTTGAATAGGTTAAGTCAATTTCACTTGAGTTCACCATTTTTTTACCTAGGGTAGACTTTGAGATCTTGCGTTAGTGGTGTCTAATTCCTTCGTGCACATATGTTATATATGTCTACGTTGATTAACCTATTAAATATGTTCACACCTTACATTCCATTTCCATTATTCAGTTATTTTTGTGTTTCCACATGGTGTATTGTATTTGTAAAAAAATTACTAGAAAAAATTAAAAAAAAATTAAAAATAGTTTGTGGAGCCTTTGAGATTATCATTGCATGTTTGTCATTCATATATTTTTGTGAAGATATCTTATTCTTTTCAGTGAGGTTCCCTATGTATCATAATTAGTTTCTACTCCTTATGTATTTCGGACAAAATAAAAGGGGGAGAATAAATTACGGGGGATATTACATGAGTCTCATTTATGGGCGAGAATTTATCTTTATGAATTTTATTTTATATGTCAAACTCGATGCATCATGAGGTGTTTTCTTTGTTTCATGTGTGCAAGTACTTTTGAAGATCATATTTGGATTACAGTCGATGAAGACAAAGTGCATAAGAGAAGATAAAAAAGAAGTGGAGATTTAAAGACTTTATTTTGAAGACAACTCTATCTTGTACCTATCCATTTTAAGGTTTGGGAGGGTATTAGCATATTGCATTTGTCTTAGGAGATTTGTTTTGTAATTTGAATTTCGGTTTTAAGTTTGTACCGTAAAACAAAGAAGGGGATATGTATAAGAGCATGATTTCTATCATTTGCTCATAGCTTAGGCTAACTTAGTTTTTGGCATATCCTGTTACCATTAGATTAGAGCCATCATAAAGATACGAAGATCCAACAATTATTAGGTTTCCAATTGGGTTAGTCATTACATCGTAAAAAGGGAAAAATACTCTTAGTTTTATATTACAATTCTAGAAGGATCCAAAGACTACAAAACTAAGAGTATACAACTAAGGCCCAAAACACGGAGGACCTAATACAAAGGAAAAAATATTAAAAATAACATGAAATAAAACACTCCCCCTCAAGCTGCATCGAAGATAACAAACAAGCCAAGCTTTACAATGGAAGATTGAAAAAGAGAGGACCCTACTGATTTGGTGAAAAAATCTTCCATCTAATCCGAAAAAGGAACAAAGTTGGATGAATGATGTCGGACCTCACCTTTTATCAGATAAAATGAATATCAACCTCTACGTGCATCATCCTCTCATGAAGCACGGAATCATATGTAAGAATAATAGTCAACTTATTTTTGGAAAATAGCTTTGATGATTCTTTTGAATAAAACTCAACTCCCCTAAAATCGATCGAAGCCATAAAAACTCATATGAATCCTGAGCCATCACACGGTACTCGATCTCTACTAAAGAACGTGAAACCACCACCTGCTTTTTGCTCATGAGATGAGGTTAGAAACATATAATGTACAAAAGCCCAAAGTGGAATGTTTATCTGCCTTCGATCCCTCATAGTTTGCATCAACAAGACATGAGAGACACGTCTACCTCCCTGTATGACTCCCTAAGGCATAAAATAACCTATGACTTGAGACATCTCAAAATGTGGTAGAAAACATCCAAGTGTGCATTGTGTGGAGCATACATAAATCAACTAACCATACTTGTAGAAAATGCCCAACTCGGCCTCGCGTTAGTCAAGTAAATAAGACGACCGATCTATGATAAATCGAAGAATCACAAATCAAATTACCCGTCTCGGCTGGAAGCTTTTGGTTAGGGTTTATATGGGTATTAGCCACATGAAAACCTAACATCTCGATATCCTAAACAAGATCCAAAGTGTACTTATGTTGGGATAAAGAGATCCCATGTTTAGATCACGCCACCTCAATCCTAAGAAAATAATGGAGAGGACCAAAGTCATTCACTTCAAACACCTTACCTATATTCATATTCACTCATGAAATCCTAACGACATCATTATTTGTAACAATAATATCAACAAAAATCAATAAAATGATGCATCTACCATCAGGCCGATGATAAATAAAGCACGTAGATGTCACCACGTAAACACGATGGGCATAACAACCTTACTGAATCGACTAAATCGTGAGCGGGGTGATTTCTTAAGGTCATAGTGAGACTTTCAGAGATGACACACTTTCCCGGTATACTCCCTCTCAGCTCGAAAACCCAAAGGAGGGTCCATATATATGGTCTTAGAGATCCCCATGTAGGAAGGCATTTTTGACGTCTAATTGATGTATAAGCTAAGAGTGAGAATCCGCAAGAGAGATCAATAATCATATGGAATTAAGCTTGGCTACTGGGGCGAATGTAGCACCAAAATCCTTCCCAAGAATTTTTGTAAATCCCTTAGCCACTAACCGTGCCTTATAGTGATCAATAGAACCATTGGATAAATGTTCATATTGAAGATCCATTTATATGCAACGGTCTTCTCCGCGGGAGGTAGAGAAATAATCTCCCACGTACTATTTCGATCCAAAGCATCCATTTCCTCTTTCATTGCCTCCCCCATTTGGTATTTTAGAGAGTTTTAGCCACTAATCGGGGAATGGAGATAGAGTCAAGGTGGCCCAAAAAGCTCAGTATGGATGTGAAAGACAATTATTGGAAAAATGCTGGGAAATGGGATGATTGGAACTACTAACAAAACCATAGCGGAAGGGGGGGGGGTTCCTAATACGAGAAGGATAACAAGGAGGAAAATCAGAAGAAAGAGATGGTAAATAGGAGGGGGTACCCAAGTCTATGGAAGGAGGTGAGAGGGAGCCCGAGGGAGATAAGAGTATACTTATAAGGAGGGATCCAAATGTGTAGGAGGAGGAACCTCATCAAATGTAGGAGTAGGGCGAGCAAGTGATGAAGTCCCACTCTCGTGAGAAGGTAAATTAATCATATCCTTAAGGTATGGGGAGTCAGGAGCCTACAAGTACTCACCACCCTATTGAAAGAAATATTCTCATAAAAAGTAACATCAAAAGAGAGACGCATGTGTTTTAATACCGAATCAAAACACCGATACCCCATAGACATTGAGGAGTATCCCACAAAAATGTGCCAAAGATCTTTATCATCTAGTTTGGTATAGAGGGACTACGATCATGGACAAAACAAGTACACCCAAATACACGTGGAAGAATGTGTAATAAAATGCCATCAGGTTGAAGGCATTGTCGAAGCACCTTCCCCCCAAACCTGACTTGGGGTACAATTTATTATAAAAGTGGATTTATTGACAACAAGATGCTAATAGAATTTGGTTACCTTCATACCACTAAAAAAACAATATCGAATTACTGTCATTAGGTGATGATTTTTATATTTTTCCACCCCATTTTGTTCGAGGGTATATGGGCAAGTGATTTGATGCAAGATCCCTTTTTGATTAAGTTGAGATCTAAAATCATTCAAAACATACTCACGCCCATTTTTGGATCGGATATAACGAACCACCGTCTTAAATTGTGTTTTAATCACTTAGAAAAATTGAACAAAGAAGAGGAGAACTTCAGATTTCCTTTTAAGAAGATACAGCTAAGTACACTGAGAATAATCATCAATAAAGATCCTATGATAGCAATGAACAGAAAATGAAGTAACAAGGGATGGCCCCCACACATCAGAATGAATCAAATCAAACATAATAGTATCACGACTCATATGTGGAATATAACTAGTCCTAGTATGCTTGGCGAGCTCATATACTTCACATAAGATTTTTTTGTCCTTACAAGAGAAGGGAATGACAAACACAAGTACTGGAAATTGACATGCCCTAAGCGGGCATGCCATAAGTGCAAAGTACGGAGGGAAACATCATAAGAAATGGAATCTGGTAAGATGGAAGCATTAAGACTAAGGGTAGGAGGTTGCGATGTTGGAGGTTACCCAAAATAGTACAATCCTTCACACTCATATTTCATGCTAATGATCCTCTTCGAACTCAAGTCTTTCGAGAGACAATGTGTAGGAAAAAACACAACAACACAATTAAGATTTTTAGAAAGTTTGCGAATGGATACGAGATTAAAAGAAAAGTTATAACAATGCAAAAAATTGAGGAAAAAGTAATATTATCTGACAAACACACTTCCCTTTGCTATGGATATGTGTACGGGAGTCATCCTCGATACGCACATACTAACAAATAGGAACGATGGGTGAGGAAAGAAGAGATGACTCTCTTTTCATGTAATCAGTGGCTTCGAAATCTAGAATCTAAGTAGACTTCACAGTCTGAAAATGAAAATCGTAGGGGGCACCTAAAGTAATGGTGAAACTGACACTAAGAGAATAATCGACAAATGGCGGAGAAACCACATGAGGATAAGTAGTACCGACTCCTTTGGCTATTCTTGATGAATTGAATAGTTGTATGTAAGAAAATTTATGTTTCAACTCTAGATGATAATGTCAAACTATCTCCTTATCACCACAATAAGATCCAAAAGAAAAAGTACACCCATTAAGGAGGAGACTTCTGGGTATATTTTGCCAATACTCGAATCACCCATAATAACTCAAAACGTGCCCCAAAATTGATTAAACAACAATCTGAAATTATTGAAGGGTAGATTTGTACTAAAAAACAACACGCACTAACCAACAATTATTGGAAAATCATCAAAATCTGTTGCGGGTGCGCATAACAATAAACTATTGCTCAAACGGGCGAAATACATGGAAAAATATCTGAAAAATGCTTTTAAACAACCTGACAACCCCAACAAAAAAATATAATTGCTCATTACATCATAAGGAACACCAACAAACCCTAAAAGCGTGAAGAATTAAGGGTTAAGGTTTGACCCTAAAACAAACAAGAATAAATTCTTAAAAAAATAATATCGGTGAACAGTAATCGTGAATAGTAGGATGTATTGTAATCGTGAATAGTCGATGAACAGTTTTTGTGAATAAAACAATAAACAGTAAAGTGAACAGCACGATGAACAACCCCATCAATAGTTTTAAGGTTAGGGTTTGGGAGAAAAAATATGGAATGGGATTTTATTTTGGCACTGGTACCAAGAAGATTTTTATAATGTAATGGCTTACCAATTGGGAGCTCAATAATGGTATTTATACAAAAAGATTACTATTCTAGAAGGTTTTAGAGACTACAAGACTAAGAGTACATAACTAAGGACCGAAACACGGAGGACCCGATATAAAATGAAAATACTAAAAATAACATAAAATCCAACGAGATTTGTAGTAATTTTTTTTTTTTAAATGTATGGAAATATAAAATATATTAATTAACAACTATACATGGAATTCGTAGCACTTAAGTACCATCCATATTAGCCAAAAATCAAGCATTCATAACTTCATAATACCTATTCTTTACCAAAAGTTATCCACGAGATATATAAAGTTCAAATCAAACCAACACTATATATAAAATAGTGCAGTTTGTGAGTTGATATCGGCTTAGGGATACTAGTGTAAAATATAAAATTCAATTATGGTTATCGATTTTGACACATCATGCAAAGTGATTCGAAATAGACTACGACTTAATGGGTTAAGGTTGACCATTTGTGTATGCGAACCCATAAATGGAAAGATGAGCCAACACAAATATTTAACATCTCGGGCATTCATGGCGTGCCACGTGCGTGCGTATAAGGGCCGGCAAGGGGATTACTACATCATGGTTATGGATATACTCAGGCCTAGTTTATTGGATGTCTGGAACAACAACTTTCATACGATGTTCATTGAAATGGTTTTATGTACTGCCATTGAAGCAATTTCCATCCTAGAAAAGTTTCTCTTCAAAGCGTATGTGCACGGGGATGTAAAACCTGAGACCTTTTTGTTTGGTTCTATGGGAATCCTCGAAGAAAAAGTTGTTTCTCATTGACCTTGGATTAGCCAGCAGGTGGAAAGATGGTTCAACTGGCTTACATGAGAGTTTTGCGATATGCCAGTTTTCATGCACATCTTGGAAAAACTGTAAGTTGAAGGGATGATTAAGAATCTCTTGCATACATATTTCCGTTTCTTCTCCATGGAGGTTGCCTTAGCAGGGTACCAGGGAAACGGCAAAGGGTTCCTCATATGCAAGAAGAAGAAGAAGAAAACTTCTCCCGAAACCCTTTGTTTCTCTTGTCCAGCGTATTTCCATCAGTTTCTTGAGTATGTTGTGAATTTGAAGTTTGATGAAGTACCAAATCACGCCAAATATGTTTCAAGATTATATATCAAGTTGGACATAGAAGAGGACATCAAATGAAAGAGGAATATGATGAGCAACCAAAGAAAAAGGTCCGAATGGGAATGACTGCTACATAAAGGATTAGTGTTTACAATGGTCATCGCCCTATGAAGTAACGATATCACTTTAACGTGCTAAGATTGAGGCTTCCGCAACACATCGAGAAACTGTATGATGATAAAGTGTATGATGACGAGTTATTTATTAGCAGTGTAGTATCTTTTTCAAACCTGTGTGCCCTAATAGTCGATGCGGTGTGAGAATTTACTTCTCAAGTTTATGAACTTTCTCTTAATTTGCTTCCCAAGGAGTGGATTCTGGAACAGTGGGATAAGAGTTACCAGATTAGTGCAATAGCAGGAGCATACAATGGGAGCTAGTTAGTAGTGATGTCTAAGGGTAGCCAATTTGTATAGCAGACCGACAAAGTCAGCGACTCATTTCCATACAAGTGGATAAATAAGAAATGGAAGTAGATGGGCAATCCTTATGTCTCGTGATGCTAGATTTTCTCACGAGGTTGTGGAACTAGATTTCTTGCATCCTAATGAAGTTAGTCATAAGAGATGGGATGGTGGTTCTCAGATCAATCAACTGCTTCGATCAACTGTGATTCTTAGTGTGCCAAGAAAAAACCTCTTGATGTAACGCAAAAAATGTGGGAAGATATTGTGTTTTTATACAAATTATTTTATGATCAAATTAATATATTGGTCAAAGTATGACCAAATATGTATGCATTCCTTGTAGCACGACGAGTCACGTGATATGTTTATTTATTTAAAACAGATAAATGATGAATAATGTCCTTAAAGGTTGTGACTATTCACCATAAGTTGTGACAGTTCATGAAAAACGTTCCTAAAGTGACTGTTTTCTATAAAACACTTGTTTTCATGAAAGACACATCTTTTCATAAAACACCGCTTTGTTTTCTATAAATAGAAGACTTGTCTTCACTTTTAAAATATAGAAAAAAATAACCCACCCTGGTATGCCCCAGCGGTAAGGGCGAGCTTGAGACTCTGTGGTTAGGCGCACGGTGCTGGGTTCGATTCCCCGCTGGTAAGTCAGTATTTAAGCGGGGTGCGTGTGGGAGGTGGGTCCTGCGCAGTACCCCCCCTGTTTAGCTTGCACGGGGGAGTCCTATGGGCTCGTTCGTGTGGAGGTTCAGGGTTATCAAAAAAAAAAAAAAAAAAAAAAAAATATAGAAAAAAGAGAGAAAAAAAATATTTCAATACTTTCCATTTCCAATCGAGTCGAATAGAGTATCAAACATAATTGGTTCGTGGGACACGAACACTAAAGTGCTTCTTGCATGTGCTAAGACCATTTTATCGTGGGAGGCAAATGCTCATTGTTCATTACCGTAAGCACCGTAGCGGGAGCGCATTTTGTCTTAAGGAGAGAGTGTCAAACACTTAACTCGATCATCTTCTTCGCTTGTAAGTTTTCTAGTTGTATTAATTTTATTAGATAAATATGAATTATTTCATATTTTAAATTTGATAAAACACAAAAGTATATATTCTATATAACAATCTTACGACAAAATGGATGTCTAATTGTAGCTTTTGTGTTTATGTCCATTACGTAATTAATTTGACATTTTTGAAAAATATGATATACAATTAGTAGATTGTAAAATATGTTGCTTCCTCTACATCTCCATGAGAGCATTTTGAATACTTTAACAATTTATGTTTGTGGTGTTCTTTTTTGAAATCACCCGCTTAATCAAAACATGTAGCTATGGTAGTTCCTTATCTCCCGTGTATATAATATGAAGTATAATAAAGGCATAAAATGGAGATGATAATGATGCTAATATATATACAAAGGATTGGTGAGGAAATATAATGCTTACATATTTGTTTTAAGTTTGTTAAAAACAAAATTTCCCCAACAGGTCTACTTTGATGTTAGATATATAAGAGAGTGTATTGATTGTTTTTAAAATTTAACGGATCTTATCAAACTCATCTAGTTCACAAGAGAATAAATGGTTACATGTTTGTCTTCTTTGATAAACATTTCTTCATGCAGAAACCTTAAACATATAAAGGCTTCACCTTTTTCAACTTTATTTTAGACAATTTTAAGATCTCACTAGGGATAAAAGACAATGGGTTTTCAAAGTCTTTTTTTTGTCGATTGGTGCAATTTACCGATCCATTCAAGAAAGACATTTGTTTAATTCAATTAATGCCTATTCAGTATCGTCTTTTAGTGGTCATTGTTGGAGAATTGGATTAACCATCCATACGAATAGTAACATTTATTAATGTCTTTTGGAATAAGGACAACTAGTGTTAGAGTTTTGATATGGAAAGAATGAAGTATATTAATTAATTTTTGCAAGGTACGTTTTCGAAATGCTTTCTTTTAGGCAAAATTTCTTCCAATCCGATTGAGACAGAACCGCGAATACACTATGGGTTTTATAGAATCTGCCTTTAGGATACAATGCAGTGTATGAACAATTATTCGATTCAAACTATGCACTATATGATCAATCCGAGAACACTCTGAATTTGTAATCTGATAATGCCAAAATATAGAAGACGGATAGAGGAGAAATTAGCAATTTTCGGTATTCAAAACAGAGGTCTGGAACTCTTTTTATAGCCATTTCTGTGATTGTTCTTCAACAGTCACAGCTCTTCATGCTACGACTCAGCAACCGTTGGATCGTACCTGTTTGGAATAGCTTCGATCTAATGGTTCTGATTAGGCATCCCATCGTAAGCGAATGGACATCCCCTACACGAAATGCTACGAGTTCATCTCACGATTCAGATCAAGTCGTTTCGGATTTTAAACCCTTTGATAGGATCGTTTAATCACAATCGTTGATCTGTTTTACCTCGTCAAAACTTTAGGCTCCCACGCTCCAAGTGACGATGCGAAGTGCTAAGTGTGCGTCAAAGTGCGCAATGCACCCTAAGTCGCCCAATCGCACTTTCGCGCGCCGTGTGTCGAGCTGACGCGGGTCGCATGTCGCGGTTGGACCGCGATGCGTGGGATCATTGCCCCTTATTTGACTTGTCAACTAGAAGTTTAGTTTTCTTTAGTTGATATACCACCACTTTTTGAGTTACTCTTCCAATGTGGGACAATATGAGATTTTGAGCACTCCCATATCTTTCACACTCATTTGCTCATGTTTCTTCCTTCTAAAATAAAACCCAAACTATGTTTAAAATAAAACACCAATTAATATAATAAAATATTAACAACTAATGTTTAAAATAAAACATCTATTAATATAAATAAAATATTATATTGTATAGATATTTATCCAACATTCCCCCACCAATTTTAATATACACAAGAGAGCAAAAAAAATAAAAATAAATAACTTTTGGCACTATCGCTAAAATCTAGTACATAAATGAGAAGTGTATTTATGACTTGAACTTCGATATAGTGTAAATAATTCAAAGCTTCATCAAGGTGCTGTGGTGAACGTATCCTGAACCAAGGACCTTTTGAGACGAGCCAGAACTATCACACATATCGATTTATGAGTTTATAAGTGTTCTTCTAACATGCAATTTTATGGACTTGTGCTAATCCTGATTTCACGAGCACTTTATGATCGGTCTTGATTCCATAGAAAGTGGCCACACTTTCGACACTCGTATAGGTAAATCAACTTTAGTGATTCTGCGAGTCACACTTATATGATTTATTAAGAAGTAACCTTCATCCTCTAACATGCAGAAAACTAACACTAGGCACATAGGAATGGAACTTTTGTATAAAATTCCTAGTGTTCCATAACTATAATTTAACTTATTTGTACCACATTGAACCCTATCTATATTTTCAAGATATGAGTTTTGTTCGCATTAAATATAGTTGTGTTTATTTAATAGACTTTAGTCCCATTCCTTTTGAGGTGATATATATCATCTCCTTAACAAGACCTTTAGTAAAAGGATCTGCTAAATTCTTGTTCGTTTTAACATAGTCGCCTGTAGTTACTCCGTCCTTGAGTAATTTTCCTATAATTTGATGCCTTAAACTAATGTGTCTAGATTTTTCGTTGTAAGTTTTGTTCGAAACTTTATAAATCGTGGCTTGGTTATCACAACTTATCATAATAGAAGGAGATGGCTTTTTCCATAAAGGAATATCATACAACACATTTCTAAGCCATTCTGCTTCTTTACATGAATCTGTTAGGGCTATAAATTCAGATTGCATTGTTGAATCTGACACACATGTTTGTTTTTTGGATCCCCAAGAGATAGCTGCTCCTCTGGCGAAAAAATCCAGCCAGTTGTTGACTTGGATTTTGATTCAAGATTAATCCAACTTGAATCACTATATCCTTCTAAAACAGATGGATATCCTACATAATGTAAGTCATAATCCAAAGTCCTCTTCAGGTATCTAAGTACCCTAGAAATCACATTCCAGTGCTCTTGTCCTGGATTACTTGTAAATCTACACAAGACACTCACTGCATAAGCAATGTCTGGTCTAGTGCAATGCATGGCATACATTAGACTCCCAATAATACTAGCATATTTAAGTTGGTCCATAGCACACCCAATATTTTTCATTAATTTGATACTAGGATCCACTGGTGTAGCAGCTGGCTTAAGTTAAAAATGATTATATCTTTTAAGAATTTTTCTATATAATGAGATTGAGATAACGCTAGAGAATTATCATTTCTCACAAATTTTGATTCCTAAAATCACATCAGCTTCTCCAAGATCTCTCATATCAAATTTTGATGAAAGAAACCTTTTGTTTTCTTCACCATATTTGATATTAGACCCAAATATTAACATGTCATCCACATATAAGCAAATAATAACACCAACACCATTCTCAAATTTACTATATATACATATGTCGGCATCATTAACTTTATATCCATGGGATATAACAATATTATTAAACTTCTCATGCCATTGCATAGGAGCTTGTTTAAGGCCATAAAGAGATTTAACCAGTTTACACACTTTATTTTCTTAGCTAGGCAAAACAAACCCTTCGGGTTGTTCCATATAAATCTCTTCTTCTAAATCACCATTTAAAAATGCAGTTTTAACATACATTTGATAAATAACTTAATTATGAATAGAAGCAAGAGATATTAATATCCTAATGGAAGTGATTCGAGCAACAAGAGTATATGTATCAAAGTAATCAATTCCATGTTTTTGCTTATAGCCTTTAACAACTAATCTTTCCTTAAATTTATTTATAGAACCATCCGGATTTAATTTTCTTTTAAATAACCATTTGCACCCAATAAGTTTAGCTCCAAGGGGAAGATAGGAAATAACCTAAGTTTGATTTGACAAAATTGAGTTCATTTCATCATTGATTGCTTCTTTCCAAAAGACAACATCCCTAGATGTTATCGCTTCATGAAATGTTGTATGTTCATCTTCTATATTAAGAACAAATTTAGTTTTATTCTTAGTTACATTTAAATCCTCTTCAATAAGATAAATAACAAAGTCGGGCCCAAATATTTTTTCAGTTCTTTGTCTTTTACTTCTTCGCGGGTCAACGTCATTTGTTGGTTCTGAAGAAGATTTTGTTTGTGAATTTTCTTTTGAAGGTGAGGAGTCAACAATAGGATTTTTATTTTCTAAACCTTGATTCAAAGTAATAAACTTTATTAGATTTTCAAAGAATTTCACATCTACTGACTCAATGATTTCTTGAGTTTCAAGATTTAAAAATCTATAAGTCGTGATGTTACTAGAGTATCCAATAAAAACACATTTGTAAGTCCTATTTCCTAGTTTAGGTCTTTTAGGTTCGGGTTTTCTCACATAAGCAAGACATCCCCAAACTTAAATACGTTTAAGATTAGGCTTACGATTAAACCATAGTTCGTATGGGGGTAATATCCTTGTTTTTCAATGAAACTCTATTTAAAATATAAAATGCGGATAAAACCGCTTCTCCCCACATCGACAAAGGTAAACCATAACTGATTAACATTGCATTTATCATTTCAACTAAAGTCTTATTTTTTCTTTCCGCTGTTTCATTTTGTTGTGGCGTATAAGGCGCCGTAACTTGATGGATTATTCCATGAGTAGTACAAAATTGTATAAACTCACTCGGGTAATATTCACCACCCCTATCGGATCGTAGGACTTTAATTTTCCAATTTCGTTGAGTTTCAACTTCTACTTTAAAAATAAAAAATTTCTCGAAAACTTCATCTTTACTTTCAAGCAAATATGTATATGCATACTTAGAGTAATCATCAATAAAAGTTAAGAAAAATTTATTTCCACCACGAGTCATATTACTCTTCATATCACATATATCCTCTCAACAGATCTAAATGACTTTATAGTTATCTTCGATTGAGCACAAATTTCACATTTATAAAGGTTATCAAATTTATAATCCGAGATTAGTCATATTTTTAATACTTTTATAATTCACATGAACTAATCTACTATACCATACAGAAATTGACTCAACCATATAAGCAAAACTAATATTATTGATTACATTAATTTTGATTATGCCGTTACAAGAGTACCCTTTGCCAATAAATTGGCCATTCTTAGATAAGACAAACTTATCAGACTCATACACTAGTTTGAAACCTCTTTTGTTGAGAAGATCCCCAGACACAAGATTTTTACACATATCATGTACATGAAGTACATCAATTAAAGTAAGAGCCTTTCCAGAAGTTAATTTCAATTCCACAGTGCCTTTCCCAACTACATTTGTGCGAATATTATTTGCCATCTTCACTTCTTTTCCATCAATTTCTTGATATGTTTTGAATAAAGATCGGTCTTTGCATATGTGGACCGTTGTACCGGTATCCAGCCACCGTCCACTTTCATTTTCAATTGAATTCTCTTCGAATACACTAGCAATAAGATCTTCAACATTGTTGGATTCCTTCGACCCTTGTTTTTCCTTGAATGCCTTCTTTTTAAGACAACATTCTCGAGAATAATGGCCCGGTTTGTCACAGAAAAATCATTTGCCTTTCTTTTTCTTATTTGCACCTTGGTTCTTGAATTTTGAATCTTTCTTTGCTTTGAATTTTGAGTCTTTGGTATTATTGGATTTTTGATCCTCAACCATACTAGATTTTGAACGACTCTCACATTGTTCATCCTTCTTTTCTCGAATACGAGTATCATCTTCACTACGAAGGTGATGAAGAAGGGATTCCACAGTATAAGTCTTTTCATCTTGATTAATTTTCTTCTTAAAGCCGTTCCAAGAGGTTGGAAGTTTTGAAACAATCACCCATACATAAAATTCATCTTGAAGATTAATTCCAGCGGCTTTAAGGTCACCAACAATCTGTTGGAGTTCATGTGCTTATGCAACGACATATTTATTATTACTCATTATAAAATTCATATAGTTAGAAATCAGAAACTTACGATTGATCGCTTCCTCGTATTGATACTTTGTCTCTAAAGCCTTCCATAATTCCTTTGCTGTCGAAATCATTCGATGAGCACTATAAACAGTTTGAGACAAAGCATTGAGGATGTGTCCTCGACACATAAATTCATTTTCTTTCCTCTTCACACATTTTTGCTTTATTTCTTCGGGTGTGGGCTCGGGAATTTGCTCAAGGTTGTCATATAGAATGTATGCTAGTTTTAGTGATGTGAGGAAGAACATAACTTTCTCTTGCCAATGGGTGAAATTTCTGCCATCAAAACGGTCGAGTCAGATTAAGTCTTGACTCATGACTTGGATAGATTGTGTCACTGTTCCTTCCATTTGAGTGGAGTTATAAAATTTTTTTTTGCCTAAAATTGTTGGAGTTTTGATATGGAAAGAATGAAATATATTAATTAATTTATGCAAGGCACGTTCTGGGAACGCTTTCTTTTTGGCAAAATTTCTTCCAATCCGGTTGAGACAGAACCGCGAGTACAATATGGGTTTTATAGAATCTTCCTTCAGGATACAATGCAATGTATGAACAATTGTTTGATTCAAACTATGTACTGTATGATCAAACCGAGAACACTCTGAATTTGTAATCTGATAATGCCAAAATATGGAGGACGGAGAGAGGAGAAATTAGCAATTTTCGATGTCCAAAACAGACGTCTGGAACTCTTTTTATAGCCATTTCTGCGACTGTTCTTCAACAGTCACAGCTCTTCATGTAGCGACTCAGCAACCGTTGGATCGTACCTGTTTGGAATAGCTTTAATCTAACGGTTCTGATTAGGCGTCCCATCGTAAATGAATGGACATCCCCTACACAAAATGCTACGAGTTCATCTAACGGTTCAGATCAAGTCGTTTCAGATTTTAAACCTTTTGATCGGATCGTTTAATCACAACCGTTGATTTGTTTTATCTCGTCAAAACTTTACGCTCCAAGCGACAATTCGAAGTGCTAAGTGCGCGTCAAAGCGCGTAATGCGCCCTAAGTCGCCCAATCGCACTTTTGCGCGCCGCGTGTTGCGATTGGTTGTGCTTAAGTACCACCGCAATGCGTGGGATCATCGCCCCTTATTTGACTTGTCAACTAGAAGTTTATTTGTCTTTAGTTGATATACCACCACTTTTTTAGGTACTCTTTCAATGTGGGACAATATGGGATTTTGAGCACTCCTATATCTTTTACACCCATTTGCTCATGTTTCGTCCTTCTAAAATAAAACCCAAACTATGTTTAAAATAAAACACCAATTTATATAATAAAATATTAACAACTAATGTTTAAAATAAAACATCAATTAATATAAATAAAATATTATATTATATTGAAATTTATCCAACAACTAGTTCCACAACTTTATCAATTAATTTAATTGTAGTAATTATTATTTGGTCTATAACCATTGCATGTATAATTAAGTGATCAGACATGATAATAGTTTTAATTATACATTAATTGATTATTTTTTATATATTCATAATTTTTATATGTCGAAAAAGGATATATATTATATGACGTGTATAAATAGAAAATTTTATTACTTTAAATACACTTAACAATATGTGTTTGAAAAGTCATGATTATGTGACATATAAAAGTTTTGCATAATTTTTATATCATGGAGATGCGATGGTATCGAATGATGTTGTCACTCGTTTAGTGACATGATAGTGATGTGTATTCACGTGGTAGTTTCATGTGTGCATATACATGTATCAAATATGTTTGATCATGCCTTTGGTGATGTATATGTTGACATGCCTCTTATGAGACTCTATAAGTGACGTAAAGTGACAATAACATTTATAATGACGTAATGGTCACGTGTGTGGTCACATGCATATGTGCTAGTATAATTTTAGTAATAATTTTTTTTAATATTATATCGATTGCATGTTTCAGTTTCAATATTAGAAATTTGTTTAAATATATTGATTATTTTGTATTGACATTCTTTTGAATATCTAAAACTGAAAAGGTGTGTCCCGAATAAAGTGATTTTGAATACATTTATTCATGCAACTAAAATATATTTGTCCAAATGTTCAAATGGACAATAAAAGTGTGTTTAAAGTATACTTAAATACACTATATATTGGCGGTAAATATTTTTTTTCCATATAAGATCATATACATAACTTATGGAGTGTGATGTAATATCTGAGCCATGATTTTTTTTAATGACCTCATTCGAATTAATAGTGATAATTTCACTTGGAAAGAGTCAAAATTAAATACCAATTTGTTGTGCTCTTACATCGAAAATAAATAAGTAAACAATGATGTGTTGTCACATGTTTAATGACATGTATATTATCACATAATAATCATGTGTCTGATTATGTGTTGAGATCTAGTCACATGTGTGGTACTATATTTATTCACATGGTTTTTAAGTGCACTTTACGCGAAGTAAAGCGAAAATAATATATGTGATCATATTATGGCCTCTAGTGTGGCTATATGTATATGTGTGATAGTATTATTTTAGTGTCATTACATAATTTTTGGGTTGTTATATCAAACAATGTTTAGTGCAATATGGTGACACAATTAGTTATTCATCGATGTATTGTGCACCAAATTAAATGAGAATACATGAACGAAAATGTGATATATTTAGTTATATGAAATGAGCTGAATTTCATGCATATATTTAGTTACATAAAATCTTTCATTATTGTGATAATAATGTAATCTCAATATTACATTTAAATTTGTTTTAATCTCCCATGTCACAAAAAACTATAATGCATTGTCCGTTAATGTTGGTACGTGTGTTAAACATTGCAATGCATCCATTCTTTTGACTATCAGAGAAATGAATATGCACTATTGTTTAAAATGATGTGAACCAACATGTTGAAAATTTGAGAATATTAAATTCCACACATAATAAATTAAAAAGTCCTATAGGTTAGGAATTTGTTATGTTTGCATAATTTTATATAGTTGATGCCATGCTGTGGCATCCGATGACGTAATGTCCTGTAATGAAAATTGAGGTGTGTAATGATATACCATTCTTACGTATAGAAGCCTATTGGATATTTATGGCATGATCGTATATCTTTAACGATATAATTTTTATGTAACATTCAATTGATGTTAACATTGAGAAAAAATAATACAATTTGTATTGATATCATGGTGCTCATTTTTTTCATGACGAAAGACTTGAAAGAGTGGATATGCTCACTATATTAAATATTATCAAATGAGATGAAGATTGCAAAAGATGTGAGAATATTTTGTTGATATAACATGATACATTCCTTTTAGTAATATATAAATTTCATTTTGGAAGTATCTTATACTTTCAAGTAATGCGTTTGTCGAACGTGTTCTTCAATGGAGAAAAATTAGTGTTTCATGATTATAGATCTATTTATGGATTTATGATTCAAAATTCAGAACCGAGTGGTTTAACGACTGGTTTAAAGATGGTATAGAATTAAATCATAAATCCATATAAATGATCAAGGGATTCATAACCGATCGGTAGGTAGAATCAAATTATGGTCTAATTAGAAACTTAAGCGTAATTTCAAGAATCTACAACTAGTGAACTCAAAGAAGGACAAGTAACCAAATGGTTTTGAGGCATATATATTATGTGTGACACAACTTGAGTTGAATACCAAGATTTGTCACACATGCATTTGTATGGCTATGAAATGATAATGAATGTACCATTAAATGTTGAAATTACTAAAGTAGAGAAACTTAAATGGGCATATGTGTTGGTCCAAATAAACATGTATGGGGCAATACATAGTTTTATGTGCTAAAGTCATTGCATTTTAAAGGAAAAAATAAAGTCATTGGAGGTTGAGAATAAACATAGCAATTTCGTATAATTTCAAATTTATGTTTCAAATTGTGGGGGAAGCAAGTTATATTCTCAACCCATTAACTCCCACTATAAAAAAATTTATGGGAACGGTTGAGAATCTTTGTATGAATTTGTCTAGAGAGATAAATGTGGGGGTATTTATCTAACGCGATGATTTCTATCTAAAAATAGAAACAAAAGATGATTCCTATTGAAAGTAGGATAAAAACTACTGAATGTGTATTATTTGATTGTATAAGTGCATTTAATGTAGCATGTACACAAATATTTAGAATGAAGATAATGGATCAAAGAGTCTAAAGTACAAATGAGTTTTCAGTATCCATATGGGTTACTAAGATATAAGTGACAAATGACATAAACATTAGATAAAATATGAATATTATTTCTTAGAAAGCAAGGTACCTTGACAATTTTAAAGAGGATAGTCACGACTAATTAGTCATGACATACGATCATAAATAAATCTCTCCATGTTAGTGATAACATTAGGCCTAATAAGATAACTGCGGATCCACTAAGAAGAGAGTAAGATAAGTACATCAAGGGGAATGATCTTAAAGCCGGTTAAACATAAAAGAATTGCCATAATGGAAACCCAACCTAAATGATTAGAGATCCCAAGAATTAGGTTCAACGGGACAACCTAATTATGTGCGATTCAGTTAGCATTGAGAAGAAAAATTCTTCATCTCATTCCTAGGATGAGTCAGTGCACTATCTGCCACGTGCAACATGATAAATTTTATTTTTAATGATTTCTATATCTTGAACATATGAGTAGGGGTGGTAAACGGAAGGATACGGATCGGATATCATATTTTCCATATTCGTACCCGCTATCTGGATGCACTATCCGTATTCGTATCCGTATCCGCCCGGATAGTTAAAACAACTATCCATATTCGTATCCACTCGAATACCTCGGACACGGATAATATTCGTATCCGTTTACATTGTTTAGCCATTGCAAAAAATAACTATTAAAGTATCAAATTCAATGAAATTCAATCCAATCCAAATAAATATATAACAAAATTACTACCTCCTAACATCAACAATTATGGCTTCCATAATGATAATATGGCTTAAAACCATTCATACTTTACAACCATATAAGATGTCATCCAAAAAAATAACAGTAGAAGTCCATAACAGTAGATATAAATATGCACCTATTAGATAAATCAAATTTATTGAGAATGATAACCTCATGGATCTTGTAGTCTTCAAAACATATTGATATTGTTATTTTAATAACTATACATTTTTATTTTCTATATAATATACTTATTTTTAACTTTAGTTCCCATCACAATTAAAAGCATCTCTTTACTTTTTTATTTCTCTCCTACATTTATTAATTATTTGGAAACTAATGAACAACCACATGAACAATATATAAATAAAGTTATGTATTTTTATTTTTATTTTGTATGTACCTATTGTTGCCAAATTTCTATTGCAGGAGAAGGTGATGCGCAACGGAGGAGCGGAGGAGTCATGCGCAGCGGAGGGCTTGATGAGAAGCGATGGCGGGGTTAATGAGCAGCGGAGGGCTGATACGGCGGACGGAGAGGTGGCGGAATGAGGGTTTTTTTGTTGAGTGAAATGAGAGTTTATTTTCTCTTGTTTTGTACGAAAGAGAAATGAAATGAAATTAGTTTTTATTTTTATTTTGAGTGGAGTATGTGTTCTTTAGTGGGTGTATGTTGTGTGTGATAGGGTGTATTGTAACTTTAGTGTAACTCCATGATAATATACCCAATAAAATAATAATAATAATAATAATAATAATAATAATACATGGTATTTTATAATATACCCGATAAAATAATAATACATGGAATTTTAAAATATACCCAATAAAATAAGGGGCATATACCAAATAGTCCCTCGAACATTTTTAACACACGTTTAATCCAAGCCTTTTTATTTTGCTCCAAAAAGTCCTTCACCATGCCGCTGACGCGGACCTTTAAAAACATGAGAATATTAGTTGAATGGGTGTTTGAGGGACCTTTTGGTACAAAATTAAAAGCTTGGACTAAATGTGTATTAAGAAATATTTGAGGGACTCTTTGGTATTTAATCCATAAAATAATAACTTTAGGATGTTATTGTTTTGAGTAGAGTATGTGTTTGTTTTGTTTTAAGGAATAAACGATTAAGGTTTTTTTCTAATATTATTTTATTAGTAATACAAATACTAATATTATTAGTAATATTTTAAACATATATTTGACGGATACGGATATCCGGTCAAACGGATATCGAGTAAAATGGATACTTTACATCGGATACGGATTATCCGTGTCGGATACTAGTACTATCCGTATCCATTTTCTCGGATATTTTTCTTGAGTATCCATATTCGTATCTATTTTCATATTTTCGAATAAATATCAGCAAATTCGGATTCGAATATCGGACGGATGCGGATTTTTGAATATCCGTTTACAACCCTACATATGGGTCAAGTGGGGTATTAACATGATACTCTTTATACAAATCACATATGTGAGTGAGAAGGGGCCACTTCTATGAGAATAATCAACGGCTACATTGCTAAATTCTCTAACGCGCTAATGAAATCAGGAGGTGTCCAAGGACAAAACGGACACAACAATGAGAACCAAGAATGTTCAGAGAAGGACTGTGTGAATTCTATTGTCTCTGTTTATACAAAAAGGTTGATTAATTCAAGATATCGCGTTCATTGATTGGCCAATAAACCCGATAGTCTCTCACTAAGAAAGAATCAAGGCCAAAAGCTATATTTACTGATGCAGTTCTTTTCCACCGATACTCTGTCTAGTTTGTCTTAATGTTCAATTGATTCTTCACCCAAATTTCATTCATGTGGGGGATTGTTGGAAAATATTGTGTTTTTACACAAATTATTTGATAACCAAATTAAAATATTGGTCAAAGTAGGACCAAGTACGTACATGTTCCTTGTAGCACGACGAGTCACGTGATATATTTATTTATTTAAAACGGATAAATGATGAATAAGAAATTTGGTTTCAAAGTGCCCCATTTATGCATGAAATTCATTGGGAAATTTTATTTAATTTTCTGGGACGAATTTTCGTACTGTCGCTAAAAGTTGTGACTGTTCGCTGTATAGTGACTGTTTTTCAGAACCGTCCCTAAAGGTCGTGACTATTCACCTTAAGTTGTGACATTTCATGAAAAACGTCCTTAAAATGACTGTTTTCTATAAGACACTTGTTTTCATAAAAGACACATCTTTTCATGAAACACTACTTTGTTTTCTATAAATAGAAGACTTGTCTTCAATTTTAAAATATAGAAAAAAGAGAAAAAAATATATTTAAATACTTTCCATTTCCAATCGAGTCGGATAGAGTATCAAACATAATTGGTTCGTGGGACACGCACAGTGAAGTGCTTCTTGCATGTGTCGAGACCGTTTTATCGTGACAGGCAAACGCTCATTGTTCATTACCGTAAGCACCGTAGAGGGAGCGCAATTTGTCTTAAGGAGAGAGTGTCAAACACTTGACTCGGCCATCTTCTTCGCTTGTAAGTTTTCTAGTTGTATTAATTTTATTGGATAACATGATTTATTTCATATTTTAAATTTGATAAAACACAAAAGGATATATTCTATATAACAAGAAACTCTTTGGACTACTACATTTCCTAGTGCTTATGCTAAGGCGAAATGGTCAAAAAATCTTTATATTGCATCCATATGTTATCGTCGAACTGCATCATGATCTGCCATAACCTTGTCGAAATGGATAATAATCTTTTGTTATTTATGCAGTTACGTCTAGTCGATGTCATTTGGGAGTGTTAGTTTATGAAAAATTTACTTTGTTGAATGCATCTGCACAAGCCTATGTTTTTATTGGATGGTCTAAAGGGGAACAAGCAATTTTAGATTTAAAAAAAAAACTTGTGTAGAAAAAAATAGTTTTTTATTATTATTTTTTAAATAATTAGATGACCTTTAACATAAATTTGCTAATATTAAATTTAATGATTTTTTTGTCTAGACGGTCTTAGTCCATAGAAAATATTAGTAAACAAGAATTAAAATTTTAGTTCACAGGTCATGCAAGGGTTTTAGAAATGTTACTATCATGCGGAAGCGTGTCAACAAATGATACTGATTGTAACCCCAAATAATAATATGGCACACTCACAATAAAAGTATAATGAGTAGAAAAACACACACACAAGAGAAGACAAAATATTTAAGTGGTTCACTAATTTGGCAACGTCCGCTGACACTCGGATCAATTCACTATTGCAAATGAGTTTCAAAAGAGACTCTCATAAATACACTCCAAATGAAAAATACAATGTGTATTTTTCTACACAAATGTGTATACTCAAAACTCCAAATGAACTCTTTTTCATTCTCTAACTCTTCTTAGCGTTTGATATTTTGGTGTGTTTAATCCTTCTCAAGAGGGTCATTTTTATAGCTTCTTGGCATTCACACTATACCAAATTTGCCGAATCATCACGTTCATTGACCTTGACAAGTTCAACTTGTTAAGGTCAATGATTGTGACAATTCTGGGGGTGACAACTTTTGTTGTCACGGTCCTTGACCTTAACAAGTTTTGTCACGGTTAAGGACCGTGACAAACCCGTGAATTTAAAAAAAATTGTCATGGTCATTGACCGTGAAAAGTCCTTGATAAGTTTTCTTTGTCACGGACTTGTCACCGTCAATGACCGTGACAATTCTGGGCAGAATTGAAAAAAAATCTGCTGGGCAGTATGGCCACTGCCACTGCCCAGCAGTATATTTGTACCTGTTATAACAACATTGTACCTGTTCAAACATCATATATCCAAATAAAATAGAGATAATGCAAATATACATTCAAAATAGAGACAATTGCATCACGATATAATCCAAATATAATTCAAATGTAACAACTTAATACAATTCAATTAAAATAATGTCACTAAATGTCTGGGGTAAGGTTAGTTCTGAGGAGGTGAGTAGGTCACACGATATACGAATTGACACACCAACCAATATACATCGTGCCGCATTGTTTGCGCAACCACAATGGTGAGTTCTCCTTCCCGAGCATCACATGTGTGATGAGCACCTTGGACTCGATGTCTTGAAGCGAACGTCCATGAACTGGCATGCCCTGGACGGTATTCGGGTCCCTCAACCTCCTCCCTATCCGCTGGCCATCAAATATGTCCAGTATAAACATGCTCGACCAACCAAGTGTTGATATCAGTTGGTCAAAGGGAGAAAAATAGGGGAGTGGATCGTTAAAGTCCGCACGTGTCGGCGATGAAGCAATGAGGTCCACATCCTCGTCATCCTGCACCTCCTCCTACACCACCTTCTCCTTCCCTTTCCCGTTATGGTTTTCGCCCAACGAAGGCTTCATGAATGATAACATATCTTGGACCGTCATCTCCAAATGGGACAACTTCGCGTCATGCGAGTCCACCGTTCAAGCCAACCCGGTATCGCTTGTCTCCAATCCGATGATCCTAGATTTGGCCACCCGCGAGCTCACCCCCTTGTCCTCCCCTTGCAATCAGCGCCAAGAACTTGGCTGAGTGCGTCTGTGGACAAAGATGCCTTATCGACATTAGACTGCGACTCATGCACTTCCTTAAGTTTTGCCTAAAACGACAAAAAGTACATGATTAGTAAAATAAGTAAATAAAAAAATTATAACGTAATTAACAAAAAGTAAACTGTCGGATTACTACAATCGTGGTCGCGATGCTCTAAGACACCTCCTTATCCTTCACCTTCTTCGTTCGAATAACCACATAAGTATCGAGCCTCCCCTGAAATAAAATAAAGTAAAATTAGTATCGGCCCCGCAAAGTAAAATAATGGAGAATAATATATTTCTGTAGTTATAGAAAAATTAAATCTTATTATCATCCTATGCTCCACCTCGGCATAAGACGTCCGGACGAATTAGTGCACGTCCATCCTAATGGACTCTCGGGTCTTTCCAAAGTACCGGTCCACATATGTTTCTTCCACGTCTTATGTTGCTCCCTCAACTGCTCCAAGACGGAATCGCGTTGCTTTGGATCCAGGCTGAATTGTTCCTGTCCAACAAATACAATGTTAGTTGCGAATAAATATAAATATAAATATAAAATAAAATTTGAATCGAAATCGAAATTGAAATTGAAATATTCATATAAATATAAATATAAATATAAATACATTACCTGTAGTGCCACCCAAATCGCTAACTTGAGATCATTTGGAACCTCCCTCCAACTAGTGTACCCCGGGCCGATGATCATCTTTACCAGCTCGAGGGATCTCGCTAATATCCCCTTCTTGTTCTCAATGTCCATCCCTAATTTTCTATATTTGGAGAGCCTAGGGGCCGAGGAGCCCTCGTCGCCTTCGCTACCACCGAGCCCAGACGACATCATCATAATCAGCATTATCATCCTCACCTTAATACCTAAAGGAGACATTTGCTGTAAAAAAATGTTGTTATTAGTTCAAATCAAAATGAATTAGAAGAAGACATGCAAATATGTACAATTACTACAAATCCAAATGAATTGTTACTGTTTAACACCTCAATTCTGAATTCCAAAACAACAACATCTAGCTCATAATATGTACAATTACTAAAAATCCGAAACATCCCCACCCCCTCCCCTACTTCCCACACACACGCACACTATACAAGAGTGAAAATGATAAAGTGAAAATCAATTAAAAGCATTAAAAATGGATTGATAAAGTACAAATTGGAATATTTATTACAAATTGAAAAATTATTTCAAATTCGGGTTATCATAAAAAATGGATTGATATTGTCATCCACACTACTATTTAGATGCTTTTGCGCGTGTAGGATAATTGACCACGGCTTGTTGTTGATATACTCCAAGTAGAACACTTGGTTAACCTTTTGAAATGCACAAACAAACGGCTCATCGCTCATGTGGTCGTTGCTCTTCAACTTGGACAAGTTAACCATGATCAAATTGGTGACATGATCAACTTTACAAGAATTTTTATCCTTAACTCTTACCCAATCACAGTAAAATACAACCTCTTTGAAGCTTATATAATCCAATTCAAATATATTTTGAATTGCACCATAGTAAGTCATTTCAGCTTCAACGAGGTTTTTATCTTTTGCGCTCGCTCAAAAGAAAGCAAGAGCCTTGTATGAAATGCTCGAGTTCTGTACATTTGTAATTTCCTCATACACTTTTGCGCCGAATACGTAACCATTCAATCGATACTTTTTGTACTCTTATTCCACGAATAAGGGTCCAGTGGCTAGACGAGCAAGCCTTGATGTCGCATCACCCGTCTTTAAGAGCTGAGAATATAGATAAATTAATTAGATTAGTTGTAAAGTTTAAGTGTAATGTAACGTTATATAACGACCATTTTCATTATAATTACCTCTTGTGACAACCACAACCTAAATTCGCTGTCTGATTGTACCATTATTTTTCATCTTTTATTGTTCTCACAGGCTTCATATTTTTTACATATTACAAAATTAATCATGTATAAAATAATCTAAAATATTCTGAAATAATGTTAAACATTAAAATAATTTAAACTTATTTTTTCCATTCTTTGACATCTTCATGTGTGTCAAATTGACAACGAGCTACTTGTTTATGTTGCAAACTCATTAATTTCACTCGTTTTCCCATCACATGACCACCATTATCGACGAACTCATCAGTGTCATCAACGCTGGTCGAGTCAGGCATATATTCCCGAGTATATAGTGATGACTCTACGGTGATGTATTCCACTGGAATTGATCCTGCAATGTATCACATATTTTGACGTAATCTTTAAAAACTTTCATCAATCTTTCAAACGGATGCATCCACCGATATCTAACTGGACCACAAAGAAGTGCCTCATTGCATAGGTGTACCAACAAGTGAACACTTATGTCAAAGAATGCTGGGGGAAAGTACTTCTCCAATAATCAAATCGCTTCTATCACCGTCAATTTTATGGCCACTATGTGTTCTCGATTGACTACCTTCTCACACAAGAGTGAAAAGGTAATACTAATTTGCATAATAGCCCTCCGCAAAATCCTTATGCTTGGAGAAACAGTGCTTAAATAATAGAGGAACCAATTGCATGATCATATGCCAATTGTGGGACTTACACTTATGTATATCATGAGTAGCATAATTCACAATCCTTTGCAAGTTGAATAAAAAATTAGATGGATGCTTCAAATTATATATTGTGTCTAAAAGCACCTTCCTTTCCCCACTCGTCAAAGTAAACGCACCAGGGGGAATTATTGTCCTTCCCCTGCTATCTTCTTTCAACCATATTTGTGACTTTATTTTCAACGATTTAAGATCTTTTTGTGTATAGACACCCCATTCTAATACCCCCTAACGTTTCCTAAAGTCCCTAGCACCTCCCTTCATCATTCCAAACCTAAGTCATACCCTGGGTACTGACCTAAAGGCCATCGAACACTCCCAGGCTCTGTTTGACAAAAAGTCAAACTCTTCAGCTTGATTGAGACTGAATGAATCTTTGAAGGGAACTGGATCCCCTTTCCAACGGTCTACCTCGTGTGTGATTCTAACTTATGATACGGACGAACGATTCATTTTCCCCTGAAACTTGATCAGGAGGTCACCAGACGCTCCCAGGCTCCGTTTGACCAAAGTCCACTCTTCAGCTCGATCGAGACAGAATGAATATTCGAAGGGCACTGAAACCCCTTTCCAACGGTCCGCCCCGTGCACGATTCTAACTTACGATACGGACGAACGATCCGTTTTACTCTGAAAGGTCACCAAACGATTCCAGGCCCCGGTTTACCAAGTCAACTCCCCAAATCGAGTCAAACTCTTTGGAATGTCGAAGTACATCTCCTTACCTTTCCAAGATCCGCCCCGTGCATTATTTCAACTTACCATGAGGATGAACGATCCATTTGCATCCGACGATCTCCCGTCTAAAGGACCGACGATCGCTTCCGAGCCACATTTAACCCAAAGACAATTCCCGGACTCGGGAGCAGTCCAAATACTTTCGAAGGTCTCTAAAGTACCTTTCCAACAGTTTACCCCGTTCACCATTCGAATCAACGATTTGCGCTCTACGATCGATTTTTTAAAGGAACCTTAAAGAGATTGCCAAACGACAGGTTTCAAACCCTGCCTATCGGCAGCGTGCCTTAACACACCTGCCGATTGACAGGACTAGGTCTATGATGATCGGCAATGCCCTGGGCCTATAAAAATGAGGGCCTAACCTCATTTCAAGGAGGAGGAAGATCAGAGGTCCATCACTCTCAGCAAGCTCAGAAAACCCCTCTCGAAGTCAGTGTGATTTTCACATCCAAATCCCTTTCCAACCTTCGCCTTTCACCACCTTTTTCATCAAACTTGGTAAATTAAGTATCCTCCATCATCACTCAAGTGCAAGGGCTGCTCTCCAACATCCAAGATTAAGATCAAGATCTTCAAGAAAGTCCAATTTTCTCCACCCTCTCCTTAAATTCTCCTAAATTTGCATTAGTTTGTTTTGTTACTTAATACTTTTATTCTCTCATTTCACATATCCTAATATACTTTTTATCTAGTATTATTGCACATCTCTTATTTTCATTTAAATAAAACCCCAAAAAACAAGAAAAATAGGATTTGCTCATAAATCCCAAACAGGAATTCTCACACTTTTCTCACAACTAAAACACCCTTTTACACACACACACACACACACATATATAAGATAAGTCCCCGATTGGATTTATGGGATAAATCCCACCCCTCGTTTTGCATACAAATTAAGTGGACTTTGATGCCTCTATAGGCTATATAGGCATCTCGGGGTAAAATCCAAGACTCAAGTCCTTTTCCTACTTTTTTTCTATTTTTTCTATGTTCTTTAAACTTAACTCTCTTAGATTATATATATTCACATATACGTATATTTATTCTTAGTGGCGTATTATTCCATATGTGTTATCATTCCGTTATAACAATCAACATTAGGATAATCGCGTAAATCCTATTTTTCTAATATTACTTATAAGAATATTCCTATGGATGACTCGCTTTATCTCTTCCATGATACCAGTTAATGATTCCTATCTCCGCTATATATACACATGCACACATATCACGGGGAAATAAAGGAAAATAACAATAACCCATGAGAGACCGTAAGGGTGGAATGGGTGCCTAACAGCTTCCCATTTTGTAACTTAGCCTTCGGACCCTTTTTCGAATCATTTTGGTTTCGTATGCATCAGTATGTCTTTGGATGTTGTCCTTCGGGATGGCTCCCATTTTTCTTTTGTCTGTTTTGAGTAAAATAGACTGACGACTCCATCTCTCTACATTTTTTACCTCATCACCGACGCCAGCCAAATCGCTCGCGAGAGGGATGCGCGGGACCAAGATCCTCCAGAGACGAAGGGGAGACACCCCCTCTTCTTCGCCTCTCCCACCACAAGGATCGGAAATTGGGATGGCCATAGTGGCGACTCTGCTGGGGACGCTTCATTTTGAGGGCTAGACTCTATTTACATGGGTGTTATATTTGTTTATATTTTCCCCTTATTTGCATGTCCTCCTTTACTATTCATGTGTATCTCATTCTTATGTTTTCATTCACACACTTGTAGAAAAATTCTCCATGTACACTTCACACCACGTGTACCTAAGATCACATATATCCCCATGTTGCACGCATCACCTATACTTGGTATACCATTGGTACTCGTACTTTGCTCCCTTTTGGGCATGATCAATAAAGATACTCTCATAAGATACTAATAAGAGAATCATTTATGATTCACACGATATCGCCAAAGTGCATTGTGATTGACCAAATTTTGTCCGGTAACTGGAGGGTCACTTCATGATGGTAGCCGGTCCGGCAGGGCGCAGTTAGCCTAAGTGATATGACTCTCACCTTCCATTTGCCAAGTACCTTCGACGTATATTGAATGGTTCCCCCGCATCATACCGCTTGATCGAAGTCATGACGGGAGGTATATCACAGGTAACTCATTCACGTATGCCAAGTATATCGAATTCACTCTCACACGTACCGTCCCCACGAGGTATATAGTGAGGTAATTAACGTACACTCAGGTATATCAAATGGCTTGTTCACACGTACCGATTGCCCTCAAAAGCAAGACATATATCGTGGAAGCCACGCCACCATTTTCGATTCACCCAACCAAACTACATACCCATATATAGGTGTCAAGCCTAGGGCACACATGTTAGAGTGCCGGTTTCAACCCAAAACTCTACCGAAATTTCAGGTCGACCTGCTGCCCAAAATTTTTGCGCACTTTTAAAATGGGACCCTGCCCGTGATCCTGGTTACAAGTCCAGCCATATCTTTGCATATGTTACAAACCCAACTTTTTTAGGTTCGGGTCCCGTTCGACATTTTATTTTACATTTAGGAGAATTTAATACAAGTGAGAACATAATAATAATAATAATCATGCTGAGACCTGTCTCCAAAACATTTTTCCCTTCTATATCAAAATCATAAAACATTTCTCCTTTCTTTATCAAAAATTCAAAAATATTTCTCCTTTCAATCTCAAAAAGAAAAAAAATGTTAAAAATATTTTCCTTCTTTCTTTTCAAAAATAAATCCCATTTTACGCTTTCTCAGGTCAATCGCACGCCCTTGGCCTGGCTCCTTATTGGCTTCGATCTTCAATCAAATCACCCCGGAGCTCCGTCCGTTCCCCTGCTACTTCTTCTGAATCTGGTATCCATCCGCTTCCCATGGAGAACACAGATCAAGTACCAGTTGAGCAGCCAGATCTGACGGTAGTTTTAGCTCAGTTCGTGTCCAAGATTGACAACCTTTATACTGAATTTCGAGAGATGCAACGAAACCAGGTTCCTGTTCCTCAAGAGACCGAGGCCCTATTCCCTCACGCTATGGGTCCACCCGAGCCTATCTGGGTTCCCGAAGAGTATCAGCACGGTCCACGTGCCCCTTCTGTTAATGGGTCGTCGCCTGCCTAGCTTTCTATGTCAAACCTTGCCCAACCCGGGACTAACTTGCCTGCGATCGTTGATCCGAAAGAGGAAGAGTTAAATAAGGACAAAGAAGATCTAAAGATTCTAACTAAGAAGTTTGACCAAGTCCGAATCTCTGGAAATTACATGGACTATACCCACATGTCTGCTTATCCAAAGGCGAGGTTACCCGAGAAGTTTAAGATGCCGAATATCGAGAAATTCGGAGGAAGTGGACCACCGATTGTTTGTCTTCGTAGTTATCACCATTCCATGACTCTCCTAGGGGCTTCTGAAGAAGTGATGGCCCAATTATTTTAGCAAACTTTCAAGGATAACGCTCTCCGATGGTTTTGTCTCTCGAAGAGTCCAGAATTCGTAGCTGAGAGGATGTAGCCCTAGAATTCATGTCGCAGTACAAATATAACGAAGAGATTGAGATAACCCGCCGTGATTTAGAGTTACTCAAACATAACTCTGGGGAATCAGTCAGTAACTTCATAGCCCGATGGAGGGAAAAGGCAGCCACTATAACCAATCGACCATCCGAGGAAGAACAAGTCAACATAGTGAAGAAATTCTTGCCCCATATCCAAGAAACCATAGGAGGACAATACTATTCCCCCTTCCGAGCTCTCAGAGAAGCAGGAGTAGAAATCGAGGAAGGTCTTGCTAAAACAGAGGTTTAACCAAAGAAAGTGTCCGGACAGTTCACCCCCCCCCCCCAAAAAAGACAAACCTGCCAGTGTTGCAGTCTCAACCTTTAACAACATCTCTCAACCAATCACTTCGTGGGCACCAGAAAGCCGTCTTGTCCCAGTCCGAAAGGAATACACCAAGCTCTATGCTCCATGCTCCCTTCTCTAAAGTTTATCAAGCCCTGCTAAGCCGAAACCTTATCAAACCCTTGGATCCCCGTCCATTGCCCAATCTACTTCCAAGAAACTTCAAGGCAGATGCCCATTGTGCCTTTCACCAAACTGTTGGCTATACCACCGACCAATTCTTTCACCTTCGAAATATAATCCATGGTCTAATTGACCGGGGTACCATTGCCCCACCAGCCAATCCTAAGCCAAACACTACTCACAACCCACTCCCAAATCATACCAATGCTATCTTCCTAGAAACGAACCCAAGATTTGATCCCTCAACTCAAATCACACCCATACATTCTCCCAAACCTCTCCAAACTTGCCCATATTTTCTCCTACATCCTGTTAGCCTCACTGATCAGGCACTGTCACTCCTTACCAGAGCATGCATCGCTTCCCGTACCCATTCTGAAAATGGAGGTATGTAATTATCAGAAGTGTTAAACCAACTCCTAGAGTTCGGGATGAAATTGCCCTCACAGATGATCATTGATTACTAGAGGTTCAACACGCTGTTCTTGGAAGCACGAAAATGGGCCCGAGAGTCAGATAAATGGGAGGTACCAACCGATGAAGTCAGTATGGATGATGTTGTCCAGATCATGGAAGAATCATTTAGGCAAACCAACGGCATCTACAGTATGACCGAGTTACTTGATACTTTGAAATTGCAAGGGCACCTGGTCCCCTCACCCTTACTTATCCCCACAGAATGGGAAGACATGTATGAAGAAGCTTTTGAAGTTTTGGAATGCATTAACTTTACATGGAAAGACAGAGTTGTTGCCACCGTATGGGGGGAAGTATCTGGAGATTCGAATGAAGAACAAGCTTTCGAGAAAACTAGCCCAGTAGTCGACATGTGTGGGATGATATCATTTGAGGATCTCCTCAGAGAATTAAAAAAAAAGTGGCAGAATAACCCAAGATTGATAAAGAAATAGGGTTCATGTTATTCCCTTCTTCAGTAAATCACATGACCAAATCAGGCAGGCATTACCCGATCCCAAGCTCACTACCAGCCAATAACAAAGGGAAGGGCGTTGAAAACCTTCTTATGCCAGAAATGACCCTTGAGGAGAGTAAGATCCTCAGTCAATTGAAGAAAAATCAAGCTAACATCACTCTATGGGGGGATTTTCATATCTTCCTAGCTCCATAGAAATTCTTTGATCAAATTGCTCATTGGACCCACAGTTCCTCCATCTACCACACCAGAAGAAGAGATAAATTTAGTCGGATCCTTGATCTTTACCCGAATGCTATCCTTTTCCGAAGAAGAAATCCCTAGAATTGGGCCAAACCACAATCATGCACTCAATATCTTCGTCGAAGTTATGGGAAAAATCGTACCACTCTCTCTTATTGATAATGGATCCGCCTTGAATGTCTACCCATTAAGAACCTTCAAATGCTTAGGACTGAAGGAAAGTGACCTCGCTCCAACCTTCGCTGCTGTATGCGCCTACGATAATAACCGTCGGGAGGTGATGGGATCCATAAAACTTATAATTGGGGCTGAACCTATAAACCCTGTCATTGAATTCCAAGTTATTGACATCCCAAGTTGTTTCAACTTGTTACTCGGACGACCTTGGCTCCATAGTATCAAGGGTGTGTCTTCCTCACTCCATCAGAAATTGAAGTTCTTCGCCGACGGACGAGTCATTACCATTTTGGGCAATGACGATAATGACGAGGATGTAAGTACTATCAGTCCAATCCTTGAGATACAGCACGAGTCAAATGATATGCTCCTATCAGGATTCCGAGTTGAACCACTTATACTCCCGATAGGGAACGATTTTAAAGAAAGGGTTTGTACCGAATATGACCCTCATGGCAATATCAATGTGATTCAGATGTTTAGAAATATGCACTTCATGCCCCGTCTAGGGCTAGGGCAAAGACAACAAGGGATACTTGAGCCCATTGAATTGAAGAAAGCTTTCCCCTTGTGGCTTGGGGTATCAACCATCAGAACAAGAGCTCAGAATGATCCGCCAGTCTCAACCAAAGAGAAGACTATACCGCATCCAAACTATCTCAGGTGACTCCTTGAATGGATGATTCATCAAAGAAGGCGAGGACTTCCCCTTTTACGGCTTTTTAAAACCATGGTATGACCATATAGACAAGAAGATGAAACCCGAAATGGAGATATTTTTCCAAGACAACTACCCATGGGCCGAAAGTTCCCAACACCATGTATAACTGCTCATCAAAGAAACTGAAGATTCTGATGAAAGTAACTCTGAGGACTCGTTCAACTTACAGACACTGGGGCTGACACTCTGCACAGTTCATTCAGGCACTACATCACTGGATCCATCCCACTTGATTAAAGTTGTTGATACACCTCTCCTCAACTATCATGCTACACCGGTTCTACCTATTAAAATCCCACCTAACCCCAATGTTTACCCCATTTCTTCTTCTGTTGCCTATCCTTGCTCAAATATAATCGAGACCTCCTTTGATGAGGTTCTCAATGATGTTTTTCCTATCAATGAAATAAACGAAGATTTTGAGTATCTTGCTATGCCTTACATTAATTGCTTAGATTCTAATCAAACTTTTGATGATGATGATTTTGAAAATGAACAATTCTTAACTGATCTAAATAAGGTCAATAACAAACAACATAATCGCGTTCAAGTTAATGAAGAAGAGATTGTTATTATTAACCTAGGTTCTAGTAGCCAACTGCACGAGATTAGGATAGGGGATACCCTCAACGAGCATGAGCGCACACAACTCAAATAATTATTGAAGGACTTCATGGATGTCTTTGCATGGTCCTATGACGACATGACCGCCATTAATCCTAAAGTTGCTCAGTATGAGATCCCCACTCTTCCAGAATATAAGACGGTTAAACAAAAGCTGAGAAAGCTCCGCATCGAATGGTCACTCAAAGTTAAAGAAGAGGTGGTCAAAGAACTGAACGTGGGCTTCATTCGTGTGATCGAATATCCCACATGGCTACCCAACATAGTGCCTGTACTGAAATCGAGAGGGAAGGTTTGGATGTATGTAGACTATCGGGACTTGAACAAAGCCTCTCCAAAGGATGATTACCCGCTACCCAATATCAACATGATCATGGACAACACAATCAATCATGCTCTCAAGTCATTCGTCGAAGGGTTTGCCGGATATAACCAAATTAAAATGCACCCAGATCATCAAGAAAAAACCACGTTCATCACTCCATGGGGAACCTTTTGCTACACTGTTATGCCATTTGGTCTCAAGAATGCTGGGGCTACCTACCAGAGGGCTTATATAACTATCCTACACAATCTAAATCAAAAGGAAGTCGAGGTCTATGTGGATGATATGATTATCAAATCCAAAACTCGAGAAAGTCATGTTCCCGCTCTTCGAAAGTTCTTCGAGCCACTATGATAATATCAGATGAGACTCAATCCACAGAAATGTGTCTTCGGCATTACAAAGGGAAAACTCATGGGATTTATGGTCAGTGAAAAAGGGATATAAGAAGATCCTGCCAAGCTAAAAGCCATACTTGATATGCCACCTCCCCGAACAGAGAAATAAATCTGAGGTTTCCTTGGGAAATTACAATACATCAGTCGGTTCATCAGCCAACTCACCTCCATCTGTGGACCAATTTTCAAACTCCTCCGAAAGGATTAAACTAAAGTTTGGAATGAGGCCTGCCAAAAAAGTTTTAACCGAATCAAACAATACCTGACTCAACCTACGGTACTCATGCCACCATAATCTGGTCTCCCCTTGATCCTATACCTAACCATAACCAACACTGTAGCTAGGGCTTTGCTAACTCAATACCTTAAAGATTCCATCAAAGAAAAAGCCATCTATTACGCCAGTCGCAAATTGGCTGGGTACGAAGTCAACTACACTTCTTTGGAAAAATCATGCTTCGCACTCGTTTGGGTCACCCAAAAGTTACGACATTACATGCTCGCCTTCCCCATTAAACTTGCATCCCGAATGGACCCCATCAAGTACCTGCTTGAGAAACCCGCCTTATCCATCCGAATGGCTCGATGGTTGATGCTCTTAGTTGAGTTTGATATCGTGCACGCCACACAGAAAGCCATGAAAGGAAGAGCCATATCTGACTACCTCGCTAACTACCCTATGGAAGAGGCTGATGATTGGATCTCCTAATTCCCAAATGAAAACATCTTCCACACCGCTCAAGATGACCTCCGATGGAAAATTTTCTTTGACGACGCTGCCAACAAAAAGGGATATGGCATTGGGATACTTCTGATCGCCCCAGATGACTCCCACACTCCCATTGCCATTAATTAGATTTCCCCTGCACCAACAACATGAATGAATACTAGCCGTGTACGATAGGCCTCAAAGTCTATCTCAAGAAAGGTATTCAATGCCTAGATGTCTATGGGGATTCTGCTCTCATCATTGGTCAAGTGCTCAAAAAGTGGAAAGTCAAGGATAAGAAACTCCAACCCTTCCATGCCCACTTAGAAGAACTAGCCTCTTAATTCCAAGATATCACTTTCCACTACCTACCTCGAGCAAAAAATAACCTAGCCGATGCCCTTGCTACCCTAGCCTCCATAGTCGACATGTCAGAAGGAATAACAATGGCCCCCTTCCTAGTCTAAAAGCAAGACAAACCAACCCACGGTTACCACATTGAGCTCATCACCAAAGAAGATCCCGAGCTAGACAATTGCTGGTACTATGATATCTGGTACCTCCTCAATCATGGTAAATATCCCGAGGGTTCTAACAAGAAAGACCAAGCAACCCTCTAAAGACTGGTCGCCCAGTACATTATCTATCACAAAGCACTATTTAAGAGAAACTTCGATGGAACCCATCTACACTGCATCGCAGGGGCTGACATTGAAGAGGTAATGCAGAGAATTCACAGAGGGGAATGAGGGCCCCACATAAATGGCCACGTGATTGCCAAGAAGATCATACGACAAGGCTACTACTGGACCACCATGATCCAGGATTACACCGCCTATGTCCGGAGATACCTCAAATGCCAATAGTTCTCCAACCTTTAACACCTGCCTCTGTGTGAATTGTACAACATGACTTCTCCCTGGCCGTTCTCCACCCGGGGCATCAACATTATAGGAAAGGTTACATCCAAGGCTTCCAACGGGCATGAGTTCATCCTAGTTTCCATTGATTACTTCACTAAATGGGTCAAAGCTGAGTCATACGCAAATCTGAACGCCAAGAAAGTGGCCAAGTTCATCAAGAAAAACATAATCTGCCGATATGGGGTCTCGCATGAGCTAGTGTCAGATAACGGGTTGCATTTCAAGGCAGAAGTCACAGAAGTGGTCAAGGAGTATGGTATCCAGAGACACAAATCTTCTCCCCACTGACCTCAAACTAACGGTGCAGTCGAAGTCGTTAACAAGAACCTCAAAGCCATCATCAGTAAGATGATCGAAAGTTATCGAGATTGGGATGACCGAATCCCATACCCCCTCTGGGGCTATCGAACCTCAATCCGAAACTCTAATGGGGCTACTCCTTACTCTCTAGTGTATGGAATGGAAGCAGTCTTACCCTTGGAGCTAAAAATACCCTCGTTATGCGTTATTCTTGAAAGCAAGGTCAGTGAGGAGGACTGACATCAAAGACGCCTCGACGAGCTATCACTCTTGGATGAAAGGAGATTAAAAGTGTTGTATCACATACAAGGGTACCATCACCGAATAGCGTGATCATTTAATAAGAGAGTCAAGGACCGCAGTGTCCGAGAAGGGGATTTAGCCCTCAAAGAAATAGTAGATCCCATCTGGGATCCCAGAGGGAAATTCAAGCCCAGTTAGAGCAGCCCATACATTGTCAAAAAGATCTTGTCCGGCAGTACCGCCATGCTCACTGACTTACATGGATAAGAGATGGCTCGTCCAGTCAACTTGGACCATCTCAAGAAATTTTACCCTTATTCCGAAATCTCAACGTGCTACGACTCTTCTCATCTCCCTTCTATTCTACTAAAAAAAATCTCTTCATTTTCCTCTACTCAGAACTACGTGGTCCTGATCTTCTGCAAAAATCATTCTCAGAAAAATTGAAAATTTACAAAAACCCCTAGAGGTACGTAGGCAGCTCACACATCTTACATGAGCACGACCCTTTCTTTTTCACAAAAAGCTATCCTTTTCTTATCTCCGAGAACGACAATCCATTCTAATATATACTTGAACAAAAGGATTATGCATGCCTTAGCGATCGATATAGATAATTCAAAATACAAAATTCATCAAAAGGCACAGCTGGATGATTAAAAACTTATTTATTTCACTAATAAGAAACTACAGTGTAATTACATAAGAAAAGGAACGGGTGACTCCCATCCCCCCTACCTTCCTAAAAAGCCAAATAAATTCCCAAACTTATTTCCCAGTACAAAATAAACTCCTCCTAAGAGCCCTACCCACAACAACCAGAGGATCTCTCTTCATCATCATCATCATCTACATCCTGGGGTCCCCAAGCTTCCCCTGCTTGAATGGAGTGTCACAAACGCTTCATGAACCGATAAGCTCAAACCAGCCTCGAAAAAACTACCACACCTCCCTTCATGGTATCAGATAAAATAAGCCACCTTTATCCAGTCTCCACTGCTAACATCTTGCTAACTACGCTTCTCCATAACCACTTCATATAATCCCCAGGGATGTGCCAAACTCTCCCAACAGACTGAGAGGGATGGGTCGACGGACGTCGACTCTCGCACAAAGAGCCAAACCGCATCCATAAACGCTCTGATAAATCTCCTTTCGGAAAGAAGTCTAGTGTCCACGGTAGCATGATCTGCTCCCAACCAAATTAGCATAGAAGCCGCCAAGGGAAATAAAAAGAGGTATGTCTAAGACCAACCAACCGAACTTACGGGTATTCTCCCAGTTCCTGAATAGGCAGTAGCCATCCCCACTAAGGTACTGCCCAGTATAGATTTAGAGCCCCATGCTCCTCGAACCAGTTCTCCCAGCTCTCAATATCTAGGCCAACGCTGATGAAATGACGCAAAAAGAAATTGGGTACAACCGATAAACGGTATTCCGAAGGAGTCACCAGGATAAATATTTCAGATAACCACATAAAAATCATCACAGGGCTACCCCTTAGAAAGTCAGAACGACCTTCTCGTCAGGCATCTAAGACATTCAGAGTCTCTGCCAGTATCACCGCCGCATGATTGAGACGGTAGGACATCCATGAAGTAATAACTGCAAGTTGTGAGTTCACCAGCAGCTCCCCGATCACCAACAACAATTTTGAAACCAAGCCTAGAATGACAAATCAAACATATCCAGCATCACCAACCTCCTGCAAATGCACAGACCGCAACACCGTCGGAAGAGAAATCATACCTCTATCCACCAATGATCGGGCCGTCGAGGAAGAAACATAAAGAAGTCCGACCAATAACTCCCAAGGAGAATGGAAAAACTCAGGCAAAGCTGCAGTAACGCCGGGATTTATCCCCAACATGGCAGAAAATTTCTCGTAGGTCAGATAGACTTCTTCTAATCTAAAGCGGAATACATGGTCTTCAGGGTACCAGAATTGTGTCGTCGCCATAAGCATGTTCCACTCTATGGAAGATTACGCCATAAAGAAACTCGACGCATGTTGTAAGCATCGTAGTCGACGTTATAGGAGCACATCACCTCCAAAGTCTCGAGGTAGTTGGCAAACTCAACACTACCAGGGAGAGCCATCTCACAGAACAAGAAAGTAGGAATGTGAAGGTGTGAGGAAAACACTCCACCCTTACCTCCTCTTTTATACTTGAAAACCCCCACAAAAGACATAACCCCTACAGAAATCGGAGGAAATCCTTACCCACAAGGTACCAAAGGCTGAAGAGGGTACCAATCAAAGGTTTGAATTAATGAAACTGAACTAATCTGCCGATAAGGTGCTTGCCGATCGGCAACCCCCTACTTGTGGAAATTGATATTCTTTCCATCTTTATATAAATCCTCATTATGAATAAAACTTTCTTTCAAAATCCCAAAAATATTTCTTTTTACGGTCTCAGCAGCAAAGTAAAAAGCGCATGTGCATGCATTCATCATTAACAAAAGATAATAAAAAAACTTCATTTCATAGATATGTTTATGTGTTACATCATTTCGCACGAAAATAAATAAAAGAGAAAAACAACGGGACTCGGCCCGAACCCACATTCTCCCTCTCTCTCTCACCTAATCTTCACCTCTCTCTCCTAAAAGCTTCCACACCTGCAACACGCTCTCTTTCCCCTACGGCGAGATGATGCACCACCGCTACCCGAACCAGACTCTTCCCTAGATGAGGCAGATGGCACCAAATAAGAAGGAGCAGGAATCGTGTCCCGAATATAGGCAGTCACCGAAGATATACAATCCCTAATATCTCTCAGACAAGTGGTGGACTCCCGGATGTGCGGCAAGAAAAGGCAAAGTAAGTATCAAGTAGAAAAGATAAAAAGAAACCAAAAGAGAAGAGCAAAAAGATATACCTCAGGATGAAGAACCTCCTCTGTCAGGCCCAACTCCTCCGGGTCCGTCGCATGAGGACGATGCACCATAGGCACCATCTCTCCATCAGCCCGCCGTATATTATATGAAGGAGTATGTAGCTACACAAAGGGGACCTTCGAAGTCACCGCCGCCGCAGATGTCGACGGACCGCCACCGCTGTGGGAGGACCCCACTGATCGACTCGAACTTACAGGAGGGAAGGGAAGTGCATCATATATGCTGGGTACCATCAGCCAACTCTTCATAAAGTCCATATAATCATACGGTACAGTCGTATCGGTGTACAACAGGTAGAACTCGCCAATCATCACCGCGATCCTCGCATCCTCTGACAGCAGCCGCTCCCGCCTCATAGACATAGGGGCCTCGCAGGTGGCACCACCAACTCCCCCTCAGTAATCTATTGGACTACCCTATCCCCGAGATACCAAGAATGTCCAAACTCGTGCGCTAGTAAACGTCTCATCAGTGCATTCACTCCAATCAACCCCGTGTCTTGAACGGTCGTCCCCCAAGGGTAAAAGTCACTTGAAAAATCCCCTGCAAAATATAAGAAAATAAGGAATCAGAGAACCCAAAGGTCTCAGACTGAAGAAGAAAGAAGTCTTACCCTATCACTGGTCAGGCCATTTAAGACCTGATGCACTGCCTCCAAAAAGAGAGACCTCCTCGACTGCCGATTGTCCTTGCACCATCGATACAACCGACAAAAATCTCCAACGGTCTTGTCCTTTAAAGTGATCAGCTGGTTATTACACCCAATCACCTCATAGAACCACGCCTGCCAAAGACAAGAAATCCACAATCAAAAGAGATTCATAAGGAAAATGCGAATGCATGAAAGGAAAATGCGCAATACCTTAAGAAGATACATAGCTCCAGTGAAAGTCTGTCGGCAGAACCGACTGAATGCATCCAAGGAAAAATAAAGGGTCGCCAAAGTCAGTCTCCCCTAATCATATAGAGGGATGTTCGAAAACATCCTTAGATATGGTGAAAACCATAAGTGGACGACGTCGCCACTCGACGACACCAGAAATCCCCCCAACACCAATAAAATAAACAACCGGGCCATTTGCCTCACCTGCAGCCCGTCCTCCACATCAATCACCCTGCCCAATAAAATATCCTTCAGCAGTGACAGACAGATGGAGTCCCCAGACACTATCCTCCCCACATCACCAAGCGCGATCCACCTCTATCTGTTCCCCATCGCAATCCATCCCCAGCAGCTACTGCACATCTATGGGAGTCACAGTCATCTCCTCTAAGTCAAAATAAAAGGTGTGGATAGTGTCCCACCACCTCTCCCCTAGGGCACATAAGACCGTCGTCGAACGAGGCATCTCATCTAGCACAGACGCCAACCTCCCAAAACCTGCTGAGGATACCACCCAACGCACCACAGGTGGAAGATGCTCTCAGACATACTTAAGCCCCATCGTCCCATGGGCACGTATGTTCGACAGAGAAACATCGGACTATCAAAAAGAAAAAATCCTTATCAAAATCCAAGAAAAAAAAGGGAAATTACCAAGAGGATTGCCAAAAGTTATTTTACTTACGTAACCTCCAGGGTTCACCACCCTCGAAGAGCGATGATGCGATGGCTCCCGCAGCAAGGTTCGCTCATCCACAACCGACTCGAATGCATCAAAAGAGTTCTCTCTCCCCAAAGCAAGAGGTGCCCTGGCCCTCCACTCCACGTTTGCCCAGGCGTCAACAGCCAACCACTCCTTGTGTACTGCAATGCTCACAAAAGCAACCATTTTTTAGATTGCGGAATGCTAGGACGATTCGCAGAAGAAAATCGCAGAAAGAGAGAAGACAAGAAGCTGTGAAAAATGAGAAGAACCCGCCCCTTTTTATAGGATGCCAAGGGTCATGCCGATCGGCACTGCACCCCCACCTACCGATCAACACTGACCCTTTACCTTCTTGAGGCAACCCAAAAGTCCGTGCCACTACCGAATGGCACCCTCTACACCATGCCGACCAGCACCTCCCTTAAATTTTCGTACAAAAATTCCCAAAAAATACCAGAAAACCCTGAAAAATCCTTAGAAAATTCCTAAAAATCCCGGAAAGGATTTAGAACATTTTCACCAAAAAATTTTTACACTCCCCCAAGCAGAATCCCTATCTCCCCAGCGAAACTCTCAAAATCCAAGGGAATCTCCTCGCAGCAACATCCCTAGAGGACCCTAAAGTATCCTAAACTTCAGGATCGTATCCTATTCCCCAAAGGTCTTAAATTCCCCCGAGAAATACGTCTAAAGCCCGAACCTCCTAATCACTTCCCCAGCATCAGATTGGCTGTTCCCCCGGTAAAGTCTCCAAAAGACATGAGGATTTCCCCAACAATCAACTCCCCAGCTCAAATCAAAATCACGAGGTTATTTTCCCGGCAGAGTTCCTCGACAACATCTCAACTTAAGCTCACAGAATTGGCTTCGAACTGCAGAACTGGTCATTTCAACTTCATCTCGTAGAATTGGCTTCGACCCGTAGAATTGGTCATCTCAAACTTAAGCCCGTAGAATTGGATTCGACTCGCAGAATTGGTCATCCCCAACTTAAGCCCACAAAATTAGCTTCGACCCGCAGAATTGGTCATCCCCAACTTAAGCCCGCAGAATTGACTTCGACCCGCAAAATTGGTCATCTCATCTTCAAGCCCTCAGAATTGGCTTCGACCCACAGAATTGATCATCTCATTTTCAATCCCTCAGAATTGGCTTCGACCAGCAGAATCAATCACCCTCATCCTTAAGATGGTAGAATTGGCTTTGACCCGCAAAATCGATAATTTCATCCTAAAACCCTCAGAATTGGCTTCGACTCACAGAATTGTTTATCTCATCTTCAAGCCCTCAGAATTGGCTTCGACCCATAGAATCGGTCACCTTCATCTTCAAGCCCTTAGAATTATCCTCGACCCATAGAATCGGTCACCCTCATCCTCAAGCCCTTAGAATTGGCTTCGACCCGTAGAATTGGCCATCTCATCTTCAAGCCCTCAGAATTGGCTCTGACCCACAGAATTAGTCACCCTCATCCTCAAGCCCTCAGAATTAGCTTCGACCCACAGAACCGGTCATCCTCATTATTAGCATCATGTGGTGTCTATTCGACGGCTATCGTTTTTTCCAAACTCACCCGTCGAGGGGCTCTATAGACACCTCATTCTAATACCCCCTAACTTTTCCTAAGATCCCTAACACCTCCCTTCATCATTAAAAACCTAAGTAATACCCCGGGTACTGACCTAAAGGCCATCGGGAACTCCTAGGCTCCATTTGACCAAAAGTCAAACTCTTTATCTTGATAGATACTGAATGAATCTTTGAAGGGAACTGAAACCCCTTTATAACGGTCTGCCCTATGCGCGATTCTAACTTACAGTACGAACGAACGATCCATTTTTCCTAGAAACTTAATTAGGAGGTCACTGAAAGCTCCCAGGCTCCATTTGACCAAAGTATACTCTTCAACTCGACCGAGACTGAATGAATCTTTGAAGGGCAATGAAACCCCTTTCCAATAATCCACCCCGTGCGTGATTCTGACTTACGGTACGGACGAATGACCCTTTTTTACTCCGAAAGGACACCAAACGCTTCCAGGACCTCGTTGACCAAAGTTAACTCCCCAAACTGAGTCAAACTCTTTGGAATCTCGAAGTACATCTCCTTACCTTTCCAACCGTCCACCCCGAGCGCGATTCTAACTTACCATGCAGACGAACTATTCGTTTGCGTCCGACGATCCCCCGTCCAAAGGACTGACGAACGCTTTCGAGTCACATTTGACCCAAAGCCAACTCCCGGACCCGGGAGCAGTCCGAAAGACTTTCAAAGGTCTTTGAAGTAACTTTCCAATAGTTTGCCCCATGCACGATTCGGATCAACGGTTTACACTCTACGATCAATTTTTCAAAGGAACCTGAAAGAGACCGCCAAACAGCACATCCCAAACCCTGCCTATCGGCAGTGTGCCTAAACATACCTATTGATTGACAGGCTCAAGGCTATGCTGATCGACAATGCCCTGTGCCTATAAAAAGGAGGGCCTAACCTCATTTTAAGAAGGAGGAAGATCAGAGGTCCATCACTCTCAGCAAGCTCATAAAACCCCTCTTGAATTCAACGTGATTTCCACATACAAATCCCTTTCCAATCTTCACCTTTCATCACCTTTTTCATCAAACTTGGTGAATTAAGTATCCTCCATCATCACTCAAGTGCAAGGACTGCTCTCCAACATCCAATATTAAGCTCAAGATCTTTAAGAAGGTCCAATTTTCTCCACTTTCTCCTTAAATTCTCCTAAATTCGCATTAGTTTGTTTTGTTACTTAATACTTTTATTCTCTCATCACACATATCCTCATATACTTTTTATCTAGTATTATTGCACATCTCTTATTTTTCAAATAAATAAAACCCAAAAAAAAAAGAAAAAGAGGATTTGCTCATAAATTCCAAACGGGAATTCTCACACTTTTCTCATAACTAAAACACCTTTTTACACACACACACATATAAGATAAGTCCCCGATTGGATTTATGGGATAAATCCCAGCCCTCATTTTGCATACGAACTACATGGACTTTGATGCCTCTATAGGCTACATAGGCGTCTCGGGGTAAAATCCGAGACTCGAGTCCTTTTCCTACTTTTTTCTTATTTTTTCTATGTTCTTTAAACTTAACTCTCTTAGATTCTATATATTCACATATACATATATTTATGCTTAGTGGCGTATTATTCCATATGTGTTATCATTCCGTTATAACGATCAACATTAGGATAATTGCGTAAATCCTATTTTTCTAATATTACTTTTAAGAATATTCCCATGGATGACTCGCTTTATCTCTTCCATGATACAAGTTGATAATTCCTATCTTCACTACATATACACATGCACACATATCATGGGGAAATAAAGGAAAATAATAATAACCCATGAGAGACCGTAAGGGCGGAATGGGTGCCTAACACCTTCCCATTTCGTAACTTAGCCTCCGAACCCTTTTTTGAATCATTTTGGTTTCATATGTACCAGTATGTCTTTGGATGCTGTCCTTCGGGATGGCTCCCATTTTTCTTTTGTCTGTTTTGAGTAAAATAGACTGGCGACTCCATCTCTCTACATTTTTTTACCTCATCATCGACGTCGGTCGAAGCTCTCCTGAAATGGATGTGAGGGACCAAGATTATCCCGAGACAAAGGGAGACACCCCCTCTTCTTCGCCTCTCCCACCGCGAGGATCGAAAAGAGGATGGCCACATCGTGCATTTTCTCCATCCTTCGAATGACTCCCCCTAAGGCAAGTGCCCACAATATGTTCAGCGTTTGGGATTCTTACCTGGCGAATTAGGGCCATATTCAAAAGATTTACTTTCAATTTTTGAACCTGAAATTTGCCTCGATGGTAGCCTACGTTCAACCCCGCCCAATAAAAAATTGGAACCTTTCTCAAATCTGGAACTATGAGCCGGGGGTAAAAACCTCCTATGGCAATGGTATACATTTTTTGAGCTAAAGGATAGACGAAGAGATTCAGTCTCCTTTCCAAAAATAGGACACCCCAAATAACCATTACTACACAACCGGATAATGTCCCATAAGCTGGAAAATCATGAATTGCCCACATCAACATAGCTTTCAGCGTAAACTCTTTTTTTCTAAAAGAGTCAAATGATTGCACACCCTCTTCCCACAACTCATTTAATTCTTCTACCAAAGGATCCAAGTAGACGTCGATGTCATCACTTGGTGCCTTTGGCCTACGTATCAATAAAGACATCATTGAAAATTCAGGTCTCATACACTGTGAAGGAGGGAGGCTGAGTGGGTCTAGGATCACTGTCCATACACTTTGATTGGTGCTTAGATTTCTAAATGGATTGAAACCATCTGTTGATATAGCCAAACGAATGTTGCGCTGTTCTCGAACAAAATTGGGATACTCATAATTCATCCTCCTCCAAGATGTAGAATCAATAGGATGATGCATGAGATTATCCCTACTTCGTCCCTAGCATGCCAAGTCATTGCCTCCGCTATCTATGGTACTGTGAAAAATCGCTTTCATCTAGGCCTAATGGGAAAATATTTCAACACTTTTTGAGGAACTTTTGAGCATGTGCCTTCGTTTTTAGTAGATTGGGCATATCTAGGTTCATCGTAAATAGGATGACGATTGAGATTTTCATACTCCTTTCAGTATAGTATGTAGTCATACACACAAGCATGAATTGATTTATACTTTATTCCCAAACCTTTCAAACTGTTCTTCATAACATGATAGCTATTTGGAAGCGTATTCTCCTTGGATAGTAAGCCCTTCACCTATTTTAAAATTCTTATCATTTTGTTGCCAGACAAATCGTACTACGTCTTCAAACTGTGCAAACCAACCATGGCATGTAAAGTAGTTTAATATTTCTCACAGCCAGAGTATAACTGTTAGGTCGCCTAAAATTTTAAACTTTGATAGTCATCATCAAGGTTTATCGTGATATCTTTACGAGCACTTGAACCTTGTATATCATTAGTAACCTCATTCTCCTCTGCTTCATAAACTCCGTTTTCATAATCAACTAAATCCTCTAACATATTATGATCTACATCATCCCTTTCTACATCTATCCTACTTGTTGAAAGTTGTTGTGAAGGTTGTTCGGGGACAAAAGGAACTTTCAATTCACCGTGAAAACTCCAAAATCGATAACTATCTTGCATACCCGATCTTAACAAATGTAGTTCAACTGTTTTTCACTAAAACACCTTACGATTCTTACACCTAGAACAAGGACACAGAAACTCTTCATCATTATGACATCTCTTTGTGTATTTCAAAAATTTATTAGAACCTCTGCAAAACACATCCCCATTCTATTTGTCTCACCCATCCACTCTTTGTATTTCGGATATCCCATCACAACTACCACAACTAATTACCTATTAAAGGTAAGAAGCGTATATTCATGGATTAGTATAAACAAAACTTAGATTTATAGTATGTTTCATTTAATTATGTCTTATTTATATTGGATTTTTAAATTTCAAATTCAAATTAGAATAGAAATTTCCATTTCCTCCATCTCCTCTAAAGGTTGAGTGGTCCTATCCAATTCAAGACCTCATTTTTTTGTAATATACTTAACAACTCAAATACTATTTTTGTGACAAATAAACAATGACCAAGGAATAATTTATGTTAATCACCATGCTAAGTATTTTCCTCGCCTTGCCTAAATCCTTCATCTTAAAATCTTGACTTAACTGAATTTTCAGTTTTTTAATCTCCACCTTGATCTTAGAAGCAATCAACATACCATAAACATATAAGAGCAAATAAATAAAGGATTCATCACGAAGGTTACAAAAATACACACAATGATCATAGTGGCTCCTTGTGTACTGTTGCCCAAACATTAACCGATCAAATCGCTTGCACCACTGCCTTAGACTTTGCTTCAACCCATCTAATGACTTTCTTAGTTTACAGGCCCAATTTTCTTTACTAGCAACCTTGTACCCTTCTGGCCGAGTCATATAAATTTCCTCCTCCAAATATTCATGTAAGAATGCAGTTTTCACGTCAAGTTGTGCCAAATCGAGATCAAACTTCACAACCAATGCTAGAAAAATACGAATGGAAGAATGCTTCACAACCAGGGAAAATACCTCATTATAATCGATCCCTTCCTTCTGCGTGTATCCTTTCGCCACCAACTTAGCCTTGAATCTTACATTGGCTTTCTTCGAGGATCCTTCATTCATGGCATATACCAACTTGTACCCAATGGATTTCTTCTCTTTTCGAAGTTGGACTAACTCCCATGTCTGGTTCGTATGAAGATAATGTATCTCCTCGTTCATCGCCTTCTTCCAATCTACACTTTCTGAGCTTTGTTCGGATTATTTGTAAGTAGATGGAATGTCATCTTCAACCATGGGTAGTGTATATGACACCATGTCAGTAATAAGCCATTCGGGTTTCCTTTTTTTATCTTTTTGGTCTATTAGCTACAACAGAATATGGTTACCAACTAGACTCGTGGGCAGGATCCTCTACCTCATCTGTACTTATCTCATTAATTTCTGAATTTGTGACAAGCCTGATAGGAACAATTGGAGTCTCAAGATCTACTTGCTGCAAAACTTCCTTGATTTTGCTCTCCCTAGGAAAACTCTTTAACATTGAAGATTCATCGAATGTAAGATCCCTGCTATTTATGATCTTTTTTGTCTCGAGGCACCAAAGTCTATACCCCTTCACTCTATCACTAAAGCCCAAGAATATGGATTTCTTAGCTCTAGGATCCAACTTGCTTTCCCTAACATGGAAATATGTAGGGGAGCCAAAAATACGTAAAGAATCATAATTTGTAGCAGTTTTTCCCGACCATACCTCCATGGGTGTTTTGCCCTCATTTGCAGCTGCAGGTAACCTATTAATGATGTGACAAGCATATATAACAGCTTCAACCCAAAATGCCTTGCCCAAACTAGTTTTGGACAATATGCATCGCACCTTCTCCAGCAAAGTGCGATTTATACGTTCAACCACCCCATTTTGTTATGGCGTGCATCTTACTGTGAAGTGTCACACGATCCCCTCTTCCTGGCATACTTGCAAAAATGGGTCTGACTTATATTCACCGCCATTGTATGACCTAAGTCTTATAGTTTTTCTGCCAGTTTGGGTCTCTATCATCTTTTTCCACTTTAAGAAAATCTTCAAGATTTCATCGTTATGTCGCATGGTGTACACCCAAACTCGTTTAGAGAAGTCATCCACAAAAGATACAAAATAATGCTTACCTCTCAAAGATGAAACTTTGGTAGGTCCCCAAACATCTGTGTGAATATAATTAAGAGTCCCCTTTGTACGATGTATAACTGTGCTAAACTTTACTCTTGTCTGCTTGCCCATAACACATTGTTCACAAAATACAAGCTTACATGTCTTGGTACCTTTCAATAGACCTTGCTTCACTAATCCGTACAAAGACTTCTCTCATACATGTCCCAAGCGTACATGCCATAATCTCGTTGCATCATATGCATCCTCTTCTGAACTTTCTGAGACTGTCGTTGCACATGTAACTGTATTTCTAAGGAGAAAATACAAGTTACTCTTTTTTGTTCCGTTCATCACAACCATGGCTCCATGTAACACCTTCATACCATCACCTTTCAGTGTGATATCATAACCTTTAGCTGCCAAAGTGCCAAGTGAGATAAGATTTTTCTTCAGGTTCGGTATATACCGAACGTCTTCCAGCACTCTGACTATTCCACTATGAAACTTCAGTCGGATTTTTCCTATCCCTTTTATTTGATAAGCATAATCATTTACCATCAAAACAGCTCCACCATCTAGCTCCTTAAAGCTAGAAAACCACTCCCTATTGGGACACATGTGATAGGAACAACCCGAATCCTAAATCCATTCCTGGGAACTAGATCCAAATGGTGAAATAGACAAAGCAAATTCATAATCTTCATCGTCACTCACCACAATGTTTGCAATGGGGTTCTTCGTGTCCTTCTTTAATTTAGGACATTCTTTCTTCCAATGCCCTTTCTGGTGATAAAAGGCGCATTCATCTTTTTCAAGAATTCTCCTACTCGAAGTTGATGCTCCACCTCTCGATTTAAATCGAGATCTTCCACGATTTCCATTCTTCCTTTCATTTATTCTTCCATGAACCGTCAACGCTTCAGATGTTGAGTCTCTATATACCTCCTTATCCTTCTTACTAACCTCATTATTCATTAAAGTATTGGAGACCTCAACATATTTTATTTCCTCCTTTCCGTACAATAGCGTTGTAATAAGATGTTCATACGAGCCAGGTAGAGAATTTAGCACTAACAATGCTTTATCCTCATTGTCAATTTCAACATCCAAATTTTGCAAATCAACAATAATTTTGTTAAAATTATCCAGATGCTCAGACATAAAAATACCTTCTGCGTATTGGAATCGGAAGAGTTTTTTCTTCAAATAGAGCCGATTTTCAATGCTTTTCATCATGTACTTGTCCTTCAGTTGTTTCCATAATATTTGTGTCGAGGTCTCGCGCATATAATGGTATTTTTTATCCTTGTCGAGATAAAGACAAATATGACCACAAGCCTTGCAGTTGATTTTTTTTCCAGTCATCTTCCTTCATGTATTCTGGCATATCTCCAAGAGCAATTTCCATCTCTTGTTGGACTAAGACATCCATAACTTCACATTGCCAAATGCTGAAATTTCTTTGCCCATCAAAGTTTTCTACGTCAAATTTTGCGGTTGCCATTTTTCAAACTATCACAGTCACAAAAAATGCAAACGGAAAAATTCCAAATTTAAAAAAAAAAAATCGGTTATGAATAGTAATCATATGAATAGTACCATATGAATAGTACTATACGTATGGTTATTTCTCCACAAAAAATATCCAAAATGCCTAGATCGGAGGATCTTGGCCCTGATACCAATTTGTTTTGTGGAAGCGTGCCAACAAATGATACTGATTGTAACCCTAAATAATAATATGGCACACTCACAATAAAAGTATAATGAGTAGAAACACACACATACAAGGGAAGACAAAATATTTAAGTGGTTCATCAATTTGGCTACGTCCACTGACACCCGGATCAATTCACTATTGCAAATGAGTTTCAAAAGAGACTCTCACAAATACACTCCAAATAAAAAATACAATGTGTATTTTTCTACACAAATGTATATACTCAAAACTCCAAATGAACTCTTTCACACTCTCTAACTCTTCTTAGTGTTTGATATTTTGGTGTGTATAATCCTTCTCAATAGGGTCCTATTTATAGCTTCTTGGCATTCATCACATCCATTGGATCGACAATGAGATGGATAGTAGAGATTAAAAATTCATTTAATGCATTCATCCACACCTATAGTACCTTAGGTGGTTGCACCTATAGTACCTTAGGTGGTTACACATCCAAACCTATAGTAGCTTAGGTGGTTGCACATCCACACCTCCAACAACTTGGTTACCTTATCTCCAAGTGACTTTCTCCAAGCATGAATCTATTTCTTGTTTCAATACAATGTTATCCATTTTCAACATTGCTTTGTATATTTTGTGACGCTTTGCTTGAGAAGATTCTTTATTTCAGCCTGCAAATGCATTGATTGAAAATGAATAGCGATATATTTTCCATAAATAAAACAAGTATGCTAAACGGTACCACAGCACAGAATATAACAATGATATGTACTATCCATTTATACCTCAAGTTCTTTCCTTTTTTTGAAATCCTCGATAAACAATATATTTCAACATTCTAATAATTATTAAAAAAAACCTATATATATATATATATATATATATATATATATATATATATATATATATATATATATATATATATATATATATATATATAGAGAGAGAGAGAGAGAGAGAGAGAGAGAGAGAGAGAGATGTTCCTATGTGGTATACGTTTGCGATAAAACTCGGAAGTATTAATGAAATTACACCAAACGACTTGGGTGGTTATTGTTTGATTTTATATTTTTTTATTATTATTTCTGTGCCTGCCTCGGACCTACGATGATAGGCCAATGTAAGTCAGGGGCTCGCAGAGGGCGACAAGTATTGAACCCTTGCCATATGCTTGTAATTGCATTGAGGCTGAGCCCCCCTTTACCACTCTATTAAGCTGTTACGGACTTTCTTTGTGTAATACCCTGTAGTTTTAAAGATATTTAAATTACTAATTTGAGGAATTATTGTGAATAGTAATTCTGGAATTTATGACGTGATTTGGTAAATTGAGGAATTACTATGAATAGTAATTCTGGAATTTATGAGTGAAATTAAATAAATTTAAAATTATAAAGTGAATAGTAAATATTAGTTTTCGAGTATCGGATTAATATTTACATGGATTATATTTTCTTACGGGACTAAGTATATGAGTGGATTATTTTTATTACATGTCACAGTTGGGTAAAGCGACAAAGAAAAATATTTTAATTGGAAAACACGCGTATTGGAATGTATTGGGTTTAATCAGTGAATTTTAGTTAAGTGACTCGGATGGAGATTTCGAGTGCGCGGTTGGGTTCGAAATGGTCGAGATAGTCAAAACAGAGTACCCGGGGATAGCGTTTAGACTCCGAAAATTTTTGGACTAGTCGGGACTCGCAATTAAGTACACGAGTCATTTTACAATTGGGTATACACCCAATTTCGGGTTTAATAAGGGGAGAGACCTCATTTCTCCTCCAAATCTTCCCTAAGAGAGAGAAAGAGAAGAGATAAGTAAGAGAAGAAGGAAGAAGAGAAGAGAGGAAGGAAGAAAGGGGGATTTCCAGCCAAGCTCCGCAAGATTCGACTCGGGGTCGTCGAATTTTATCCATGAGGCAATGTTTAACTTGCTTTACGATTTAGTTTCATTATTTCTCATATTGTAGTTGGTGTAAAACTATAAGGATTTTTGGGTTGAATTTCATGGATCAAACGGGTTTTTGGAAGATTAAAACAGATAAAACTCGGTAAATACCCAATTTGAGAAAATAAGAATTTATTGAAATAAATTGTTGAAAATTGATTCTAGGATGATGAGAACCCCTTTGATGTATGCATATATTGTTGGTTGAGGTTGGATGATGATGAAAGAGATGATAAAAAGCTTGGAGGTGCATTAATGGAGATTTGTAATTTGGAGAAGGTAGTGAATAGTAACGAAGCAGCTTGCGGTATCGATTCGGCCATGAAGTGAATTGATTCAGCTCTGGGTCAAAACATGAAAGTTCTAGATCTTTTTTATACAGTCGCGTGGAGCCGATCGCATATTTTTTTGATTTTTTTTGAATCATTTATGATTTTTCTAAGGAAGCAGTTCCGAGGTTGAAATCGTTAGCTCGGAAATCAAGCCAGAAATTGGAAAAATAAAGGCTAGAATTATTTGGAGATAAATATTAGGGGTTCCTAAATAAAGTTTTTGGACTTCTAAATTACTTAAGGAAAAATAAAAACCTTGGGTTCGTAGAAATAAATCCGGTCTATATTTTTAAATGATTGTGTAGGATGGATAACATTAGAGAAAAGTCTTCGGCAAGTGTGTTTATATAGTTATGCGTAGAGAATAACTATGGGCCAAGTACATTTGAGTAAATTCTAGAATACAAGTGGGATGGAATGTAATATATGGGCTAAAGTGGTTTAAGCTATTATCCGGTATGTCTTTATTGATAATTATTATTATAGGTGATGCGGTACTTACGAAAATTAAATTAAGTAGTTAGTATACTTATTTAATTATTACGAATTGGTATACTCGAGTTTATATTATAATCCTTAAAAGCGAGTAAGGTACGAGTTATATTTTAAGTAAGAGAATACTTGTGGATTTAATATTTTAAGTGTATGAATACTCATAATATCACGAATGGGAACATTCGAGGTTATTGGCTATCGCTATAAGAATTTGGAAATTATAGCCATAATATATTGAGAAGTGATATAGATTATATATACGATGTCGTTAAAGTATATATATATAATATGAGACGAATAAATATATCGAAGCTATTGGTATTATCATCGTGCGGCGAGAAAAGCTCAGAAATAATATATTGAGGATTGGTCATAATCGATAAATGCGTAGGATATTCGATATAAATATACTTCGTATGGGGTTTATTATATATATGGGTTAAATAAATACCTATGGGGATTATATATGGGTGAGATGAATACCCGTTGTTATTATATGTATAGGTGAGACGGATACCTATCATTATCATATGGTTGTGTGAATACCTCACTGATGTTATATTTATATAGGTGGAATGTGTACCTATATTATTGTTTATTATGTGTATGACATACATACCATACTTGCTATCACGGGAGATCGACTTTCGGAAGAGGACAATCTTATCTTGTGTGCTTTTGGGGGGATTTAGATTTGGTACCTCAAGAACATAAGACTGTGAAGGACTTATTTGTGAGTCAATAAGTCTGCTGACTATGGGAGCGTAGGTATGTGTGTGACCCATGGGTATGAGAACTATGTTCGCCTCCAATATGTGTGATTTGTACTGATACAGTTCTTGGGTGATTCGTAGCACGTGATCCTTGTGTACGTTTTGTACTGGGATTTGATAGCAGAGTATGTGTGCACCGTAGCTTAGCCTCGGGGTGCCATATATGTACTGAGAATAACATATATGTATACTTGTGATATACCATTGTTGCTTAGTAGATAAGAATGACTAAGCTACTTATATTGTAGCTCGGTGGATTGACTATTATACTTTTTGCGTATAGTATATTGCTTATATATGAGACAAGATATCATATAACGTGACCTTGTATAAAGTGAAAGATATGAATAAAGTGATATACTCCTTCCGGTAGATTTATATCCGAATTTATATGAATATGGATCATAGGTTTTAATGAGAACTATTTATATATATGGGATGGTATAAGATGTGGTATGTACCAAGAGCCTAATGGATCTCGACGATCAACATTGTCACGTAGTAGTGTATTGGGGGGGGGGGGGTTCCTTGTTTGGATTTCACTTCGCGAGACACCCCACGCATGAACGTAACGTAATATTGGGAATGGGGAGACGTTTAGTCTTTAGTATTTAGATTTATGAGGATTATTAGAAGATGGGTAAATACATTACACTACACCAAATTTGCCCATTTGTCAAGGTCATTGACCTTGACAAATCCACCTTGTCAAGGTCAATGACCGTGACATTTCGAGGCGAGACAACTTTTTTTGTCACCGTCGTGTCACGGTCATTGACCTTGACACAAAACTCGTGTTTTGTGTCACGGTCGTGTCAAGGTCAATGACCGTGACACATTTGTCACGGTTTATAACCGTGACAAAGCTGTGACCCTTTGTAAAAAAATTGTCACGGCCATTGACCGTGACAAGTCCGTGATAAAATTGTCATGGACGTGTCACGATCAATGACCGTGACAATTTTGGGCAGAATTTAAAAAAATCTGCTGGGCAGTATGGCCACTGCCACTGCCCAGCAGTATATTTGTACCTGTTATAGCAACGTTGTGCCTGTTCAAAACATCATATATCCTAACAAACTAAAGATAATGCAAATATATATTCAAATAAGAAACTATTTAAAAAGAAACAACATCACCGTCATTTTATCTCAAATCTACAAACTATTTGCATGGAAAAGAGATTTTGTACCGCGACGCTCGGGAACACCTCCTTATCCTTCCCTTCTCGTCCGAATAGCCACATAAGTATAGAGCATATGTGGCCTACCCTTAGGGCCACTCCCTGTCCCCTAAATTGAAATAAAGTAAAATTAGTATCCGCCCCTCAAATATAGATAAATATAAATCGTAATTGAAATCGAAATCGAAATTGACATATAAATATAAATACATTACCTGTAGTGTCACTCAAACAGCTAACTTGAGCTCATATGGCACCTCCTTCCAACTAATGTACCCCGGGCAATCGTGTCAATTATAATTCTCTTCATATCTAAACACTAAGAAATACCATAATCCTATGGAGTTATGCGTTGCAAATTCCTTCCAACCGTTGTGTAGACAAAAATCAGCAGTTGAAGTTGTCAATTCCATCTTTCAATGGTCTCCCATGCTTTGCTAGAAGTTCCAAGTGGTGGGGTATGGAAAGTGGAATTGACAACTTCAACTGGTGATGTTTGGCTACATAACGGTTGGGAGGAATTTGCAGAGCATCGCTCCATAGGATTATGGCATTTCTTAGTGTTCGGATAGACGAAGAGATTCAGTCTCCTCTCCACAAATAGGACACCCCAAATAACTATGTACTAATCACCTATTAAAGGTAAGAAGCGTATATTCATGGATTAGTATAAACAAAACTTAGATATAGTTGGAATATTTATGTATTAATCTCCTCTCCACACACGCACACTACACAAGAGTGAAAATGATAAAGTGCAGATCAAGTAAAAGCATTAAAAATGGATGTTTCGGTACAAATTGAAATATTTATTACAAATTGAAAAATTGTTTCAAATTCGGGTTATCATAAAAAATGGATTGATATTCGGTAGGAGCAGCCAAGTCATCCACACTACTATTTAGACGCCGTGGCGCGTGTTGGACAATTGACCACGGCTCGTTGTTGATATACTCCGAGTAAAACACTTGCTTAACCTTTTGAAATGCACAAACAAACGGCTCATCGCTCACGTGGTCGTTGCTCTTCAACTTGGACAAGTCAACCATGATCAAATTGGTGACAGGATCAACTTTACAAGCATTTTTATCCTCAACTCTTACCCATTCACAGTAAAATACAACCTCTTTGAAGCTTATATAATCCAATTCAAATATATTTTGGATTACACCATAGTAAGTCATTTCAGCTTCAACGAGGTTTTTATCTTTTGCGCTCGCTCGAAAGAAAGTAAGAGCCTTGTATGAAATTCCCGAGTTCTGTACATTTGTACTTTCCTCGTACACTTTAGCGCCGAAAATGTAACCGATCAATCGATACTTTTTGTACTCTTGTGCCACGAACAAGGGTCCAGTGGCTAGACGAGCAAGCCTTGATGTCGCATCACCCATCTTTAGGAGCTGAGAATATTGATAAATTAATTATATTAGTGGTAAAATTTGAGTGTAATGTAACGTTATATAACGACTGTTTTCATTATAATTACCTCTTGTGTCAACCATAGTCTAAATTCGCTGTCTGATTGTACCATTATTTTTCGTCTTTTATTGTTCTCACATGCTTCATATTTACTGCATATTACAAAATTAATCATGTATAAAATAATCTAAAATAATGTTAAACATTATAATATTCGAAACTTACTTTTTCCATTCTTCGACATCTTCATGTGTGTCAAATTGATAACGAGCTACTTGTTCATGTTGCAAACTCGTTAATTTCACTCGTTTTCCCATCACATTACCACCATCATCGAGTAATTCATCAGTGTCATCAACGCTGGTCGAGTCAGGCATATATTCCCGAGTATATATTGATGACTCCACGGTGATGTATTCCTCTGCAATTGATCCTGCAATATATCGCGTATTCTTGACGTAATCTTTAAAAACTTTCATCAATCTTTCAAACGGATACATCCACCGATATCTAACTGGACCACAAAGAAGTGCCTCGTCGCATAGGTGTACCAACAAGTGAACACTTATGTCAAAGAATGCTGGGGGAAAGTACTTCTCCAATACACAAATCGCTTCGTTCACAGCCAATTTTGCTGCCACTATGTGTTCTCGATTAACTACCTTCTTCATCTATTCTACTTGTTCATCTATTCTCAATTTTGCGGCCACTATGATCTACGTCGTCCCCTTCTTCATATATTCTACTTGTTGAAGGTTGTTGTGAAGGTTGGTCGGGGACAAAAGGAACTTTCAATTCACCGTGAAAACTCCAAAATCGATAACTATCTTGCATACCCGATCTTAACAAATGTAGTTCAACTGTTTTCCACTCAAACACCTTACCATTCTTACACCTAGCACACGGACACGGAAACTCTTCATCATTACGACATCTCTTTGCATATTTCACAAATTCGTTAGCACCTCTGCGAAACACATCCCCCATTCTATTAGTTGTAATACCCCGTACTTTTGACCATAATTATTTTTGGGATTAATTAATTAATATGCATATTAATTGGAAATTAATCCGGGTTATAAATACTAATGTGATACGAATTGGTATTTGATTATGTGCATATATGATTATATATGTATCTGGTATTATAAAATTTGTCGTGAGATTTATATACGGCATTTTAGAAATTTTGTTGAGACGCGTGGGACCGCCGCGTCACGGTATTATATTTTGATAATAAAAGTGAATTTAAAATCGAGAATCCATATGGTCGTTTTGAGTGCGCCAACGCGTCCGGAAGGGTCGAGATAGTCAGAAAACACTAGCCGGGGGTATAGTTTGGGTCCCGGGGTATTTTTAGGCCATACCGGTAACTTAAAGGGTATTTTAGTAATTTGGTATTTTTGGGTAATTAAAAGTGACGAAAATTGAGAGTTGTAATCTGATAAGGATTGACCCCAACCAACCCTTATTAACCCAACAAGCTACGGAGGTTTATTAAAATTAGGTTTTCATAAGTTCCCCCAAAGCAAACCCTAGCCACCATAGCCTTTTGGAGAAGAAAGCTTGGAGAAGGAGAGAGAGAGAGAGGAAACTCTGCAGAAACTTCATCAAACCAACACCAAATCCGGAATCAAACCAAGGCAAGTGACTTAAATCCATTTAATTTCTGAGAATGTTTCCTCCATGTTAGAAAATTCAGATTTATGGTTGTTCTTGAAGAAAATATGAAAACCCATGTAGTTCAATCATAGGAATTGAAAAATTGTGAAGAGAAATGCATGTAGTATGCTAGGTAGATGATTTCCCTTATTATAATTGTGATTTTAAGGAAGAAAAACGAAATAAATTCTGGGATTTGATGATGATATAAACCTAGGGTTCATGTTCTAGAGAAATTGGGAATTAATGTAGAAATGGTGATTTAATGATGTTTAGAAGTTATTAAATCCCTTTAATGATGTTAGTATAGCCCCTTAACATGTTTGAGGATGATTAGAGAACTCAATATATTGTGGGAACAAATTTTAGAAGAGGTTTGAGGGGTAAAAATGGTAAAAAAAAACGATTTTTGGGAAATTCTGGGCCGAAACTGGCATCTCGTTAGAAGCAGCCCCAGGTCGTTCGAACGAGCTCGTTCGAACGAGCTTCTAACGAGTTGACCAGTCGTTATTAACGAGTAGGATTTTCGTTCGATATCTCGTTCGAACGAGATATCGTTAGAAGGGTCAGTTCGTTCGAACGAACTGGGATCTCGTTCGAACAGCCTCGTTCGAACGAGACTTCTAACGACCTGACAGTCCAAACTCGTTCGAAGCCTCGTTCGAACGAGACTTCTAACGAGTTGACAGTTTGACCCTTTTTGGACTGTTTTGACTTTTGGAATTCCGGAAACTGGTTCAAGGGTAGAGTTAGCATCCATTTGATGATATAGTAATTAATTTGGGACTTTTGGGTTATTGAGATGAGTAAATCATACACTAGAGTTATATTCAATGAACCGTTTGGGTTGAGACGTGAGTGTCTACTACGATGTGAGGATAAATTATGGCACGTATAATTATGAACCGGAATAAAATAAGTTGTGATAATTATAATTAGTACGAGAGTGCAATATGTACTACGAATATAATACGGTATTACTAAGAGGTGTGTTTACTTAGTATTGATATATGGATTGTATGTATGACATACCTACCATACTTGCTATCACGGGAGGTTTCGTTCGCTTAGGACCCTCTAATCCTTGTGTGCCTACGGGGGGGATATAGATTGGTACCTTGATGAACATAGGTCATAGAAAGACTTATTGTGATATTAATAAGTCCGCTGACCATGGGAGCGTAGGTATGTGCGTGACCCATGTGATGGTGACTGTGTTCGCCTCCATTATTTGTGATGTTGTTATCGGTAAACTATTCCTGAGAGATTCGGAATATGTAATCCTTATGTACGTGATGTACCGGGATGGATAGCAGAGTATGTGTGCACTACAGCTTAGATTGCGGGGTGCTCGTATCGTATATTTATGATGTGAATAATATACATTTAAATAATGGAAATCCTCATGTTAATGTTGTATATGTATTACGGTATTGTTTCGAGATATATAAGGAGTTACTGATACTTATATATATGGCATATTTAGTAACTGAGTTTACGTTAAACCTTTATTTAATCACGAGCGTTGTCATGTTAAACGGAACCAAGTATTATGGGTAGAACCTTTGGTAGTCTAGCTAGTTACGTTGTCTCTTAGCTAGTGGAAAGGGTAGTTATAGATGGGTACTTACGTTAGGAGTGCACAGTTAGACGAGAGGTGAGAATATCATGCGAGTGTACGTCCTAACATGTACTTTGCATTTAATGTTTTAAATGTTTTTAAAGCACTTGCAGGTTTTTAAAATATAACTCCACATTCGGGCTCTGACCCGTTTGCTTTTCAAATCTCTTTTTCTTTGTAAAACCATTTTAGGTGCCCAGCCACAGGGACACCAAGCATAGGATTCTCATTCAGGTGACGAGCTGTAGCTGTTTGTGGAAGCTACAGAGATTTGTTCATAGACGCTTCTATTCTTTGGATTCCAGAGTCTCTATCTATCAGTTGTAGGGCATGTTGCCCATTTCTATTTAGAGCATCTTTTACATTTCAGTTTTCAGACTATAGCATGTATTGTTTCAGTTTATTCATTTCAGTTATGGGATTGTTATGAGGGGTTTCCTCCAGACTTTATTTACTCTATTGTAATGGTTATTCGTTTTACTTCAGTATGGTGAATGGTGTTATTCATTTCTTCATTACACTTGTTGCATGTTAATCAGACTTAAATTAAAATTTGGCAACTTGACTTTTTAAATACTAGGTGGTTAGTAATAATAAAACATTTTCGACAGTGATGCTATTAACTGAGCCAACTTGGCATTTTGAATTAATTTTATAAAGGAGTAGCTACCCGGTGTTTAATTAGTCGGGGTGTCACAGGTGGTATCAGAGCATCAGGTTCTAGTGTCCTTTAGGATCTGTACGGCTATTATGTTTCCGCTACGTTTTCTTTGATATAGAGCCCTATATTTTTTGGACTGTTGTACTCTTTTTGTGTATGCTTCGTTCTTCAGCTATATTAAGTTTATAACCGTGAACTTATAAACTTTGTTCTTATTTCAGATGCCTCCACGACGTGCACGAAGAGTTCCCAGGAATGCAACGCCAGAACCCCAGCCCGCTCCAGTTCAGGGTATGTTGAACGCCGCTGAGGTTGCTGCTATAGTAGCCCAAGCGGTAAATGCCGCGATTGCCGTGATTCAGCAGGCACCACCTCAGGCGCCGGTTGCCGCGCCAGTACAAGTTAATGCATTCCCGTCTGCTTGGGAGCGTGTACGTGACGCTTTTCAGAAAGCGCATCCGCCAGAGTTTGCTGGAAGCTCAGATGTGGTTATCTCGAGCCAATGGAAGAAAGACATGCAGAGGCATTTGAGGATGCATGAGTGCACAGACGTTCAGAAACAGGTGCTAGCTACTTTCAAGCTAGTGGGATCTGCACTACAGTGGTGGGAGTCTATTACCACCGCGGAGGAGAGGGATACCCTCACGATACAGGAGTTCTGGGTGCGGTTCGACCGCAAGTATTTTCCGTCCGCAGTTCATACAGAGATGAGGAGGAAGCTGATGAGTTTGAAGCAGGAGGGCAAGACAGTGGCCGAGTATGAGGCCGAGTTCACTAACCTGTTGAATATCGTTCCAGACGAGATTCCAACAGAGAAGAAGAAGATAGAGAAGTTCACTGATGGGTTGAATTGGAGAATCCGTCAGCATCTGCTAGGGAACCTATCGTTGGCCACGTATTCTGATGTGGTTAACGCTGCGTTATTGCACTGCCAGGACCACCGTTTTCACATGGCCGAGGGCAAGCGGTCGGGAGAGTCTAGCCATCAGGGCAGGACCGGAGGACATGGTGCCAGCGGGGCACAATCGGGTCAGGGGCAGAGACAGACTGAGCAGGGCTCCCAGCAGGGGGATAACAAGAGGTTCCGGTCAGGGAACTACAGGCAGGGACAGGGAGGTTTCCGCCAGGGCCATCAGGGTCCAAACGGCCAGCAGGGCCAACAGGGACAGAATGGGCAGCAGTCCCATCAGGGCCAGCAGGGCCAAGGGAGGAATGGTAACGGCCACCAGGGCCGGGGACAGCAGGGGCAGAGGGGAGGGAACTTCCCAGGGAAGTGCTTTACTTGTGGCAAGACTGGCCATAAGAAGCAGGATTGTCCTGATAAGGGCAGGGCCCCACAGCAGCAGCAGCAGGGTGCTCGCCAGGAGCCACATAGACCTATGTTTCCCGCCGCTCTTCCTGCACCGCCACAGATGGCAGCATTGCCACCCATTCCAGCAGTCCCAGCTCAGCAGGGACAGCTACAGTATGGACGTGTCTACAACGTTCACCAGGCTGCAGTTCCACAGGCACCGCCCGCGATCGAGGGTACGTTTCCTATCCATGGCACTATGGGTCGGGTGTTATTTGATACGGGTGCTACACACTGTTTTATTGCTACACACTTCGCGAAAGCTTTAGGATTGTTAGCTACGGCAGAGAGCACAGTGACGTGTGTCGACTCACCATTGGGGAGTGGGTCACTTATTTTCTTTATATGCCGGGGAGTCGGGGTAGAGGTTGGTGGTTTGGTATTGCCTGCAGACATGTTAGTATTAGATATGCATGTTCACGATGTGATCATCAGTATGGATTGGCTCGTAGCATATAGGGCCATGATTGATTGCTTCAGCGGGAGCATTGTTTTTGCCATTCCGGGGCAGGAGATGTTTATAGTGGCGATGCCTCGCCCAGAGGGAGGATCGACCGCTCATCTGTATTACATAGAGGAGGATACCTCTAAGGAGGTTGTTATTCCTTTAGATTCGATCCCGGTTGTCAGGGAGTATTCAGATGTGTTTCAGGAGATACCAGGCTTACCACCCAGTCGAGAGATAGACTTCGTTATTGATTTGCTACCGGGTACGAGACCTATAGCACATGCACCGTACCGTATGGCTCCGGCTGAAATGCGAGAGTTACGGGATCAGATAGAGCAGCTGTTAGGGCAGGGCTTTATTCGTAGGAGTACCTCACCTTGGGGCGCTCCAGTTTTGTTTGTGAAGAAGAGGGACGGTTCACTGAGGTTGTGTGTGGACTACCGAGAGTTGAATAAGGTCACGATACGGAATAAGTATCCGTTGCCTCGAATCGATGACCTATTAGACCAGTTGAGAGGAGCTTCTTTCTTCTCGAAGATTGACTTGAGGTCGGGATACCATCAGTTGCGTATCAGGGAGGAGGATGTCTCGAAGACTGCGTTCTTGTCGAGATATGGTTCTTACGAGTTTCGGGTTATGCCTTTCGGTTTGACCAACGCTCCAGCAGTGTTTATGGACTTGATGAACAGAGTGTTTAGGGATTTCCTAGATCAGTTTGTCATTGTCTTCATTGATGACATTCTGGTTTACTCTCAGACAGAGGAGGAGCACGCCGAGCATTTGAGGCTGGTTTTGCAGACACTTCGTCAGAACGAGCTATATGCAAAATATGAGAAGTGCGGGTTTTGGTTGAAGGAAGTCCAGTTCTTGGGTCACATTATTTCCGACCAGGGAATATCTGTTGATCCGGGGAAGGTGTCAGCGGTGAGGGAGTGGGGACAGCCCACGACACCAACAGAGATTCGTAGTTTCTTGGGTTTAGCAGGATACTACAGGAGGTTTATTCTGGGTTTCTCGGAGATAGCAGGTCCTTTGACACATCTTACTCGTAAGGGTGTGCCATATATCTGGAGTGATGCCTGTCAGTTGGCATTCGATGAGTTGAAGGACAAATTGACCTCAGCACCTGTGTTAGCATTGCCGAGACCGGGAGTTGAATATTTGGTTTACACCGATGCGTCTTTGCAAGGACTTGGAGGTGTTTTGCAGCAGGAGAGACAGGCCATAGCTTATGCTTCCCGTAAGCTTAAGCCTCATGAGAAGAATTACCCCACACATGATTTGGAGTTGGCGGCAGTAGTATTTGCCTTACGGATTTGGAGGCACTATCTTTTGGGGGAGAAGTTTCAGCTGTTCACGGACCACAAGTCACTACAGTATCTGTTCACGCAGAAGGAATTGAATATGCGGCAGCGTAGGTGGCTTGAATTTGTGAAAGACTACCAGTTCGACATCCAGTACCACCCGGGTAAGGCTAACGTGGTAGCAGACGCGTTGAGCCGCAGGCCAGCAGATGAGGTGGCAGAGGTGTGGAAAGCTAAGTGGAAGGAATTGGGACATCAGGATGCAGTGGCCCGATCTTTCATGTCTGTGATGACCGTTACCCCGCAGATTGTCACAAAGGTAGTACGGGCACAGGCCAATGACTCGTTCTGTCAGGAGCAGATAATTCGATTGCTAGCAGAGGGAGCCGAGTCCTATACCGTTAGCTCAGACGGGGGATTGCGCTTCAATGGGAGATTGGTGGTTCCGGAAGGGGAAGAATTGCGGCACGATGCGATGGCAGAGTCGCACGGCTCACGGTTCGCGGTACATCCCGGAGGGGACAAAATGTACCAAGACATGAGACGGCAGTATTGGTGGAGCGGTATGAAGAAAGATATCGCTGAGTTTGTCTCGAAATGCGCCACTTGTCAGCTTGTAAAAGTGGATCATCAGAGACCAGCAGGATTGCTACAGTCGTTGGAGGTTCCGGTGTGGATGTGGGAGAGCATATCCATGGATTTCGTCACGGGGTTGCCTACGTCGCAGAGGGGTCACGACTCTGTTTGGGTAATTGTGGACAGGTTGTCCAAGGTCGCTCACTTCTTACCCGTAAGGACTGACTACACTACGGGACAGTATGCCCAGCTCTTCATCTCAGAGATTGTGAGACTTCACGGTGTGCCCCTGAATATCGTGTCTGACAGAGACAAGATTTTTGTTTCGAGGTTTTGGGAGAGTTTCCAGGAGGCCATGGGCACGGAATTGCGGTTGAGTACGGCTTATCATCCGCAGACCGATGGGCAGACAGAGCGCACCAATCATATGTTGGAGGACATGCTACGCATGTGCATTATTGACTTCGGGGGTGGATGGGAGCAGTACCTCCCACTGGTGGAGTTTGCTTACAACAACTCCTATCAGTTCACGATTGGCATGGCTCCGTTTGAGGCATTGTACGGTAGGCCTTGTCGTTCCCCAGCATGTTGGTTGGAGGTGGGGGACAACAAACTACTTGGGCCAGAAGTGATCCAGGATACTTCGGCAAGGATTGAGTTGATTCGGAGTCGCATTCGGGTAGCTCAAGACAGGCAGAAGAGTTATGCTGATGCGAAAAGATTTTTCAGGGAGTTCCAAGTGGGGGACCAGGTTTTGCTCAGGGTTTCTCCGATGAAGGGGATTATGCGATTCGGGAAGAAGGGAAAGTTGGCACCGAGGTATGTGGGGCCGTTTCCTATTATTGAGAGGATCGGACCGGTTGCGTATAGACTCGGGTTACCGGAGCATTTGCATCGGATTCACGACGTGTTCCATATTTCCTCGCTGAGGAAATACCTTAGAGATAATTTGGCTCATTCTCACATTGCTGTGGAGGACATCGATCTCCAGCCGGATAGCTCTTATGAGGAGGGACCGATTGCTATTTTGGACCGAAGCGAAAGGAAACTGCGGTCAAAGATAGTTCCGTTAGTGCGTGTTCAGTGGCGACATCACAATGTCGAGGAGTCCACATGGGAGCGCGAGGATGAGATGCGCGAACGTTATCCAGAGTTATTTTTAGCAGGTACTTTCTAGTTTCGAATTTCGGGACGAAATTCAGTTATTAGGGGGGGAGTATGTAATACCCCGTACTTTTGACCATAATTATTTTTGGGATTAATTAATTAATATGCATATTAATTGGAAATTAATCCGGGTTATAAATACTAATGTGATACGAATTGGTATTTGATTATGTGCATATATGATTATATATGTATCTGGTATTATAAAATTTGTCGTGAGATTTATATACGGCATTTTAGAAATTTTGTTGAGACGCGTGGGACCGCCGCGTCACGGTATTATATTTTGATAATAAAAGTGAATTTAAAATCGAGAATCCATATGGTCGTTTTGAGTGCGCCAACGCGTCCGGAAGGGTCGAGATAGTCAGAAAACACTAGCCGGGGGTATAGTTTGGGTCCCGGGGTATTTTTAGGCCATACCGGTAACTTAAAGGGTATTTTAGTAATTTGGTATTTTTGGGTAATTAAAAGTGACGAAAATTGAGAGTTGTAATCTGATAAGGATTGACCCCAACCAACCCTTATTAACCCAACAAGCTACGGAGGTTTATTAAAATTAGGTTTTCATAAGTTCCCCCAAAGCAAACCCTAGCCACCATAGCCTTTTGGAGAAGAAAGCTTGGAGAAGGAGAGAGAGAGAGAGGAAACTCTGCAGAAACTTCATCAAACCAACACCAAATCCGGAATCAAACCAAGGCAAGTGACTTAAATCCATTTAATTTCTGAGAATGTTTCCTCCATGTTAGAAAATTCAGATTTATGGTTGTTCTTGAAGAAAATATGAAAACCCATGTAGTTCAATCATAGGAATTGAAAAATTGTGAAGAGAAATGCATGTAGTATGCTAGGTAGATGATTTCCCTTATTATAATTGTGATTTTAAGGAAGAAAAACGAAATAAATTCTGGGATTTGATGATGATATAAACCTAGGGTTCATGTTCTAGAGAAATTGGGAATTAATGTAGAAATGGTGATTTAATGATGTTTAGAAGTTATTAAACCCCTTTAATGATGTTAGTATAGCCCCTTAACATGTTTGAGGATGATTAGAGAACTCAATATATTGTGGGAACAAATTTTAGAAGAGGTTTGAGGGGTAAAAATGGTAAAAAAAAAACGATTTTTGGGAAATTCTGGGCCGAAACTGGCATCTCGTTAGAAGCAGCCCCAGGTCGTTCGAACGAGCTCGTTCGAACGAGCTTCTAACGAGTTGACCAGTCGTTATTAACGAGTAGGATTTTCGTTCGATATCTCGTTCGAACGAGATATCGTTAGAAGGGTCAGTTCGTTCGAACGAACTGGGATCTCGTTCGAACAGCCTCGTTCGAACGAGACTTCTAACGACCTGACAGTCCAAACTCGTTCGAAGCCTCGTTCGAACGAGACTTCTAACGAGTTGACAGTTTGACCCTTTTTGGACTGTTTTGACTTTTGGAATTCCGGGAACTGGTTCAAGGGTAGAGTTAGCATCCCTTTGATGATATAGTAATTAATTTGGGACTTTTGGGTTATTGAGATGAGTAAATCATACACTAGAGTTATATTCAATGAACCGTTTGGGTTGAGACGTGAGTGTCTACTACGATGTGAGGATAAATTATGGCACGTATAATTATGAACCGGAATAAAATAAGTTGTGATAATTATAATTAGTACGAGAGTGCAATATGTACTACGAATATAATACGGTATTACTAAGAGGTGTGTTTACTTAGTATTGATATATGGATTGTATATATGACATACCTACCATACTTGCTATCACGGGAGGTTTCGTTCGCTTAGGACCCTCTAATCCTTGTGTGCCTACGGGGGGGATATAGATTGGTACCTTGATGAACATAGGTCATAGAAAGACTTATTGTGATATTAATAAGTCCGCTGACCATGGGAGCGTAGGTATGTGCGTGACCCATGTGATGGTGACTGTGTTCGCCTCCATTATTTGTGATGTTGTTATCGGTAAACTATTCCTGAGAGATTCGGAATATGTAATCCTTATGTACGTGATGTACCGGGATGGATAGCAGAGTATGTGTGCACTACAGCTTAGATTGCGGGGTGCTCGTATCGTATATTTATGATGTGAATAATATACATTTAAATAATGGAAATCCTCATGTTAATGTTGTATCTGTATTACGGTATTGTTTCGAGATATATAAGGAGTTACTGATACTTATATATATGGCATATTTAGTAACTGAGTTTACGTTAAACCTCTATTTAATCACGAGCGTTGTCATGTTAAACGGAACCAAGTATTATGGGTAGAACCTTTGGTAGTCTAGCTAGTTACGTTGTCTCTTAGCTAGTGGAAAGGGTAGTTATAGATGGGTACTTACGTTAGGAGTGCACAGTTAGACGAGAGGTGAGAATATCATGCGAGTGTACGTCCTAACATGTACTTTGCATTTAATGTTTTAAATGTTTTTAAAGCACTTGCAGGTTTTTAAAATATAACTCCACATTCGGGCTCTGACCCGTTTGCTTTTCAAATCTCTTTTTCTTTGTAAAACCATTTTAGGTGCCCAGCCACAGGGACACCAAGCATAGGATTCTCATTCAGGTGACGAGCTGTAGCTGTTTGTGGAAGCTACAGGGATTTGTTCATAGACGCTTCTATTCTTTGGATTCCAGAGTCTCTATCTATCAGTTGTAGGGCATGTTGCCCATTTCTATTTAGAGCATCTTTTACATTTCAGTTTTCAGACTATAGCATGTATTGTTTCAGTTTATTCATTTCAGTTATGGGATTGTTATGAGGGGTTTCCTCCAGACTTTATTTACTCTATTGTAATGGTTATTCGTTTTACTTCAGTATGGTGAATGGTGTTATTCATTTCTTCATTACACTTGTTGCATGTTAATCAGACTTAAATTAAAATTTGGCAACTTGACTTTTTAAATACTAGGTGGTTAGTAATAATAAAACATTTTCGACAGTGATGCTATTAACTGAGCCAACTTGGCATTTTGAATTAATTTTATAAAGGAGTAGCTACCCGGTGTTTAATTAGTCGGGGTGTCACATTAGTCTCACCCATCCACTCTTTGTATTTCGGATATCCCATCACAGCTACCACAACTAAACACCTATTAAAGGTAAACAAAACTTAGATTTATAGTATGTTTTATTTAATTATCCCATCATTTAATTATCCTATTAAAGGGTAAGTGTCCCTATCCCATTCAAGAATGCATTTTTCTGTAATATACTTAACAGCTCATGCACATTGTTACGATTTGAAAAAAATTCGACAGCATATCCCCTTAGTTCTCCAAGTACACGACGTAGATTGGCAGGTGTGAGTGTTATTTCAATTGGTCAATTAAAATAACAGTCACACTTGTCAATCTAGTATGTACCCAGAGAACATTAAGATACAACTGCAGAACTTCCTCCAAAAGTAACAACTTTAAGCCAATAAGAATATTATACAGAAATTATACAGCCTCAAACTGTCCAAACGGGACAATTCGAGAGATCTCATTACAGGGGTAATGACTCTCGAACGGGTCTAAGGGCTATTGAATGCGTACGCATAAGAACTAGAATGCTAGTATCTATGCGCACTATATTTAATTTCAAGTATGTTTCATATAATGGGTTAATTCAAATACAAAAATAAATTCATGGGTTAATTCAAATACAAAAATAAATTCATGTATTGACCACATACACACACACACACACACACACACACACACACACACACACTATCTAAGCTGTTCTATAGGAATAAAAACAACATTTTTAAAATATGAAGGGCTCACCACACATGCACACACACGCACATATACACACATACACACATATATATACACACAAACATATATATAAATTATTATCAATTGAATTAATTTCATGAATAAAATTATTATCAATTTAAATGAAAATATCAATTATTATCCAATATATTTGAATGAAATATTTATTTTGAATGAAAATATCAACTATTATCCAATTATTATCCAACTATTATCAATTATTTATTTTGAATGTATATAATATCCAAAAATATAAATGTAAATAATATTCAAAACCCCACCCACCCCCACCCCCACCCCCTCCCGATGTTTATTATCCAACTATTATCATTTATAAAATTGATGTTCTACTTTTAGTGTTGTGTATATATGTTAGTTGATGCCATTATATTTTTAGCCTAATTAGATTCTAAGGTTATCTCAATTTATATTTTTCTTTTTCTATCTAATAATTTTCAACGTAAGAGCACAGTACATAACGTATGTGTAAGTTCCATCAATAACATTTCGTTTCAATTTTGTAATATTATGTTTTTTCCAAATATTTAAAGAGTTATTAAATGGGTGCCCCACCCCCACCCCCCCTCCCCCCGCCACACACACCCGCTCCCGATGTTTATTATCCAATTATTATCCAACTATTATCAATTATTTATAAAATTGATGTCTACTTTTAGTGTTGTGTATATATGTTAGTTGATGCCATTATATTTTTAGCCTAATTAGATTCTAAGGTTATCTCAATTTATATTTTTCTTTTTCTATCTAATAATTTTCAACGTAAGAGCACAGTACATAACGTATGTGTAAGTTCCGTCAATACCATTTCGTTTCAATTTTGTAATATTATGTTTTTTCCAAATATTTAAAGAGTTATTAAATGGGTGCCTCACCCCCACCCCCTGCCCCCTCCCCCCGCCACACACACACGCACACCTACGCACCTACGCGCGCACACACACACACACACACCCCACCCCACCCCCTGCCCCCCTCCACCACCCCCTCCCCCACCACACACCACCACACACACATACACACACATATACACATACATACACATACATATACACACGCACACACATATACACACGCACACACATATACATATACACATACATACACATACACATATATATAAATGGAAGAGAGAGAGAGAGAGAGAGAGAGAGAGAGAGAAAATCGACCTGAAAGTAGAGAGAGAGAGAGAGAGCAGTGTCGAGAGAGAGAGAGAGAGAGGGAGGGAACGGCGGGAGGGAAAAAAGAAGGGGGAAAGGGTTTTTGCTGCGAACATTGTCACGGTCGTGTCACGGTCATTGACCTTGACAATTATTTAAAGAATTGTCACGGTCAATGACCGTGACACGTCCGTGACAAGTAAATTTGTCACGGCCTTGTCACGGTCATTGACCGTGACAATTAGTTGTCACGGTCGTGTCAAGGTCAATGACCGTGACATAAAACGCGTGTTTTTTGTCACGGTCAATGACCTTGACAAGGCTGGCCGGCTGAAAGGTGACAATTTGCCCATTTTGGTGTAGTGTTAGTTAGGAAGGGTAGCTTAACTAGGTTGTTTAAAAGGTATGTGATAGTTGTGCACTATTAGAAGAGGGGTGAGGTGTATCTCATGTGAGAGAGATACCAGTTTAAATATGAGAAATATCATATTTTAAAATATGGATTTTAAGCACTTGCTAAAACGTTTTCAAAACTCGGGCTCTGACCCGTTTGTCTATTTTTCCCCTCTCTTGCTATATCTCTATATATAGGTATCCAGACACAAGGACGCCTGGATGATGATTCCTTCGAGTCCGACATTTGCTGCAGTAGCTGTGGATGCAAGCAGTTTTATTGTAGACGCTTCTATCATTGAGATCTAGATATGATGTATTGTAGAAACATTCTGGCTAATGGCCCAACTGTACTCATTTATTCTTTTACCGTTTTTTTGTGCGGCATTCGATTTGGTTGTATTATTTTGTACCGAGTGTTCGGTTACTTTATTTCATTTCAGTTATTGCATATAAACTATTGTAATTGTTTTATTTGAATGGTTTGGTTAAAAAGATTTGTTAATTAAAATTTTGACGACAGCCTAATAGGATATTAGTAATTAAATTGGTTTTCGACAGTGATGCTGAGAATGAACCATATGTGACTCCTATTTTAATTTGATATAGGAGTGATCACCCGGTATTTTATTAGGCGGGTTGTCACACTTTATAAGTTACCAAAACAAAAGGGAAAAAAATGAAAAACTCTCATCCACACAACAAACCTACGTAAAGCTCCCAATTGATGAGGCCGATTCATGAATCTCAATAATAGATTGGAATGCCAAATGGTGGTCCATTCGGCATTTAAAGAAAAAAAATAACAGCCCTCACTTCCTATACAAAGTTGTAAAAAAAATATTATACCAAAACAGTTATAAAAGAATGGAATGAAAAAGTCCGTTTTTCTTAATACATAAAAATAGGTTCTACAATTAAAAAGGGTATATATATATATATATATATATATATATATATATAAACCAAAATTGTTAAAAAAAATTAACAAAACAATTTTTGTTTTTGGATTTTTATGCATAGTTTTTATATGTAAAGGGAAAGATGTATGAAAATAATTTTCTATAAATAAAAAAATTGTTTAAACAAAATATATTTCTTTATAGTATAGTTCTTATGTTTAGAAAGGGGAAAACATATAACAACAAATTTTTAATAAAAGAAAAAAAAAATCGTTAAAAAAAGAAGTTTAAACAAAACAATTTGAAAAGGGAAATTATTATAAATATTTTTTTAAAACCAAATAAAAAAATTTTAAAGTATAATTCTTATATTTAAAAAGGAAAATCTGTATAATAATAGTTTTTTGTAAAAAACTATCAAAATAACAAATTTAAGCAAAAGAGTTTAAAAAGGGAATTATTATATTTAAAAAAATAAAACCATTGATAAACAATTTCAGCAAAAAAAATAGTTTCTACATGTATACTTATTCCCTTTCTAATTGCATAAAGTATATTTATATATTAAGAAAACGTTATTTTAGAAAAAGTTACTTCCTTCTATCTTTAAAAAAATAACATTTAGTATTTTAATAATGAAATGTTTTTTTTTTAACGTCCAACTATATGTATAAAAAAATAATGTCCACTTTCTATTTTTTAACAATAACGTCCATTTTTTTTCTTTTCAGAACGAAGTTTTTTTTAATAAATTTTTACGAGATAGTATTTTTTAACATATTTTTAAATAAGTTTTATTTTATTTTTCGTATGAATTAAAAACAACTTTTTTATTCCATTCTTTTATAACTGTTTTGGTATAACGCTTTTTGTCTCTAAACGCATAATGAATCACAATTTAGCATTCTAGTCTACTATTATTGAGAATCATGAATCAGCCTCAGCAATTGGGAATAGGTCTGTTACGTGGATGACAATTTCATTAATACCGCACAATGCACTACCAGTAAAAAACGGCACGCATGTGTTATTTAACTTAACCCACGGTATTGTTGGGAAAATAATACCCCTTCTTCATTTTCTTCCCCAACTTAAGAACCTTATAAAAACCTAAAGTTGATGCACATAACTTTCTTCCTCCACTCTCTCGCCAATACACCCATCTACACACAAATGAGTCCGCGTTTCTTTCTTCAAACGAGTTCGTCATTAACAAGGCATTAGCCAAACTGTTATTACGCGCGAGTCTCTTTCGCTGGCTACTAGTTCCAGGTGCATGAATCCATCCTCTCCCTTGAGAATGTCTCTTCCTTAATGAATATAACTTTTGCAGAAAAATCAAACATGAAATCACAAACGAAATCTAAAGCCTGTCAAAATAGGGCCTACAACACAAATGTCCAAAAGCCAAGAAATTCCACAAAAATATTGCCAAAGTTACCATATTGGGAATATATTTGCGTGTTCCATGTTGCTGATATCCTTCTTCCAAATCGAAATTCATCATGGATGATGTGGAATTGATAGCAAGATAAAATACATATGGGCCCATGACAACACCATTTGAGTTGTTTTGAGAAAATGGGATCCACTGATCTAGCATTATTCTTTCGCCACCCTCTCTAAGTCAAATTTGATCTATTCGGTTTCTTTCTCTTCAAATTGATTTGGAATTCCCTATTTCTAAAATTGGTTTATGGAATTGGTGGTGTGATATGATATTTGGTTTTGTTAGTGGAAGTGCTTTCATGGTTATGTTGGTTGCGTTGTAGAGATTTAGACTTTTCTAAAGCATGAACTAACCCCAAAAGGAGTGGTGTCTATGTACAGATTTTCTATGAGATTGTAATGCCTACCAAAAAAGTAATAAATAAACAAAAAGTACCGAAAATAATACATGAATTAAAGAACAAAACACTAAGCATGAATTAAAGGTCCGTACCTTTTGTTTTTATTCTTTATTTTGTTTACTAATTACTTTTTTTGTATTTGTTTATCTCGTGTTTTATTTTATTTATTTTAAACATCCATCCATAGTAAAACATTATTCACATAAATCATTTTTTTTTTCAAATTTACTTGGACAACTATTTTTAAACAACCCAAATAGACAATACAACAAAATCTGAATTAAAAAAAAGGTCGTACCCAGTGCATAAGGCTCTCGCTTAACTATAGGGTCGGTGAGATATCACCCATATATAGAGAAACTTCTCCCATATTTTGAACCCTAGACCAACCGTAGTTTGGGCAATGGCACTTTCCATCTTACCATGTCTAAAATTTAGTGACACTAAAATAAAAACACAGGGCATAGAAAGGCACTCGATTGAATAAAAAATAAGAAACTTTAATTTTTGAAGATGAAATTGACAATTTTTTTATGGCTAATTTGCTCATCTATGAAGAATGGACACATATATGCGAGTCTTATCCGGCATGATAGCCAATGTAAAGGTTTGACTTATTTTCTTAGTGTTTCAATTTCTTCTATCACTTACAAAAACAGTGAGGCCAGGCATGCGTTTAGAAAAAAAGAAAGGAAATCTTGATAGAAAATAGGCTTTTTTAGAGCGTGAACTAACCCTAAAATAGTTTGGATTTTAGATTTGAGTTAAGGTCCAAAATACTTTAAAATACTAATATATGAGTTCTTAAGAATTTTAGATTCCAATATTATACATGCACTATCGATAAAAAAGCGATACGCGTCTTATACACTTGGGATTTCTTGGAGTTAATTATTAAATTATTAAGAGTTTCATCCATATATAGATTCAAGATGGTGACGATAATTTAAGATCAAATTTTCTTGTTTTTGATAAAAAATAAATAAAGTATGTGTTTTTTTACTTAGCCACTTGTAATAATGTCGTATATTAATTTAACTCAATGGAAGATGAGAAATTAGACCTAACTCCCCTAAAATGGACCGAAGTTACTCTCCGAGTCTGCATGTCCTTCTTCAAACGAGTATGTTACAGAAAATACACGATCCAAACTGCCGTTGCGTGTGAGTCTCTTCCATTTATTACTAGTCCTAGGTGCCTGAGCCCATCCTATCCCTTGAGAGTGTCTCTCCCTGAATGAATATATGTTTTGCAAAAAAAAAAATCAAACATGAACTCTGAGAGTAAATCTAGAAACTGTCAGAACATGGCCTACAACAAAAATGTCCAAAAGCCAAGAAATTTTAAGGAATATTGCTAAATCCAAGAGAAAAGTACCATATTGGGAATATATGTGCCTGTTCAAAGTTGTAGAAGTGTTTATTCCAAACTTAAAGTAACAGTGGATGATATGGAATGGATAGCAGGGTAAAATACTGATGGTCCACGACTGCACTATTTGAGTTCATTTGAGAAAATGGGATCCACTGATCCATCATTATTTTCTCTCTTCCCTCTCTACATCAAATTCGATCTCTTTGATTTCTCTCTCCTCAAATCAATTTGGGGTTCTCTCTTTCTAAAATTGGTTTATGAGATAGGTTAAGGATATGATGTCGGGTTTTCTTGGTCGCAGTGCTTTCACGGTAATTGTGGTTGTGGTGTATAGAGTTAGACTTTTATAAAACATGAATTAACCCTAGAAAGAGTTGTTTGTGTATTGATTTCACGTGACATTGCAAGGCCTACCAGAAAAGTAAAAAATAAAGAAAAATAATTAAAAACAATACATCAATTAAAGAACAAATGTAATTAAAAATAAAACACCAAAGCATGAAACAAAAGTTAAAGGCCAGTGTCTTTTGTTTGTAGTTTTTTTGTTTACTAAATACTTTTTTGTATTTTTTTCCTTGTGTTTTGCTTTATATATGTTTTAACTTCTTCCCAAAATAAGATTATTCATATAACTCAATTCTTTTTTTCATATATACTTAGATTGCTAATTTTAACGAACCCTAACGGATGATATAATAAAATCTAAAAATTAGCGAGACGGTAAAATATAAAATAGACCTTAGAGAGGCATTGAAGTAAGTAAAAAATAAAAAATTATATTATATTTTGGAAGGTGAAATTGACAATTTATTTTATTTTTGGGGCTAATGTGCTTATCTATGAAGAACAGATGCGGATACGCTAGTCATGTCCGACACAATAGTTAAAGTGAAGGTTTGGCTTGTTTCGCTTGGTATTCTCCATCTCTTTATCACCAACAAAAACAATGAGGCAAGCATGCTCTTAGATTAAAAAAGGAAACCTTAATACAGAGTTACTTTTCTAGATCATGAACTAACCCCAAAAGAGTTATGGATTATAGATTTGAGTTCATGTCCTAAATACTTGAAAAAATTAACAATATCTGAGTTTTTAATAATTTAGAGAGAAATATTAAATTATCAGTCAAAAAAGGCACACACTTTGCACATTGAGGATTTTTTAAAGTTAATTATTAAATTAATAATTTGTGATAAAAGTTTTTTACGATAAAAAATAAATAAATTTATGATATTTTTTTTACTTAACCCACCTGTAATAATGTTGTATTTTGACTTAACTCTCTGGAAGATGAAAATATAGACATAACCCACCCCCACCCCACACCCAAAATGGACGGACGTTACTCTCCGTTAAAAGAACTCATTAATGTGTAGTTTTACCTAAATCCCCAATATCACTTGGACAAAAATACGCCATTCGGCTTCCTTTCTTCACCTTCTTCCACAACTTAAAAATCCTAACCTGCATTTTAAAAACCTAAAATGTTGCTACACATAACTATCTTCCTCCAGTCTCTCGTTAATACACCCATCTAAACACAAAGGAGTTTGTATTTCCATTTTCAAATGTGACATTAGCCAAATTGATGTTACATTTGAGTCTTTTCCACCGACTAGTAGTTCCAGGTGATTGAATCTAACCTCTCCATGAATGAATATAATTTTTGCAAAAAATCAAACACTAAATCACAACAGAAATCAAGAGGCTGTCAAAATAGGGCCTACAGCACAAATGTCCAAAAGCCAGAGAGTATTGCCAATTCCAAGAGAAAATTACCATATTTGGAGTATATCTGCATGTTCAATGTTGTCTATAACCTTTTTCTAAACTAAGAGTTGGCGTGGTTGATGTGGAATTGATAGCAAGGTAAAATATAGATGTGCACACGACTTCACCATTTTAGTTCATTTGAGAAAATGGGATCCACTGCTATTTTCACTCTTCCCTTGCTAAGTCAATTTCTACCTTTTCGATTTCTCTGTCCTTAAAATAATTTAGGATTCACTATCTTTAAAATTGGTCTATGAGATGAGTTACGGGATATGCTGCTCGATTTTGTTGGTCGCAGTGCTTTTGCTGTTACGGTGGTTGAGGTGTATAAAGTTGAGACTTACCTCGAGCATGAACTAACCCTAAAAATATTTATGTCTATGTATAGATTTTGTTGAAGATTGCAAGGCCTACCAAAAAAGTAATAAATAAACAAAAAGTAATTAAAATTAATACATGAATTAAAGAACAATCATATTTATAAATAAAACATCTAAACATGAAACATGAATTAAATTTGTGTGCCTTTTTTTTTTGCTAATTCCTTTTTTGTATTGATTTTCCTCATGTTTTTTTAAAGATACTTCAAACATCTTTCCAGAACAAAACATTATTCATATAACTCAATTATTTTTGTCAAATTTACTTAGGCTACTAATTTTAATGAACCCTAACGGATGATACAACATAATCTAAAAAGTAGTGAGACGCTAAAAAAAAAGTAGCCTGATAGAGCCACTCAAGTAATTAAAAAAATAAAAATAAAAATAATTTTTGAAGGTGAAATTAACAATTTATTTTGTCTGTTTATTTTATTTTTGGGGCTAATGTGCTCATCTATGATGAACGGACATGGATACGCGAGACATAATTGCCAATGTGAAGGCCTTACTTGTTTTTCTTCTTGTTATCCATTTTTTCTTTTACATTTAACAACTGTTAGGGAAGGCATGATTTTAGGAAAAAAAAAGGAAACCCTAATAGAGTTAGACTTTTCTAGAACATGAACTAACCCTAAAAACTTATGGATTTTAGATTTTTGTTCAAGTCTTCTAAAAAAATTCGTACTCAGTGCACATGGTTCCCGCTTTAGCAGGTCTGGGAGAGGTACATGTTAATAAGCCTTACTGTCATTTTTTGGAGAGGTTGCTTCCAAGACTCGAAACCTAGACATATCTCTTTGGGTAGGTAAGCATATGACATCATGCACTACCATGTCCTAGATTATATTATAATATTATATGTGAACTACTAGTCCAAAATGTCCTAGATTTTTTCGTATTGAGGATTTTTAAAGTAAATTATTAAAATAATAATTTAAGATAAAAGTTTTTCGTTTTCGAAAAAAAAAAATTATGATTTTTTTACTTGTCCTCCCTATAATAATGCGTTATTTTTACTTAGTTCCCCGAAAGATGAAAAGTTAGATATAACGCCCCAAAAATGGACGAGCATTACTCTCCGTTAAAAGATCCCATTAATGTGTAATTTTACTTAAACCCTCAATATTATTTGGACAAAAATACCTCATTCTTCCTCATTTCTTCATGTTTTCACAACTTAAGAACCCTAACCCTAATTTTTGAAACCTAAAAAATTGCTGCACATAACTATCTTCCTTCATTCCCCTACAAATACACATATCTAAACATAGAGGAGTCTGCATTTCGTTCTTCAAACGAGTTCGTCACAGACAAGGCATTCATCGAATTGTAGTTATGTGTGAGTTTCTTCCACTAACTATTAGGCTGAGGTTCTTGAATCCATTGTCTCCCTTGAGATGGCTTTATCCCGGAATGATTATACGTTATGTAAAAAATAAACATGAAATCACAATGGAGACTTCTATAACGATTTTAAATTTCTATAATGATACCATGAAATCTAAAATTGTATAAAATTTATGCCACACCATGTTCGTGATATGTTTGGACCATGTGGCGTGTCTGTCACAGGCGTGTTGTACACATGCTCGACATGGAGACTTCACTTCCAAAAACATTTTCGTGCTTCCTAAGTGCTAGTGTACAACACTTAAAAATGTAAACATGCGATCTAACATTAAAGTTCTTTATATGACAATGGGAGACTAATATATTACGAAAATAATATTAAATATAATTATATTTTCACACATATTTTCAAATATAGCAATGTAATAGACTCCTGTAATAATGTGAGACTCATATTATGAATATAGTTATTGAAGACAATTATAGTATCATCTATCGACAATTATATAATACCTAAACCTGTTAATGAGTCGCATTCACTTGTGTTTGTTTTTATCACGCTGAGCCAATTTTTATCATGTTTGGCTTGGCATGTCTAACTTAGTGACTTTTATCAGGTGAAAAAAAATCGTATTCAAACTAGACCCTATACCTAAACATGTTGTATCATGTTTGCCTGTTATTATCCATTAAGATAATAAATCACTTTTAATCGCACATGGGTTAACACATTAGACAATTAATGTGGAAATTTGATGTTAATTAGGAGATTACAACTGATTTACAACATTAGGATATGTTTGGTATTAATTGTATTTCTTTCCTATTTTAATGGGTTTGGGTATGTTGTTACCCAATATTTCTTTTGTGCTTTAATTCTCCAATTTGATGAGAGTTATTATCTCCTAAAAATTAGGGATTAGTTTTTGTTTCTAAGGTTGATAGCCTCTACTATAGTATTATAAATTCATATACTACAAACAATTTGCTAATAAGAAGAAAATGAGTTTTTTCTCCTCCTAAATTCTTCATGGTATCATAGCACCATGCTCTGAATCTAGTCCTCTTCTCTACCTAAGGCATAAATCGTACTAGTGCACTCTAGAGTTAGCAGACCCTTTATCTAAACAACCAATTTTTCCATCAGCCCTTTTCCTATTTTTTTTCCATTAGCGCTTTTCCATGTATAAGTCTATTTTTGTGGCAAGGAATGACATAACCACATGTAGAACATATGAGTCCAGTCCCACCGAAGTCACCTCCTCTCGAGAAACTCTTATTCTAAATAGTAATGAATGATCGAATAATGTAGCTCTTCTGATTAAAGGGAACAAACTAAATGGGTAGAATCTTAAGTGGGCTCACTCAGTCATGATGTTCATATGCGATAAAGAGAAGGATGACTACCTCACGGTGCAACGCCTCAACTAGTTAAAGAAATTTCAAAATTTAAAGGATAGAAGGGTGAGAATAGCATGGTTATGTTCTGAGTAATTCATTTAATATACTACGACATAGGGGATAATTTTATGCTCTATGAAATGACGCAAGAAATCTGGGAAGCTGCAAGGGAGAATTTTTCTATACAGAAAACAAGGCAGAGTCATTTGAGATAGAAGGGACCCTCCATTATTTACATCAAGGTGATCTTCCTGTCACTCAATACTTCAGTCTCTTAACTCTCTATTGGCAACAGCTGTACATGTTTGAATCCACCCAATGGGACTTCCCATTGGATTCTATCAAACGTAAGAAGATCGTTAAAAAGAAATGGATTTATAAATTTTTGTTAGGACTGAATAAAAATTTGGATGAAGTTCGAGGCAGAATATTAAGAACTAAACCTTTACCCAATATTTAAGAATTTATCTGAGAAATGAGCCTAGAAGAGAGTAGGAAGAAAGTCATAATGAGGTCACAAACTAGATAACCTATCACCGAGAGTTTAACCCTAGCAGCTTGAGGATTACTCTTTCCTTCTAACGATAACATGCGAAGGAATGAGAGACATTGGTGGGATCACTGTCAAAAACCCAGTCACAATAATAAAACGTGCTATAAAATCCATGGAAATTAGGTGAGTGGAAGCCATCTTGTCCCCATACTGATAAAGAAAATCGCATACATCATGTTGTTATAGAATATAACCCAAGATCATCTTATTCCAATTGGTTCAACAAAGAGCAAATGGAACTCTTATAAAAATTGTTCAACCGGTCTCAACAAGGTTCAAATTCCTCCAATATTATCACGGGGCTCGGATCCTTAGCTCAAACAGGTGATTTTCGTACTGCCCTAAATATAAAGATATAAAATTTGAGTCCCTAGATTGTTGAAACGAGAGATTCTGATCACATGCGTGGTGATGCCACAAATTTTCAAAATTATACACCTCATTATGAGAATTTTACTATTTGTATAGTTGATGGTTCTCTGTTAAGGGTGGCTGGTACATGTTCTGTTTTAAATCTCTAAAGACCTTACCCTCGAGTCAATCCTTTTGGTTCCAAACTTGGACAACAATTTGTTATCTATTAGCAAACTCACTCAAAGAAAGAACTGTGTTACTAAATTTTCCTCCAACCATTGTGTTTTTTAGGATTTGGATTCGGGGAAGACGATTGACAATGCTGAGATGGGCTCGGGACTCTATATCTTCAAAGTCACCGATTATCCTGAAAGATAACCTTGACCAATAGTTTATGGAAATAGATCCCTGTGTATTTTTCGTTCTAATAAAGATAGTGATGTTATGTTATGGCACTTTGGTCTAGGTCATCCTAGTTTCTTGTATCCCAAAAAACTCTTTCCATCATTATCAATGAAAATCATGATGTTTTTCTGTGTGAAATTTGTTAATTATCCAAGTATGTTCATAATTCCAATCCAATTGAACCATATAAATCATTTCACCCTTTCTCCATGATATATAATGATATTAGGGGGCCATCTAAAGTAAAGAAAATAACAGGGAGCAGATGGATTGTGTCATTTATTGATGATCATACTATAATTTTGTGGATATTCTTAATAAAAGAAATATCAGAAATGGGTCAAATTTTCCAAAATTTTAATAATATGATCCATACCCAATTCCATGCCAAAATACAAGTGTTGGAACTGACAATACTAAAGATTATTTCAATCCTCTCCTAGGAGAATTCCTACTAAGAGAGAGTATACTTCATCAAAGTTCTTGCATTGATACTCCTAAAGAAAGGAGATAACCGAGAGGAGGAATAGACACTTGTTAGAAGTTGCACGGGCCCTTTTGTTTTCCACCCATGTTCCAAAAAATTTTTGGGGTGAAATTACTGTAGCCTATCTTATCAATAGAATTATTTCCAGCGTCTTGAATATTCAAACATCGTGTCAAGTCTTTCTCAAATCATACCCTAGGACTCGACTCTTCTCCTCCATATCCCCACAAAAATGTTTTGTTGTTCAGCCTGTGTTCACATTCCTCAAAAACACCGAAGTAAGATTGATCCAAGGGCTATTAAGTGTATTTTCCCAGGATACTCTCCAAACCAAAAGGGCTATAAGTGTTACTCTCATGTAAAATAAAACTATACAATTCCATGGATGTGACATTTTTTAAAATCAACCCTATTACTCCAAAATCAACATTCCGGGGGAGAATAGAATCCAAAAATACCAGTTTTGGAAAACCGAAAGGGAAACATAAATTATAACCAAACCTTAAAACATGATTCCCTCAGCTTAAATCTTATCTCTTTTTTTCCAAGTCTTCCTCTCCTAATCGAACCAGCACTGAGCCAAGTACTCCTCCTCACCCAATCTAATCTCAAAACGGTTAATAATAATGAGTTCATTATTTATTCATGAAAAATACAATGGGAATGTTGACCAGTTCAAAGCATGGGTAGTTGTTATGGGATTTACTCAACTTACGGATTTGACTGCTAAGAAATTTTTTCCTGAATTACCAAATTAAAAACAATTTCTTTTTTGTTGCCATTAGCCATTAACTGATATTGGTCCCTCCATCAATTGGACGTCAAGAATTATTTTCTTATTGGTGACGTAGAAGAAGAAGTGTACATGGAAATCACGTAAATGACGTCAAATGGGAGAAAGAAAAGATAATTATCTCTCTAAACTCTCTCTAATCAAATCTCATAAAGAGGAAGAATGTCAAATGAAGCTATATAGGGGGTATTTATAGGAAGGAGGTTGCTTGGCCTCTAATCTAAGAATCTAATTACATTTATATTCTTAAAAGCCAAATTACATTCCTTCCTCTAAATACTAAACAAAAGGGAAAATACAATGAATACTGAAAATAAAAGGAAGACTAAAAAATAACAAAAATACAATAAAACCATAAAAATACTAAAAATAACCCCTCATTATTCATTAACATCATTATCCTCGCCTTCAAAAGTTCGTCCTCGAACTTTAAAATTGAGGTCGAATGCAAAAAATTTTAAAAATTACAGAAGAGGCAAAACTTGAGGGACCAAAAACTAATTTCTGAAAATGTTGAGGAACACTCGTCAATACTTGCGTTAATGTTCATCTTCTTCCTCATGCTACGCATCAAATCATCAAAAATGTTCTACTCCCGGGGTAAAAAACAAAGGTTTTGGTGTCAAACCCTAGTTCTTGCAATTGTTGATGGATTTCATATAGGACAAAAGATTGATTGGGTAGTATGGAAGGGAAATGGATAATAAAGGGTTAAAATTGGAGTGACTTTGTGGAAGAGGGGTTCTTGATTGGTTCTTGGTAATTTTTTGAGGTGGGTATTTGTTGACTTAGGATTTGTTGGGAATGGGGTAAATAAGGTTTGGGAATTTTTATTTTTGGTTAAAATTGGCTAGGGTTTGTATAAGAGTGAATCTTGGGCCAATTCTCTACCTCAATCTGAACCACACTGAAATGGAATCACTCGAGGCTGAACCACATGGGTCGATGGTCGGGAGAAGTCAAAAAATGGGTCGACTGCAATAGGGATGTCAAGAAGGCCATTCAGCCTTGAATTGTAGCTCTTTGACATCGAGACATCATTTTTTGAGGTTGTGATGCTAGCAGGAGGTTAGGGGTAGTAGCCAAGGGCAGATGAGGCCCTATCGACATCAAAAGATGGATATGGGAGTGGCTGACCTGCGGTCAGGGTTCATGGCTTGCGGCAGATTCGTCTATTATGAATTGACAAGGTTCTGCTCTTGTCGGTGGGTGGAGGTGGCGGCCGAAGGTGGCCAGGTGGTTACTAGGGTATTTAAGGGATTTCTTGATGTTTTAGAGGATGAAATAGGGTTAGGGTTTAGATTTTCTTGGGGTAGAGGTGTGAAATAAGTGGTAGAATCATGAGTGGAGGGATTTGGGGGGCTAGGGCTAGGGTTAGGTTTTTAAAATATTACCGGGGTGGTGTGAGGCCGGTCCGTAGTGGTTGCCGGTGATGGAAGTCGTGCATTCATCTCATCCATTTGAACCTTCAATTGTTTGAGGAATTTCATGATTTTCTTGAAAGGGTTTGCCGCGGAGGTGTTCATCCTTTCTTGAACCCACCTTAACGTTATTTATGAGTTTTTATTTTTTTAAAACAACAATAATAGGTCAAGCGAACTTGTCTCTGATACCAATTTACGTAAATGACATCAAATAAGATCAAGAAAAGATAATTCTCTCTCTAAACTCTCTAATCAAATCTCATAAAATGGAAGAATGCCTCAAATAAAGATACAAATGGGTTATTTATAGGAAGGAGGTTGCTTGGCCTCTAAGCTAAGAACCTAATTATATTTATGTCCCTAAAAGTCAAATAACCTCCCTTTTTCTATATACTAAACAAAAGGGAAAATACAATGAATACTAAAAATAAAAGGAAGACTAAAAAATAACAAAAATACAATAAAACCCTAAAAATACTAATAATAACCCCTTATTCTTCATTCAAATCAGGAAATTCCATTTGGCCTTGAAACTAAAACAAACCTCAACTAAGTCTTCAGACCCGGGAAAATCCTTATATGGCCTCAAGGTGTCCCCATAATATTGGTTTGATCATTTTAATTAGGTTGTAAAAAGCTTTAGTTTCTCCCAATGTCATTCTGACCACTCTTTTTGTAAAACACTCACTTGCAGGAAAAAAATTCCATTATCATAATGTATGCGGGTGACATAATCCTGACAGGAGACCATGAGGAGGAAATATGCAACCTCAAAAGCTTCCTTACCCGTGAGTTCAAAATTAAAGACATGGGGAATCTCAAACTCCTTCTTGGGATGTAAATTTCTAGATAAAAAATGGGTATTGCAGTATGCCAACGAAAGTACGTTATAGACTTATTAAAGAAAACTAGTGTTGATGCCGATAAGAACAGATAAATGACGAGGATGAGATTAAAGATGAAATGAGGATAAATAAGCACATAAAACATATAAGAGATAAAGACTTTTAAAGTGGTTCGGTTATAAGGAAAGCCTACGTCCACTGTTATTTTATTTCCAGAGGTTTACAATAGCACAATATGGTGTAGAGAGAGAGAGGTGTGTAGAGAATTGCTTTGTTATTATTGTTCAGCTTATTTGGTTTGTCTCAAGGAAGGCATGTATTTATAGTGAAGGGAGTCCAACATATGTAATGTCTTTATATATTTGAACATTTACATCTTTGTATAATGAATATGACTATTGGTCTTCTAGGGTGGCTGTTCTTCCTTGAGTTGGTTGGTATGCCAACCAACTCTCCTCGAGTGCCAACCAACTCTCCCCGGGTGCTGAGTAAGAATAAATATTACTACGTAGGATGACAAGTGTCCATTTCTTATTGATCCGCGTAGTTAGAGAATTTTTGTGTTAATAGAAGCCCCCAATGCTCTATGCTTGATGGTTCACTGAAAGGATGGAGTATTTATTCTGAAGTGTTGCTCGGTGCTCGTGCATAATGAAATTCTTGATTTGTTCAACATAAAGTGCACTATATTCTGGTCAACGGGTGATTCAAGATGATAGATGGTTGCGTTGGAGCTAATCTTTCTTTTAAGGAACCCTATTCGTTGAGTGAACGAGTTCTATGTATCACCCCTAGGAATTTAGATGCAGCAATGTCATAGTTGGCATCTTGTGGCTTATCATAATCTTCAAGTGAGTTGGTTGACTAGTTAGCCGACTAACTGAGTGCTAGCTGTACGTGTTTGATTTTTTGGATTTCTGATCTTTTGAAGGCTTTGCTTATTTACCATGCTAGATTTTGAACCCAATTATTCAATCTGATTAGTGTTGAGCTAGTAACAGACTCTAAAACATTTGCATATAAGTATAACTTCTTCTTCAGTATTGGTCGGGACAGTAGTAGTGGAGATCCCAGTGCTGTAGATGTTGAATCTGACTCTTGAACTTCAACAGCATGGTCATAATAACTCATGGATAATGATTGGCCACTGATCTGTCTTATTCTGTTCTGACTTGGAGCTGAATCTAATGTTCGACTAATACTGTATGATGTTATGAGAATGTGCCACCGAATGAATAACTAATTTTGTAGTAAAAACCCCCTAGTGTGGAGTATGAGCTGGGATTACTTTCTTGGCCTTGAAGTATGATGATCTTGCTAGAAAACATAAGGCCGAGGAAATTTTTCCTCACAATGATTTCCCAAGAGCTTTGCATGTAATTATAAAAATAATTTAATGATATTGTCGACCAAGTAATTTTGTTTGAGTAAAACTGCTTTTAACATATAGAATGTGTTAGCATCCCAATTAGGGATGTGATATGTTCCAATTACGAATCTATGAAAATATGGAATCTTTGAAATTTGATAATTTCAATCTGATCTTGATATATGCCATTGATTGGCATATGTGGAGCTCCTATTTAGGCTTATGAGACTGAATAATAATTATGCCCGAGCATTTGTCAGGACTTGATAGAATGATCCAATAATGAGCATGATTAAGCATAATATATAATTTGGATCAAATATCCATGCTAGTGAGAAATCCATATCCATAATAGAAGTGCTAAGAAACCCAGATAACTAATAAGAGTGTCGACCATCTGTCGGGCTTAATAAGAAATACAGATAAATAATAAGAGTGTCGACCATCTGCCAGGCTTAATAAGAAATCCAGATAAATAATAAGAGTGACGAACATCTTTCGGGCTTAATAAGAAGTACAGATAAATAATAAAAGTGACGACCATCTTTTGGGCTTAATAAGAAGTCCAGATAATAAGAGTGCCAACCATCTGTTGAGCTTAATAAGAAATCCAGATAAATAATAAGGAAGTTATAGATTGATCCTGCATTGTTAGAGAATAATAGATTTCTAGGGCATAAATAATAATATATAGTCATGAAATTTATCTTCTGTTAATCTCTGTATATAAAATGACGATTTGCCAATTTCTGTTTGATTGCCTAGACAATGGAACTTTTTCCCCATGTGTTTGTCTAGTTGTAGTGATGTTTGTCGAGTTGTAGGCAATGGAATATTTATCCCATGCTCCTTCCTAATTCAGGTGCCTAGGCAATGGAATATTTTATCCCATGCTCCTGCCTAGTTTAGGTGCCTAGGCAATGGAATATTTTATCCCATGCTCCTCTCTAGTTATAATAATCTTATCTAGATTTCCTTGGTGCCTAGGTAGTGGATATTTTAACCAACTTCTTGCCCTGTTTAGATGCCTTATTGGGTCAACCATAATCAAGCAGAACTTGCCTTGCTCGATTGTTTTACCAACATTGTTGGTGTCTTTGTTGATGCCGACCAACATTTAGTTGGCGGTTGCTGAGTGCCGACTAACATTAAGTTGGTTTGTTGAATATATATATATATATATATATATATATATATATATATATATATATATATATATATATATATAGAGAGAGAGAGAGAGAGAGAGAGAGAGAGGGAAGAATTTTCCCGATAACTGTTTGTTGGAGATAATATAATAACTGATGCAGATTTCCTCGGAGTTGAATATATGATAATAAGTATTTTGCCGAGCTCCATGCCGAGATGAATATAAAATATGCATAATCATTTGAGAGAATGATTCTTGTGCGATCATATATGTCGGAGTATTAAAAATAATAGCGCCTAGCTGATATGTCGAGGAAAAATTCTATAGTGCAGAGCAATAATAATAGTTTCCAGAAGTTTAAGATTGTGGCCGATCTTTCGTCGGGATTGAATCTTGTACCTGTGGAATTTAATAAGTTGCCCGAACACCTGTTGAGACTAAATAAAATAGTTATTATCATGAGAGTAATTATTCAGCCAAATAATATATGATGTGTATCAGTTTAGACATAAGGCAATAAAAAATTTAAAATATGAAATAATATATTTTGTGCCAAAGGCGTGTCATGTGAGCATATTTTTTTATCAAATATATGCCATAAGTAAGGCCTAGAGTTTTTTTTGTAAAATTATTTGAACTCTAGCAAAAATTTAAATATAAGTTGGTTTTTAAAAATATTTAATAATTTGGTTTCATATGAGGGAGTGAGTTGGTCTGATAAACCAAAAATATTTAAGAGCAAAAATTTTAATAAAGTCAGAAAGATTTGAAACTCGTCAGCTTCAAAGAAATTCCATCAACTCATTTTTCTTTTTGGCTGCTGAATATCATGTCTGAAATCACGATTCTGAGAAATTTTATTTATGTTTCGTCCAATCAGTGGTAATCGTCTAAGAGTGATACTCTTTTGCATTTGGTACTATAGTCCAGTGATTACCGACTAGTGAAGTTAAAATGATCTGGTGAAGGTGCCGACCAAAAAAACATACTGATGATCAGGTAATAAGAATGAAAAATCAGTTCAGTGTTTTCTCTTTGATCTCGACTAAAAACAAATGCTGGCAACGACTATTAGAATGTACCGATCAACGTCCCGACCACCTAATAGGCCTACGGACCAGTGTCGCCGACCACCGCCGATGAGATTTTCTTCTTTTCATATGAGCTCCAACCAAAAATAGATAGTCTGGGTCGATGACTGACTAACAATGCTTGTGCCGACTAACAAATAATTGGTTGGGAGAGCCCTTAATCTGTGCGATATTTTCGAATTGTGCAACTATTGAATCTCCGACCAAGAAATAATGTTCTGACGATGCTACTGACTAAGAAAATAGGTGTGCTAATGAGGCCAGTTGATGAGGTACTTTTGCTTTTGTTTTCCATGAAATGGAAATAGGTGTCAAATGTTGGTCGGTCCTGTTCGTGGGCTGAGATCTCTGGTCAGCTACTGTGTTCTTTGTTGATGGTTGAAACCGGTGAACCCATGAAAATTTATCGGGCATGGTTGCCGACCAGTGATAAGATGCATGGGAAATATCCCTTTGGGCAATGATCGTCGACCAACAAGTATCAACAGGTTCGCGATGTTGCCGACCAACAAAGAGATGCCGTCCACCAGTATAAACTTCTCTAGCATAATTTATCATAAAATTATTTATGTTGTTTTGTTGCAACCGGTTATAGTCATGGGCAAGGATTTATCAGCGGTGGGATGCGACCAAGAAGTAGTTATCCGACGATAATTTTTCTTCAGCGATGAATAGAAAATGGAATTGAGATCGGTCAGACTTGAAAAATAATGATTTTTTCTTCAACCGGTACTGGGTTAAGAATCGATCACCATCCCTGTCGTTGTGATCTGCAATGTAAATAAGGCTTGGTGTTGCAACCATAATCGAATAATTTTTTTATCACAGATTGAATTTGGATTCACATATGATTTGAGGAAGTCAAACAGTTTCAACGGTATATTCATACATTTTTTAATAAAGAAAATTTGGAGATAGACGACCCCATTTTATGTTCAACCGTAGTTCTTTTAGGAATGATATTTCGAAGAGAGAAGATAAAAGTATGGTAAACAATCTTATATTCATCTTAAAATCATTTAATGAAAATAATTAACATAGATGATAGATGAACCAAACTGAATATACAGTTCATTAAAATGAATGAAAAGAAAATCGAATTAGAAGAGAGATAAAGTAGGTCTGTATCTCCAATTTGCAGATTGCATATAGAATTAATAAGGCAAATCATTGTACATAACTCTGTTATGTGAATTCTAAAAAAGATATACAGTTCGTGAATACATATACGAGATTCATGATTGAATGAAACAATATATGTATAATATGTTATTGTTCATATAAAAAGATAGAAAGACTTAGCTTTTGTTGCTGATCTTCATCTCATTTAATAAGAAAGAAATAATTCTTGTGTCGAATTCCCATAGATGACGTCAATCTGTTGATGACTAGAAATGTCCCCAAGCCATCTTATCGACATCAACAACAAATAAATAATGAGGATGAGATTGAAGATGAAATGAAGATAAATAAGCACACCAAACATATAAGAGACAAAGAATTTTAAAGTGGTTCGCCTATAAGGGAAGCCTACGTCCACTGTTATTTTATTCCCAGAGGTTTACAATAGCAAAATATTGTATATATAGAGAGAGTGGTGTAGAGAATTTCTTTGTTATTATTATTCAACTTATTTGGTTTGGCCAAGGGAAGGCATTTATTTATAGTGATAGGAGTCCAAGAGATGAAATGTCTTTATATATTAAGACATTTACATCTATGTACAAATATGACTGTTGGTCTTCTAGGGTGGTTGGTCTTCCTTGAGTTGGTTGGTATTCCTTGAGTTGGTTGGTATGCCGACTAACTCTCCTCGAGTGTCGACCAACTCTCCTTGGGTGCTGAGCAAGTATAAATATTGCCACGTAGGATGACAAGTGTCAATTTCTTATTGGTCCGTGTAGTTGGAGAATTTTTGTGTCAACAACTAGGATGCTTAGTTGTAAACTTGTAGACACACCTATGGACTGCACTACAAAACTGGGAAGTGTGGAAGGAATTTCTCCGGTGGATAATGGAGATATCAAAGACTTGCAAGGAAACTTATCCATATCTCTCACACAAGACCAGGCATTGGTTTCTCAGTCAGCGTTGTTAGCCAAGAAATGGACTTTACTTCAAAAGAAAACACACGAGAATCATTGAGAATTGTTCAGATGCAGACTGGGTCGACTCTATTACTGATCAGAGGTCAACCTCAAGATATTACAAGTATGTTTGGGGGAATTTGGTTACTTAGCAAAGCAATAAACAATTCATTATGGCTCGGATCAATGCATAAGAAAAATTTAGAGCTATGATACATGGAATCTGTGAAGGAATATGGTTAAAGAGACTTCTAAATGAGATTAAAATTCGTGTAGAAGATTCTACGAAGATTTTTTTGCGATAACCAAACTTCCATAAGTATCTCTAAGAACTCGGTTCATCATGATCAGACGAAGCATGTGGAAATATTTCGTCGTATTTTCAAGGAAAATATAAAGGATGAGACAATTTCATTAGTGCATACTCCAACAACTATCCAAAAAGCAGACATTCTGACTAAGGCACTTTCAAGAACAAACTTTGAAGATTTGAGATCCAAGTTGGATATGATTAACATTTACAACTCAACATGATGGGGAGTGTGGAAATCTGGCATTAGTTAGGAGATTACAAATGATTTAAAGAGGTGAGATATCCTTGTTATTAGTTTTATTTCTTTCATATTTTAATGGGATTTGGGCAGGTTGTCGCCCGATCCTTCTTTTCTTTTTTTATTCTCTGATCTTATGAGAGTTATTCTCTCCTAAAAGTTAGGGATTAGTTTTTGTTTCTAAGGCTGATAGCCTCTACCACAGTATTATAAATTCATGTACTACAGGCAGTATGATAATAATAAGAAAATTAATTTTTTTCGTCCTAAATTCTTCAATTAACAAACACAATTAAACACATTAATTCATTTACATTACTAAAGCTCTTATTTAGTTAAATTCATCATTATTAAAAGAATTAGTCTAGATAAACTCTATATATACCCCCAAAATATTCATATTTACTTAAATCAATGTATCCTAATGGGTCTTAATAGGTTTTAACTAGTGAAGGTGGTCGATTCCAAAACCAATAAGTTAACTACTGTGTCTTATTGGGTTATCAGTAATATGACTGGAAAAATTAAAGGAGTTTACCCGTTAACCAATAATTTTGTATCGGTTCGTGTCGTGTCGCGTTTCATTTTACTAAGCCTAATAATATTATATATACCACATCCTAAATACTTAATATTTGTGGCACATTAAACTACATATGTTTATTTTCTATGTTCTTTCTCATTGATTTTTATGTCAAAGTGTGTGTGGTGGGAAAATGTCATATGTTTAGGAATTTTGGGTCAACGGTTACTTGTTATGACACCCCGCCTATTTAAACACTGGGTTATTAGTCCTTTATTAAATTAAAACAGGTTTCTCATCTTGTTCATTCTTAGCATCACTGTCGAAAACTTTTTAATTACTAACCACCTAAGTGAAAATTTATGCGGTTGCCAAATTTTAACTTCAATTAAACATACAACAACATGCGGAACAATATATAAATCAAATACCAAAATAAGAGTCTGAATATAACAACTAAGATTAAACAAAGTCTTGCCGAATAACCCATCGGCCAAAAACAAACCAATAACAAACTCCAAAAATGAAATTACTGAGGGATAACATGTCCGTACTGAAATCTGAAATCCTACACTAGATCAGAAGTGAAAGAGGCGTCTAATCAAAGCCCTGCAACATCCACCTATGCTGCAGCTATGAAGTCCCTGGAATGAAGTCACGCTTGGAGTCCCTATGCCTGGACACCTAAAAGGTTTTGAAAAATATTTTACATAGCAAGAGTTAGTACTCAAAACGTTTTAAAAATATTTAGCAAGTAATTTATTGTATTAGAGATTAGTTATTGATTACACATGTTAGGTTTATGCACATTCCCTTGAGTTTCCTCACCTCTCATCTATAGTGCATGCCTAACGTTCCATACTAGCCTATTTAGCTACACTACCCAAGCTATTTAGACTATTTTAGTCGTTTGAACTTACCTTCACGTCTAAGTTCCCACACCGCCCATACAATACCAAATTTTACTATCACTCCCCATATGTGAGTTAATTCATGTGTAACATTTCACATATATTAGTTCCTTATTTTGAAAGTTAAGTCTGACCACTTAATCTTATTCATTAGATGTTCACTATGTAATATTATAGCTTTCCAAATAAGTTTTCTCCACTTAATTTACTTTTTAGATGTATACATGTCATCTAACTATCTACTACTTTGCCTTAGTAGATTGTTCATATAGTATATATTTCACACACAAGATAAACTACAAGGATCATTCGCCCGGTCTAATCATCGACTCCAATTCTCCCAATTTATATTTTTAGATGTATGCACGTAAACTAAATATCTACTATCTCTCTCAAGTAGGTTATTAATATATTGTATATTTCACTCACAATATACACTATATGGATTATTGGCCCGGTCTAATCATCGACTCCAATTCTCCTTTCATTTACATTGGCCTAGTTTAATCCTCGACTCCAATTGTAAATGTTATATAAAAGTATTGGCTCGGTCTAATCCTCGACTCCAATACTATATAGATACTCTAAGTATTTCACACAACCTAAATACATAATTTATAGGTATTCACATAATCTAATTGTTCGCATTAGTACGTAGTATATTTCTCTCTAATACTCACCGTACAGTTTATTTTACGATTTCTCTCGTTATCTCATCTTCTCGAGTATTCTTCCAACTATAAGGAACCTAGTTAAACCCTTTTAATTTTTAGTAGCTAAGCCTAACTTACTCTACTGGTATACTTATCGTCCATCCGAAGTTCTCGTAAATTATTATTTCACTATCCGATAATTTACGACACAAATTTATCCCAATTGATTTTCGTCTTACTTCCGCTGCTAAGACATATCTACAAATGCTAATTAGGCCTACTGTAGTATTAATAATTACCCCAAAATTTCTTAGTAAGGTTCTAAAAGTTTACATGATAATCAATTAGAAGAACTAAGTCAAAAGGGGGAAAATATAATTTATGGGAACCTGACCAAATACCGGATCGATCCTTTTTTTTAAAAACCGGATCGATCCCCTTTTTACCGGATCGATCCTTTTTTTTTAAATCGGATCGATCCCATTTTCTTCAATTCACCAGCCTCGTCCGTTCATGCATTTTCGCCTATGATCTAGAACCAACCTCCATTACTCTACACCAAGGTTTCAATTAAACATTCCTAATCATTTCTACATGCATTAGGACATATTCTAACATAATTCTTTTCTCAAAACATTACAATAATCATGCAAAAAGGGATTTATTCTTTCTATCCTCTAAAACCCTAAGTTTTCATATTCATCCATGATTGTTCATCAATACCCCGATTTATTTTGTGGAATACAACCCATATCTTCCAATATCAACATCTTTACAGATTTCAAATCATTCTACATGCAATTTCCTACCCAACATGCATTTAATTAAAGTTTTCTTCTCAAGAATTATCAATATCATCATATGATTGAAGTAGGGTCTGATTTTGTGGGTGAGGATGATGATTTGATGTTTCCCTCTCAAATCTTCACTCCTTAGGTGCTTCGTATGCAAGAATTTCAAACCTTCAAGAATCCTCCTTAAGCGTTTAGGAATGGTTCTTCTCTTCATTCTAATGGCCTCTCTAAGCTTTTTGTGTTAAGAGCCCTAGCCCCCCATTTATAATCATCAGATATAAGTCTCTAATTTTCATTTGTCCTTTAACCTCTATTTTTAAAATTACCCAATTACCCTCCAAAGGTGCCGGTTTGGTCCAGAATCGACCCGTGACTCAATTAACATCCCCAAGTATACTATTTTGACTAATTCGCCCCTTTCGGACTCATCCGTAACCTTTAAATTATCATTCGACTCACCTAAAATATATTTCTTATTTCTCACCTCACCATAGTCTAATGCACGACTCTCAGTGAGATAACATAAAATACGCCCATATCACTCGCTATGATGTATATCATATTTAACTATTAATATTACTATTCACTCTTAGTAAATTTAAATCATATATTAATCAGTCTCTATCTCTCGATTAATATTTGAATGCCACGATTATTATTCGATCACTTAATAATCATAACTAAAATTTCATCTCATTAAATTACTTCGCTCACGTAATTTAAATATTAAATCACATTAAATTACTCTACTCGCGTAATTTAAATATAAACTAATATTAAATTGCTCTACTCACGTAATTTAAATTAAAAATATTTTCCTATTTAATAACTCAATTAATTAAATTCTAAATACGCAGAAATATGGTGTATTACACTTGTCTTTATTCCTTTTTAAATTGTTTAACCGACTACATAAGTTGGAGAAAAAGTGATGTCTCACTGGCTATTTCGTTATAAAATCATAAGGGTTGCAAGGTTACATGGTTTCCTTATAGATAATGGTATAATATGGTACCACATCTGTAGGTTCGAATTAAGATTATGTATCCTAATTTAACATTAAAAAAAGACAAATCAATGTTGCAAATGGAGAATAACGTATTGAAATAAATAAATTAGAGAGATCCAGTTGGAAAGAAATTGACAATGTAACCCTTTTCACTTATGGATACTGACTATGTATTCCGGGATCGCAATCTAGATAATCTAAAGTAACTGCCACTTTCATCTCTGTCCTTTACAAGAACTCCCCATCTATCACAATTACTTCTAATTCTCTCTTCTCTACAAATATAGTTACTTACTCTCAGCCGAATTCCCCTCTACCCCATAGTCCCAACTGACCCAAAAACTTCTACATTAGTAAATAGATTGTAATAGAAACATCCTACCCTACATCTTATTCCTTGACAGAAGACAGTGAAGCTGTCTAAACCTTCTTTTTTATGCACTCATAAATCCCAATTAACTCTATCTACTAAATATCAAACACACAACAGAACAACCCACAGTGGATTCACCACCAACCACCTCCAAACCCCATTATCTATCCTTTATTCTCTCTTTCATGGTATAAAACATCTTTTCGAACCCTTTACAACCTTAAATGGCGGTTGCTCCACAACTTCCCAATATCTTCCACATCATCGCTGACCTTCACCACCACCACCCTCATCTCAATAAACAACTAGTGTCCACCCACATCCACTAGCTCCTTATGACCATCCTCACTAACATCTTATATATGGGGGGTAATCTAATTCTCTCTCTGGCTCATTCTCCATCCACATTCCCCACAGTTCCAACTCACCACCACCATTATCGCCATATCCCCTCTCAATGCCACCACCAATCTACTTTATGTGATCTCTAATTTTTCTCTCTTGGTAATAAATCCCATTCGGAGGTTCCCCATCTTTTACAATCACCTATAATTCTCTCTCCTCAATAAACACAGTTACTCTCAACCAAATTCCTCTCTCTCTCATAGTTTCCATTGACCTAACTAGTAAAATAGGCTTCATGTTATCTAAATCATCAAACTTAACTAGTAAAATGTAATCTTGTTAGATTCTTTGGTCCAACACTTAAAAATTAGTTGAGTGGAGGCATTCTAGGTTTTTGGTCCAATACTTAAAAATTAGATTCACTTTTTTTATAGTTGTGTATATGTTCAACAACTTGTTATTTTGTGTAGCATGCATGCTTATACATATTAGACTTCATGTTCAGGTCTTAAATACTAACAATATTAACAACATTTAAGTTCTCAAGAATTTAGATTGCACTATTACACATGCACTACTAATAGAAAATGGCACGCGCTTTGCACATCGAGGAATTTTTAAAAATAATTCATTACATTACTAATTTAAGATGTTTTTGATAAAAATAAAACTACAAAATCGATAAAGTTCTTTGGCATGTTAGAAAAAATTTCAACATACAATAAAGGTTTACGTAATAAAGCCAAAAACATTTTTGAGGTAAATATAATTGTTGATACCAAAATTAATATGCTGATATGGACGAATAATACGAAGACACGTGTCAATCTACGTGGCACAACAGCAACGAGGAAGTTCATTTCCCCGACCAACTCATGTTCTCTCCGAGCAACGAGGATACACCGAGGAACTTTAGCACTCCGAAGTACTCCAGCGCTCCGAGGAACTCCTGAGAAACGAGCAACTAAGGCGGTCCGAGCTGCATCTCGGCCATAGCATTAATTGCCAGATAATCAACAGTTCAACTATTCATTGAATGTTCATCATCTTGACGCACACGCTGCATTAAATGTATTACCCTTTCATATGTATATCATTTAATGTATCAACCCTTTCATGTACAGCCTAAGGGCTATAAATACCTTGTATCACCCTCATTCAAAGGGACCGGAATTTCTTGATAGAACCACAAATCGAGAATTCCCAAACATTCAGCAATAACATAACAGTGGACGTAGGCCATTCATATAAGGCTGAACCACTTTAAAATCTTTGTCTCATTTTATTTATCTGTCATTGAATAATTAGAGCGATCTAATTTTTTACATCAACAGATTGGCGCCGTCTGTGGAAAACGACTATTATTATCGTTTTTCACCAAAAATCATTCGTCATCAATGGCAGATAATCCAGAGTCCAGCAATCGAAACGCTGGAAATGCTGGAAATCTTCCAAATCCTTTTGCACCTCCAGATCTGGCTGGAATTATGACGAATCTGGCTCAAGGACAAACCGCCATGCAAGAGACAATGCGGCAACTCATCCAAACTCTCCATGGCGGTATACCAACCCATACTGGATCACGAAACATCCAAAGAAATACCCGTGCGCCTTCTTCACGATCCAGGGGTACAGAGACGTATCGTAATGAGGAATCTGATGATTTCTCTTATCAACCTGGGCAAACTTCATCGATAAGGGCCACAGATACTGAGCAACGTATTATTCTCTCTCTAGAGAGGACCAGTGCCATGGAAAGACTGAGCAGGGTGTCTCCTTTCAGTCAATTAGGCCCTAGGAAGAATAAGAGTCCACCTAAAGCCATGTCGAGGAGTTTTCGACAACCATCAGATCTAAGAGAAGGATCAGCACAATCACGACCAGTTGCTCGTCAGGATAGATCTCAGGAGGCTACTTCAGAACAATGAATTGCTCGAACTAATAGGCCCAAGGAGGTAAATGATGCGTGGAAAGGTTCCATTCAACGGTTGGAGGATATATTGGGAGAAATGGCTAAGGCGAAGAATCCCCTACCACAAACTTTTGTTCAAGGGACACCTTTTGTACAGGCCATTGTGGATTTTCCTACACCGTCGAAATTTAAAGCGCCCGTGGTGACCCCCAAGTATGATGGAAAGATAGATCCTGTTCTTCACATAGAGCAATATCAGGATGCTGTCGACATCTATGTTGTCCCCGACGAGATGAGATGCAGAGCATTCTCAGGAACTCTTACTGGATCTGCCCAGATATGGTACAACAATCTTCCTCGGGGTAAGATTTCAACTTTCTTTCAGTTGGCCGAGTTGTTCATTGGCAATTTCTGTTTTGGAGCAAAGCCAGTAAAATGAGTAGCACACTTGTTAAGTGTTAGACAAAAACCTGGTGAGAGTACTAGAGATTACATAACTCGTTTCAATAACGAGAAGCTAGAAGTCATAGATTATGAAGAAAAGATAGCAATCACTGCCTTGATGAGTGGGTTGTTGCCTAACAAGTTGTATTACACTTTGGCCAAAGATCCACCTACAACTATGTCAGAGTTGATGGCAAAAGCGGCCAAAATCATGAATGCCGAGGTGGCTATGGCTACAAAGAAGAATATGGACACCAAAGAAACCAAAGTGGAAGATGATAAAGCAAAGAAGAAGAGTATCCATCCCCGAGAAGAATCAAGCTATACAAGAGGAAATGAAGACCAAGCAAGAGAGAGATCTAGATCTCCTCGTCGGGCAGAAGAAAAACAATAAATGAAGAATGTGTGTTGATTTCACCGATATCAACAAGGCAGTGGATGCTACTTCGGGACACGAGCTGCACATGGATACTTACTCTGGCTACAACCAGATCAAAATGAAACCTGAAGATAGGGAACGACATACCAGCAGCTGATGAACAAGGTTTTTGCTGAACAAATCAGTTACAGTGTGGAGGTCTATGTCGACGATATGCTGACAAAAAGCAAGAAAGCTGCTGATCATCTAGTTGACTTAGATCAGACCTTTGATCAACTGGATAAATTATCAAATGAAACTCAACCCGACGAAGTGAACATTTGGAGTACGAGAAGGAATGTTCCTCGGGTTCATCATCAACCAGCGAGACGTTGAAGCAAATCCAGACAAGATCAAAGCGCTTTTAGGGTTGCGATCTCCAACGACGAAGGAAGAGGTGCAGAGATCAGATACCCAAAGCTGGAAAAATTGGCATTGGCATTAATTAAGGCAAGTAGAAGAATGAGGCCATGTTTCCAGGCCCATACCATGCATACCGACATGCCATTAAGACAAGCTGTAGCAGAGTTTACTGATCTTAATACTCCCGAGAAACAAAAGTTGCTCGCTGATCAACCTGTGGATGTTACAGGATCAACAAATTATACTCCTTTGGTTAGGAGGCGTACACTTACGTGATCAACTTTGGTTGGTAAAAGAGCTTGTGGACAAGATAGTTTGAAAGAACCTGATAGTTCGAGCGTGATCAACTTCGGTTGATAAAATAGCGAGAACAAATTATACTCCTTTGGTTAGGAGGCGTACACTTGCATGATCAACTTCGGTTGGTAAAAGAGCTTGTGGACAAGATAGTTCGAAAGAACCTGATAGTTCGAGCGTGATCAACTTCGGTTGGTAAAATAACGAGAACAAATTATACTCCTTTGGTTAGGAGGCGTACACTTGCGTGATCAACTTCGGTTGGTAAAAGAGCTTGTGGACAAGATAGTTCGAAAGAACCTAACAGTTTGAACCCACGACCAACTTTGGCTGGTAAAAGGGTAAGAACAACATTCTTATAATGCCAATCTCGGTTGGTTTGAAAACAAAATATGCTCTCAAATGCCAACTTATGTTGGTCGGGAGGTAATATTATTACAAAATTTCCTCAAAGAAAAAAATATTCCAAACTGAACCAAGTATGGTTGGTCGGGGATAAAAACCCACTAACTGTATTTGGTCGACGAGGAGAAAATATTTCAAGTAGAACCAAGTATGGCTGGTCGGGGATAAAAACCCACCAACTGTAGTTGGTCGACACGCACAATTTAACAACCTTGGTTGATTGAAAAAAATTTAAAAATTTTTATACTCATTACTTTATTAAGTGATTGAACAACATTGATACTTATAACTTTTTTTTGGTCGATGAACCATACAACATTGTTATGCAAGCACAAATATAAAGTGTTTGACAAATACAAGACAATAGCAATTAAGATTGCGAACAAAAATGAAAGCCTTTCATAAAAAACAAAATACATTGAGAATGAAAATGTATACTAACTATTACATTGAGATTCCTACTCTATTGGTTTCTTTCCATCTTCTTTTGAAACAGGTTCCTCTCCAGCAGGAGGATCATCCAAAGCATAAGGGGAGTTTATGAAATTAAGATCTTTCAGCATTCTGATGTTCATCACAGATGGTCTATCCGAGCAGCTCTTGCTCGTCCCCGAGAAGCTCTTGCTCATCCCCGAGAAGCTCTTACTCGTCCATAAGGAGGAGGTTGCTCTTCAAGACTCATGATCTTCTCAGACATCTCAGCCAAGGCCTGGTTCTTTGCCATTAGTTGGAAGGCTTGATTCTCCAAAGCAGATTGAGTTCTCTGTTCTTCGACAGTTACCCGAGCATCTCTTGCTCGTCCACGAGAACCTCTTGCTCGTTCCCAAGCAGAGGTAGAAGTCAAAATCAGCATCTACAACACTGAGGTCTTTGCTACTACTGTCTCGACCAATAATGAAGAAGAAGTTGTATGGAAATGTTTCGAAGTCCACCACTAGTTTGGTATTAATCAGATTGAAGTGTTGGGCTCAAATCAACAAAGTATTCAGAGGATCATAAATTTAGCACTCAGTTGCTCGACACAGGAGGCAGTTGGTCGGCTAGCAAACCAATCAACATACTTGAAGATTATGACAAGCTACAAGCTGCATCATATGTCATCCAGGAGATAATGCACTATATGTTGAACAAATCAAGAAGGTAGATCAAGAATTTAAAGAGCACCGAGCAACACTGCAGAATAAATACTTCATCCTTTCAAGTAAACCATCAAGCATGAAGCATTGGGGGCTTCTGTTGATATAAAAATTAATATCCTGATATGGATGAATAATACGAAGACACGTGTTAATCTACGTGGCACAACAGCAACGAGGAAGTTCATTTCCTCGACCAACTCATGTTCTCTCCGAGCAACGAGGATACACCGAGGAACTTTAGCACTCCGAAGTACTCCAGCGCTCCGAGGAACTCCTGAGCAACGAGCAACTAAGGCGGTCCGAGCTGCATCTCGGCCATAGCATTAATTGCCAGATAATCAACAGTTTAACTATTCATTGAATGTTCATCATCTTGACGCACACGCTGCATTAAATGTGTTAACCTTTCATATGTATATCATTTAATGCATCAACCCTTTCATGTATAGCCTAAGGGCTATAAATACCTTTTATCACCCTCATTCAAAGGGACCGAAATTTCTTGATAGAACCACAAATCGAGAATTCCCAAACACTCAGCAATAACATAACAGTGGACGTAGGCCATTCATATAAGGCTGAACCACTTTAAAATCTTTGTCTCATTTTATTTATCTGTGATTGAATAATTAGAGCGATCTAATTTTTTACATCAACAATAATTATTCTTTATTTTTCATTATAATGGCACAAAATAGGACAAAATGACATAGGAACTACCGAGGAGCGATTGAAAAAGTAATTAAGAGAGAACTGAACATTATCCTCAAAACCTCTCAAAAGAGTAAATAATGAATAGAGGAAGGAGGAAGAGAACCAAAAAAATTTAATAAACACCAAAACCCACACATTAAATAAGCTCATCATAAGCAGAACATATCTACAAGGGCTACTAACTTGCTAGAGGAAAGTTATGGCTTTAGCAAAGAGGTTGAGGCATATAAAGACGAACATATGAACAAGCTATGGAAAAAATGTGGGAGACCTATGCAAAATGTACTCTCTCATATTAACCAAACATACAACATATTTCTCACCTCACATTCTACGAAATTGGTTTTTACCAAATTCATTATTGTGCATTTGATCCGAAGACACATTGCTCCTAATAGGTGCACGCGTATTGATCGTATTTTACTATGTAGTATCCACAGTTCGTTATTCAGAAACAAGGTTTAACCTTTTCCTCCTAGGATAATCCTCACCTTGGAATGTTGAGGTGTTATATCTCAACATGCGCATATTTGTGCCACCTCTCCACCCGTTGTCCCAGTCCTGGTTCAGTAGTTATTTTTTTACGGATTCCATCCCCAATAATTTAGTTTTAATCATACCCCTATCCACGATTATCGCAACCATATTCCTCCATCCTCGGCTATCCTAACTATATGCCCCTGGTAATAAATATTCCAAACATATCCCTATCCACCACTACGGTCCAGCATGGTCTCTTAGGGTCCCAAAGCGTCTTCACTATCTACATAACCAATGTTTGAAAAAACTTGATTTGAATATAAAGCATTAACAATAATCACAATGCTTTCATTTTCCCTTTCATCTAGATTAGAAATCATAGGTTTGAGCGCCAACACCAGTATTAGCTCGAGGTCAATTTCAGAATCCTGATCTACTTTGTTAATGAACATATTGGCATCATGAAATGACATGCCTAAAGAAAGACCGTTTATCATTGGTAGTACTAGTCCTTAACATTATGGAATGACTCTTTTCCTCTAGAACGATCCCATTTTAGGACATTATCAAAATGGTGCATATTCGTCTTCATGTTAAAGATCTTTGACCATGGAACTTAACCAACGAAAGATCATACCCATAGTGGAGAGATACCTAGAGATAAGTAATTTTTTGTTTTGGTAACCAAAAGTCCCTCACTCAGATATATGATAAGAAGATTCTTGAATGGGTAAAAATTGAAGAAGATGAAAATTATAAAAATAGGTTCAAATATACAATAAGCGTGCATATGGAAGACACGTACCAGTAATATCAAGGGTAAAGTGGGAAGGTAAAAAATGTCACTATGCATTTTGTTGGAAACGCTCCATTTTCTATGCGTTTTTAGCGAAATAATGAAGGGTCTTTGCAACGAATTCATGGATTAAGGGAGTTCTTTCCATTAAAAACATTTCAGCATAATCTCTTGCAAAAGATGCATAATTTAAGGGTCACTTTACCCAAAATTTAGTCGATGATAGATTAAAGTGAAAATGATGAGGACATTCAACGAGGTGCTGCTGTTAAATGGAAAAAAATAATAAAAGGCTGGAAGCGATAAATGATACAATAATTCCTATTTTTTTCAACAAGGGGAAATGGAAAACAATAATGATATTCAACAAGGATGCCGAAAGTAAAACGGAAACACAAATGTACACAAGCGCTAAATAAAAGAGAAATGAAGAAAGGCCTAAAAATCATATTAAATGCTGGGAAATAGGAAATTATCATGCATCATAAACTAAGAAGTTTGGAACCACTACTTGATAGGCGCATCATAAACTATGAAGTTTTTGTACTTGCAACCATCCTCATAATATAAACGAAAATTATTCAAGGCATTTTATTGTGACTGAACAATTTGGAATTTCTTAATTTTTGCAATTTTTGTCCTATGAAAGGAATACAAAATCGTAAAATAAAGACATTATGGAAAAATGACTTTTCTAACATCCATCTAGGTGTTTACAAGATCATAGTACAATTTGAATCACAAAAATAAATGAGAACTCTAAATCTATTAACTACTATAAAACATAGTATTGCTTTCATTTTTGCTAACCATATGACAACTGCACGTGGCATCATATTATAACTATCCCGCACTTCATCACCCTTCTACCTCTCTCTTCCCATTTTACCTCTCTTTTAGGCTTATTTGTACTTCCTCTTTCCTCTCCCCCTATGTGTTCGATTGCCTCCTCTAGATTTTATTTAGGCCATCCATGAGTTAAATACTCACTCCATATTGAAACATTTTCCCTCTCCTCCATACTCCACCTGTCTCTCCTTTCTCTCCAATTTACTTTCTCTCCACCATTTACTCTAGTCTTTACCTCTATATCTTCTCATTCAGCCGTTCTTTTTCTTTTCTCTCTCTGCCCCATCTCCTTTTCTAGTCGGGTTCTTTATCTTCATCTATTCCTTCTCTCCCCATGGACCCTATAAATTTGTTGCCAACTCCCCCATAGACCTCCCTACAAATTTATGCCTCTTGAATTTTCCTCTGGCAACTACTCGAAGACTCCCCCACAATCACCTATTGTTGATTGAAACCTTCGATAACTACTATATCCATTCATTGTCTCTTTCATTTTGGTCATTTGTTTACTGATTCTATTTTTGCTTCTAATTTGGTTTCCTTTATGAATTTTTCCACTTCATTTTTTATGGGTTTGTTGTTGTTATTCAGGGATTTAGTGGGGGCGATTGAGAATGAAGGTCGTTGGCATACTGATTTTGAGTTGTAAATTTAGTGAATCAATGGTGAAAGCATCCCGATCTCTATAATGTTTTTTTTCACATGTGGTGTTTATTAACAGGTATCTAGGAGTTTGAAGCAAGATTTAGAAGACGAAATTGTTATTAGTTATCTATGTTTATTTTAGAACTACATAATTGTTTTGTATTTTAATTTTTAAAATATTTGTAGTTCCTCCAATTACATGATAGTGTAAGAGAGGGATGGGTGGTGATGATTCCACTATGTGGAGTTGCAAAATGGGTGATAAAGTAAAAATATAAAATGGTTGATAGTGAAAGTAGATTTTCAAATATTTTTTTTAATTTGTTATATTAACTGTTCAAAAAGTTTATTAGGTTGCAGCATTATAGTTCATAGATGGTGATTACCATAGAATTGATGATATGTATACAATTTATTATAACAAAGCTTTTAAACGTCGTTTACAATAGAAATGGAGTGTTAGAAGATGAACTCCTCTTTGCTATGGCCAAAGTTTTTTTTTAAAAAGGGGAGGTCTTGTGTCTCTCCACCCTCGACTCCCACACACAAAGAAAGAAAACATCCCTCAAACCCAACCCCCAAGGTTTGAACCCCAAACCTCAGGCCCCACATGGTTGGAGAGTAACCATTGGACTATGGTTAAAAGTATATGTGAACTTAAATTGCTAGTTTGCGAACTTGAAAAAAACCATTGTGTATAAAATGACAATATGTGATGTTATACCTGATCTTGACCACATATGGACTATTGATACAAAATTGTAACAAACCATCACGTGTAAATTCCTTGTTTTGACTTCAATGAATTATCGATAGTTTACTTTATATCATACAGTGAGATGAAATCATTTTGGTTATGTGCATGCGTGTTGTTAAAAAAAATTGTAGTTGGTTCGTCCATCGTGCGAGTTTCATACTAGTTACTAATACGAAGATCAAGCATCAATTTATCATAGTTAAAATTGTACCTATATCCAACAATGGGAAAATAAATCGACCCAAAACAATATAAATAAAATATTTTCCGTATGCCGATCTAGGTAATTTAGTTATTGTGGAATCTCATCACTTGATGAATTTTGGGTTTTATTGAATTTTGTTCTTCCTTTTCGAACTTGGTTAGACCACTATATAAAGCGGGGGAAAAGTTGATGTTTTATTGAATCTTTCTATATGTAATCATAAGGGATAAAGGGTTGTAAGTAGGCTTAAGTTATGAATCTCATTACAAACAATACAAATCAATGTTGAAAATGTAGGAGTGTATTGAAACAGAGGAGGTAACCATGCAACCTCTTACCCCTTATGAACCATGACAATGGATTCAGGGGTTGCATCCCAGATAATTTGAAGAAACTAAAATTTTATTCTCTTTTTGGTTGATCATCAAATCAAACTACGAAAATGTAAATCTCTTATTGTTAATGATTTAGCACAACACCAAAACAAGCGATTTGTAAGTGTTTTAAACACTTACGAATGCCATTTGCAAGTGTTTAAAAGACTTACAAATCGGCGCATTGCAAAAAAAATTTAAGTGTTCAAAACCGTTGCAAATGTCATTTGCAAGTTTTTATTGGGAACACATATATTTTTTTTGTAACGGTTCAAAACACTTACAAATATTAACATGTAAGGAAAACAATGTTCATTTTGAAAGTGTTATAAACACTTACATAAATAAAAATATTAAAAAAAAATTACCACTACATACCACCAACCTCACACATAACAAACAATAAAACAGCTAAAAACATAACAATTATATCCAAACACTTTCATAAAATACTTCATGATATGTTCGACATAAACAAACACTCTCATCAATAAAGGAAGCAATAACACCAAAGGTATATATTGAGTATTCTCCTTAAAAAACTTCATGAATCTAGTTATTGTATCCAAATACACATGTGCGCACATAAAAAACAAGAAATAGCAAACACCAATACATTACCAATTAACCTAAAGATAAGCCATCTAATGGTTATCAGTCTAGCAAACGAATAGAGTAATATAAGATAAGAATATAAATAAAAACATACATATGAACATTCTACAAGTTCTTCAGTTTATTTATTTTCTCAATGCTCGAACTATCTAACTTTTCGAAAAATGCGACAAACCACATGCTCTTCTTGCAACCTCCCGCACATTATCCTGGGCCTCCAGACTCATGTTTTCCACCCCGTGGTTTAAATTATCAACAATAGGTATGCCTTTTTCCTTGGGTGATGGGTCAGTGGAGGTACTGACACCGCCAACAAACTTTTCACCGTCTTTTTTTGGACTCATGTTTACACATACTCAGAGGCTGCAACAATTTTCAAATGAAAAACTTATGTCACAAGTTCAGAGAATAATATAATTTGAATTTGAAAAGAAAAAAATGCCATAGTGCCAAACGTTTCATGCAATGGATGATACCCTCTATATTGCACATAAGCTCTACAAATCAATTGTTAGTTTATATGATAATTTATAACACGTAGAAAAGAAACAAACACACAATACATTTGAGGATGATTTTGACTTTGGTAACCTCACTTACGGTCGAAAGTAGACTTTCGAAATCAAATTGTCATTCTTCTTATTAGGTATAAGTGCTACCATCTTTTGATGCTGTAAGATAATAACTGATATAATGATGCATACTTATAATGAAAACATACAAATGGGCATATTCAAATTTCTACAGTTTTCATTCAAGGTAATCGTCAAAATGTAAGTCTTCAAATAATTCAATCATATTCACCATATTTTAATAAATAAAATACATTATGAATATAGTTAGGAAACTGCCCTTACAACTTTATGAAAGAATAATTTTATTGAGGAATATAGAAAAATTACTGATATAGAACAGCAAGAAGCCTTCCAAAAGATGAGGGTAGAAAAGTGAAAAGAAATAGGTAAAGAAAAAAAAGTTGTGAAAGTACCTCTAGACCTCATAGAGATTCTTGCATCAACCTCTCGTGTGGAGGAATACCTTGACCCTTTCTAGTTTTTCCCTTTCAACTTTTCTTTCTTGAGAACTGCTATCTTGTACTTCGCATCAACCTCACATCAATCAGTTCATAATGATCCAGTGATATTATGTCTTTGGACTGAACCAATGAACCATTGACAAGATACGAGCATACCAAGAATGTTAACACCATTCCAAGAATACACCTACAATATCACTAAACATTTTATAATTTCTTCATAAAATTTAAATGAACTTTCCCACATTTGCTGAAGCATTTTCTTCTTTCCTCTTTTTCTAGCAACCTTACGAATTAAGTTACAACTTTACGGACTAAGTTAATTAACTGTTTAAAATAAAAAATTATATTATCCTATTTCATTCAACACATTTTTATATTGAATACAAAGTATATTTGGGTTTGCACCCTTTTTTTACGATATTAAAAATTGACCCTGTCTCTATCTGTTTTCTGTGGTAAACATAATGTTTATTTATGATCATGGACAGACAACAAAACTGAAACTTAAGGGAAAATTTTCTTACTTGATGAAGCCTGGAAGGAAGAACAAGGGTGTTAAACAAGGAGTGTTTGTTACATGGTTGATGTTTAAATTACAGTGAAGTGTGACATTAGTGATGAGAGTGAGTCACATAAAATTGTCTTAAAAATTTGCAAATATAGAAATTACTAATAAAACAATTAGTGAGAATAAGTGGATTATATGTTATGAGTTAGTAACCCTTAACAAATAGGATACGACTCAACTTTTTTAGAGAGAGAGAGAGAGGAATTGAAGAAATGCAAACACGTGATCCCTTTGTCTCCACTATTTTGTTTTAGGTCATCTCAAATTAATAGTTTATTTTCCTTTCTTGGAAGTAATTAATGAACCATTAGTAAACATGTGTTCATCTTGGGCTCTTTATCTGTACAAAAGGATAATAGGGATACAAACAGAAAAAATGGCAGCAAAGAGAAACTGAAGAGGATTTGCGGATCGGTGATAAATTTGAGGTTATTATTTTATCAAGTGACTATCCCAAATTAAGATTTCAGATCCCTTTTTTTTATAGAATAAAGATGAACTCCATCAACCATCTTCCAATGTTATAAGAATCTCAAAATGTAAAAACCTGGATGAAACAACCATACATATTAACATTTGTTGAAGTTAGTATACACCTTCATCACGATTCACGAGTAGTGGTGGAGCTTGAGCTTGCGCCTGAAAAAAGAGACACATTTCCATAAAAATAAGAAATCAAAGAAAGAAAATCAAAAAATGTGAATATATAAAGAACACCAACCTAATTTAGCAATCACAACTTTCAAACATCAACCCACCGTACACCATAGCATTTGATAACATATAAATGACTAAAAATTATGTCATTTGACGACTTATTTTTCCACGGGGTATGTCGAACCCTCCAATAGTGCACTCATGTGACGACTCAAGTGGTACTAGTAGGGGTAGTGCTGGAAAAGCCTAAGTGTCTCATTGATGATGCATTGAAGGCAATGCAGCTTGGGAAGATCCAGTTCCTCTGACAAGCGATCTTTGACCAACGTTATTATCAAGCTCAGCCCTAGCCTTCTCTAACTCCTCGAGATGGTTCAGTAGAAGAAACATAGCCCACTCTATTGTCACGGTTGAAGTATTTGTGCCACCAAGTAGTATTTTTTGAAAGCAAATGAAATCACAAAACACGAACAATGAGTAGAAGCAGTATAATTTTAGATGACTCGACTCAGAAGAGCCTTTTATAAGTGTAACAAAATATTAGCTATCATAGTGATAATTTGTAACAAATTTTTGTGTAGAATATTTTGTGGAAGATTACATATATTTATTTGATGATCACAACTCCCATAGAAGTAATCTTAAAAGTTGCAATATTAGTCAAGAAAGGCATTAGAGTTAAATTTTATGAATTTGAGTGAATTGATTAGAAAAATCTTTAAGATTTATAATATTAACTTGTTGGACACAACTTGTGGTCTCTTTAGAGAAAACTTCTTGGACACTCTCCTACACATATTTCTAAGACCTCATAAAAGTGTACAACTTAAAATAAAATTCATAATTTCAGATAGCTACCTGATGATTCTTGGATATTCCTTTTCTTTTCATCGAAAACAAAATTTTTGGATTACTAGTTCCACTCGACAAGGATGAGTTTCCTTTCAAATAAAAACATGTGATCATTTTTTGGGTTTTTCTTACTTGCCACGAAAATCGCCATATTTTGTCAAAAAAAAATCATTTGAGAAAGAGTAATTTTTTTTCTTCAAGAAATTAGCTATATTCATGGCACTAGTCACTAGTTTTCTGGTTTCAATAGACCCCTACCAAAATTATTATTTTATACCATCAAGGCTTCCGTGTATCCCTAGGCAGGTTTGCTTCATGAAAATGGATAAGAACGAGGAAACTGGAACGAAGTGATCAGAAGATGAGAGGGAATGAAACACCGCTGATGGAGGAACTGATCCTTTGTCGGGACTCCACTAAAGAGAAAGAAGAGCCAAACATACTATCCTTACGTAGACCCAGCTAGTTAGAGAAAAGAAAGAAGGATGAATAACGAAGATGTTATGCTCGTGAGGCACATCTAGTAGATTGAGGTTTATATCTATTCCACTGCAACCAACCAGCCCACCACCACACTGACACCACCAATCCTCGCATTATCAATTTGCAACAACATGATAAACTACTTTCACTCCAACTCCTCTACTGCCATCATGAATTGATGTTTTAGGCACATGTCAGCTGTGTTTACACATACTAGTAAAACCAATTGGGCAAAAGGTAAAAAGAAATCTTGATAAATAAATAAAGAAATATAAAGAAAATCAAGTGAAGGATAAGCAGACATGCAGGAAGCGCAACTTCGATAACTTACCCAATGTGTCTGGGATTGGACCCACAAAACTATTCAGGTAGAGATCTAAGCTCACCAAGTTAGTAATATTTCCAAGGTCATAAGGAATCGACCCACTAATGTTATTTCCATATACTTCCCTATCAATAATAACACATTAAATTAGTGGTGTGAACCAATAAGTTTTACAATAGTATGTTATAAACAATTAAATAAGCATCTAAGTAAATTTCTACTATGCACATACCTGCATATGTATATACACTTAACTAATGAGTTGTTACTCACATTGTATGACTACCAACCTTCTATAGTATTGAACATTGGCTGGGTAGAAATTACCTCTAGGACAATTTGATACCCCTAGGGGGCTGATTTTTAAAATGGGAAGAGAAACCCCAGATGTGTAGCTCAACTTCTTTCTTTAATAAAAAAGTAGATCTATTTGGGAATTATTTCCCAATTAAAGCTTTTTTAAATAAAACTATGGTTATTTATATATAATTCGGCTATTCTACATCAGAGATTATGAAAATCTCTCTCCCAACTTTCGTGCAACTAAAAACCTTTTGTAGTGACACATAGGCTGAAATTATAAACAAATTCACAGTTCACTCTTTGCAAAATTTAGTTCACGAAGGCATTTGCAACTAGTGCAACTATCATGAGGATCGAATTTACCCATAACTTATTGTCAAAATCATACACCAAAAAAGAAAACAATGGGTGTACGTTAATTCTGAGGGGATTTATAACTCCTCGAAGGAACTCCACATGAGAACCATTTAATTGGCGAGTTCATTCTCCGACCCTGTTTTGGTTGATGACGTCGATGATGACAACGAGTTTTCCATAGTCTTTGTTGTAATTAATGCGGGCAATCCTCTCGATCTCAATGAAATGCTTGAACGGCTATATATATATATATATATAGAGAGAGAGAGAGATGTCTCCCAATTTGAGGACCTTGAATGAGGTCCATTTTTTTAAAATAACAAAAATATATTTTGGAATTGATTTTTTTTTTCTATTGTTTTTAAACATTTCAGTACGACCATAAAAAAATAATCAGCTCAAAATGATTTTTTTTTACTATTTTAAAAAAATCGGTCAAACTTTGTCAGTTTTTAGCATAGCAAAAAAAATTATTTTGAGTTGATTTTCTTTATGGTCCTATTGAAATGTTTAAAAATCACAAAAAAAATCAGACGAATTTTTTTTTTACTATTTTAAAAAAATGGAACTCATTCAGGGTTCTCAAATTGGGACCTCACTTGATCCTTTCCCTATATATATATATATACAACAGATAAATCAAATTCAATAACATTATGGTTGGTTGTATTAGATCTAATTGATTATCTGGTGGTAGTAATAACATTTTATTTTACACAATTTGAAGTTTTCTAAAATCATTCCTTACTCATACATTTATCTCCATCTATAGTTAGTATTCTATTTAATCAATCAAATTTAACATACAAGTCCACTTAAATTTCAGATTAGAAGAAATAGCTTTCAGCAGCATAAGACTCCTATCATATATACCTGCCAGTTTCTCAATATTTGTCTCCAAAGGGAGAGTGCATAGATGGCGTCCTGTTCACTAAGATGATAAAACGTCACAGAAAGATACCTTATAAATTCATAGGTGAACAGGAACTTTTGGACATAGTCCAAGATCAGAGATTTTGTATGCCTAATTTGATGACATCTTAACCACAAAATATCTCTAGACTTTAAAAAAATATCTATTGAAGGACCCAATTGTAAAATAACTCTAAAAAATCCATATTGCATTAAATATCGAGTATTACACACCAAGGGGAGTAAGTTTCTCTATCATCCAAGGCCCCAATTATTTTGAGAGGTTCAATGGCATTTTGAATAGAGAGAGCATCCGAAGGCTGAAACGCCTTGGACAAAAATGAAATAATTGTTCCCAATTGAAAGCTCTTGATATGAAACCATAGCTCTTGAAAAGGTGTTCGAAGAATTTTTGGCAGTTGATACTGGAGTATATCATCATGTATAGTTTTCGAATAAAGTCTATAACAAACTCTAGGTTGTACACGACCTGCACGACATCGTCTTTCTAAAAACATAATGAGTACATATATAAAAATAAAGAAATTCAGCTACAACAATTTTAAAGAAGAAGAAAATTTATAAATCCATCAGTTCTAAGAAAGAGAACATTAAAGTTGGAAGTAGACACAAAAACCTGATCTGCCGAGGACTTTGAAATCCATGATGATAATAGACAAGCAAGTTTGTTTAAAGCATCAACTAGTCGCCTTTGCCTGTCCACGGTTTATGACATATACAACATCATCTATAGTTATATTTCTTTCAATAATGTTTGTTGCTAGCATGATTTTTCTGCAAGAATAGATTAAATTTGTGTAAAACTTAGAAATCAAACAAGAACTTCAAAAGGTTGGCAGTTTGCAAAGTTGAGTTATATATTAACAATACTATGAATGCTCAACAAACTCATAACATCATGAATACATAAGAAATTATTTATATATTTTCCTAAGTGATGGAAAAATTTGAAGATTGGGTACGAAAGTAGCTACCCAAATCAATGAGATCTAGTCTTGGGAGAGAGAGAATTGGGATTGACAAAGAGTGGTAGGGAGAGTGAGCAGGGGATGAAAGTAGATGGATCTAAATGAAAAGTCAATTGACTTTAAGTATTATTTTTCTCTTACTTAACCTTTCCAAATTTGGCACAATTTCAAAGCGTCCTTAATTTTGGAACAGTTTAAAACCGTGCCAGATTGAACATCTCTAAGTCCATCTATATGCACATACACATACAAATACATACATATATAAACCCTAAACAATGAATCTTCAACAATTTAGGAATCGCAAAACATAGAAACTCTCAAATACCTAATCAACACACATATATACATATATGAATTCATCGAGATGACCATCCCAATTAGTATCTAACAACCAGGTTACCTTTGACAAATTATGCATTAAATGATATGACTAGGAAATACATATAAGCTTAAATTTCATGACTTTCTTTTCATTGAAACCCCATGTTCTTAAAGGGTACAAGTAAATACGATAATTAAGTATTGTGATAACAAGAGTGATGAGAGTTACGAGTAAAATATGTGCAACTTATAAAGAAATGATTTAAGGGTATTCAATTTTAAAATGGAAAATCATAGCACCTGATAGCGGATATTAGCATAGTGTAGAATTCAAAAGGTCTGAACTGCCTAGTTAAGAAATCTTCGAAGTACATAAAACACATATACTTGCAATTGCATAAAAATGGCAACTAATGACTTGAAAATAGAAGCTTCTGCCAATTCTCTTCATATTAACCCCACTTGAAAGAAAATTATTGATATACCAGACCAACTTGAAATAAAAACCCTATAAGATTTTAAAAATTACAAACCCTAACTTAACTCGAACAAATAGTACAATCAAAACAAAAAGAATTAAAACCCAAACATATTTGGCAGAAATAATGACAATTTATTAATAATAAATGGTTCATATATTTGAACTATTTATTATTCAAACCCTATAATGTTTAATGCAGAGTTAATGACAAACACGGTATCATAACGAAAAGGCTCTTGAGAGCATTTTCGTTATTATACCTCTGAATCGAGATTGGGCGAAGAGCAGGGGTGAAATCGGATAATACCTAAGTCGATATGTGGGAGATGAAAGGGAGAAATCATGAGAAACTTCCTAGGGATCTTTGTAGCCTCCATCGGAAAATGTGTAGTACGTAGCTGTCTCACACAAATTGATCGATTTCAGTAGGTTTGGAGGGAAGGCTTGGATGTACAAAAATTTTGTGAGGAAGTTTTGACAAAAATTTTGTGACTTCACTGTGCAACCCTTTTAGGTCTTTGAATCAACAAATTATGTAACACTTTTAAGTTTTTGCACTAATAACATCACAAATTTTACAAAGGTTTTGAACACTTACAAACTTTGTAAGTGTTCAAAACCCATGTAAATTTTGTAAGTGTTATAAACACTTACAAATTAAATAATCTATTAGTTACAAAATAGCTATTATGGTGTAGTGTAGTTGAGTGGGTACATTCATAGGTTCTTTGGTCGATCGGTTAAAAAATGGATTCATTTATATATAGGTATGTATGTGTTCCAGTAGTTTTTTTTTTGTAGACTACATACTTATATGTATTAGATTTCATGTTCAAGTCCTCTAAGAGGATTGTTGTATGAGATTTCACATTTCAGATAGTGAAAAGTAGTGAGGTCCCATGAGCTTAATAGCATTTTATTTATTCGTACATGTTATATTTTGGATCAATTAATGTATAGTTCCAACATAAAATTACATATTTTGTAAAAAGGATATTTATTTTTAGCTTAACCCATTTAGTCTTTAAAATTCCCATTTACCAAATATTCTCTTGTTTTTAAAGGTCGGCGCTAGCGGCACCCCACCCACCCCACTGCTGGAGCTCCAACAACCCTCGTCGGGGCTTCGATGGGGATAGTTGGAGCTTCAGTGAGGGCCATCGGAGCGCTGACAGTGGGGTTAGGGGAAGGGGTGGAGGGTGGGTGGGTGGAGGAAGGTGGATAAAGGAGTTTGTGTGTGTCCTTGTTATGAGTGTCTTTGTGTGATGAGGAAATTTTCGGAACAAAATAAAAATGCTAGAATTAAACGTTTATTGAAAAATATTCGAGGGACTACTATCCATTTGACCCTTACACTTTTCATGTCATTTTAGGCTATTTCCTTATTTTATTATAGTTTGAGGGTAATAAACTATTGGAATCTACTTATAATGCCCTCTTTAGGTTAGTAGTCTTTTTACCTTTTAGAGTCATTTTGTTTAGCAAGATAACTTACCATATAAATAAGATGTTCTGGCCAATCATTGTAAGACCTACTTATTTTGAAGATTTGAATGATTGAGAGAAACCTTTTAAGAGACAAAAGGTAAATATATCTAATCGTCTTAAATTTTTAAGACCCACGTTAGGGTACCATATTTGATCTCATAATCTACAACTTCCTCCAGCGTCAAAGGCATATGTTGAGATAATGTGACCATGGTTAATCATGGTGGAGGGAGTTTTATTCTATTCAAATGAGTGTTTTTTCTTTGTGATCTCTGTTGATACCAAAATTAGTATGCTGATATAGACGAATAATAAGAAGACACGTGTCAATCTACATGGCACAATAGCAACGAGGAAGTTTATTTCCCCGACCAATTCATACTCACTCCGAGCAGGAAGTGTACTCCGAGGAACTCCAACACTCCGAGGAACTGCAACACTCCGAGGAACTCCTGAACGACGAGCAGCTAAGGCGGTCCGAGCTGCATCTCGGCCACAACATTGATTGCCAGATAATCAACAGTTCAACTATTCATTGAATGCTTATCATACAGACGTGTATTCTTAAAGGGCATTAATTGTTTACCCTTTCACATGTACAACCCAAGGGCTATAAATACATTGTATCACCCTCATTCAAAGGGACCGAATTTTCTTGATAGAATTACATATCGAGAACTCCAAAACACTTGGCAATAACAGAAACAGTGGACGTAGGCCATTCTTATAACTCTGAACCACTTTAAAACTCTTTGTCTCATTTATATTTATCTGTGATTAAATAATTCAAAGCAATCTAATTTTTTACATCAACAGATTGGCGCCGTCTGTGGGAAACGACTGTTGTTATCGTTTTTCACCAAAAATCATTCATCATCAATGGCAGATAATCCGGAATCCAGCAATCGAAACGCTGGAAATGTTGGAAATCCTCCAAATCCCTCTGCACCTCCAGATCTGGTTGGAATTATGACGAATATGGCTCAAGGACAAACTGCCATGCAGGAGACAATGCGGCAACTCATACAGACCCTTCATGGCGGTGCACCTGCACATTCAGGATAGCGAAGTGGTCAGAGGCAAACCTATTTACTTTCTTCACGATCCAGGCGTACAGATGCGTATCGTAATGAGGAATCTAATGATTTCTCTTATGAACCTGGGCGAACTTCATCAATACGGGCCACAAATTCTGAGCAACGTATCACTCTCTCTCCAGAGAGACCCAGTGCCTTGGAAAGATTGAGCAGGGTATCTCTTTTCAGCCGATTAGGCCCTAGGAGGAATAGAAGTCCACCTAAGACCATGTCGAGGAGTTTTCGACAACCATCAGATCTAAGAGAAGGATCAGCACAATCACGACCAGTTGCTCATCAAGATAGATCTCAGGAGGCCACGTCAGAACAATCAATTGCTCGAACTAATAAGCCCGAGGAAGGAAATGATGCGTGGAAAGGTTACATTCAGCGGTTGGAGGATAGATTGGGAGAAATGGCTAAGGCGAAGAACCCCCTACAATGAACTTTTGTTCAAGGGACACCTTTTGTATAGGCCATTGTGGATTTTCCTACACCGTCGAAATTTAAAGCACCTGTGGTGACCCCCAAATATGATGGAAAGACAGATCCTGTTCTGCAAATAGAGCAATGTCAAGCTGTTGTCGACATCTATGCCGTCCCCGACGAGATGAGATGAAAAGCATTCTCAGGAACTCTTACTGGATCTGCCCAGATATGGTACAACAATCTTCCTCGGGGTAAGATTTCAACTTTCTTTCAATTGGCCGAGTTGTTCATCGGCAATTTCTATTTTGGAGCAAAGCCAGTAAAACAAGTAGCACACTTGCTAAGTGTTAGACAAAAATCTAGTGAGAGTACTAGAGATTACATAACTCATTTCAATAACGAGAAGCTATAAGTCATAGATTATGAAGAAAAGACAGCAATCACCGCCTTGATGAGTGGGTTATTTCCTAACAGATTGTATTACACTTTGGCCAAAGATCCACCTACAACTATGTCAGAGTTGATGGCAAAATCGGCCAAAATCATGAATGCCGAGGAGGCTATGGCTGAAAAGAAGAATATGGATAAAGAAACCAAGGTGGAAGACGACAAATCTAAGAAGAAAGAGCATAAGGGCAATGGCGGTGACAAGCATTCCAAGAATAATATGTCGTCATGGGAAGTCCTGAAGAAATTCGATAATTATACTCCTTTTAAAATGGGTGTTAATCATGTCTTGGAAGAAATCAAGAATAACGAGGAAGTAAGGTGGCCAAAGAAACTGAGGTCAGACCCTGACACGAGGAATAGGGAGAAATATTACGAGTTCCATAAGGATCATGGTCATATGACCAAAAATTGCATAGCTCTTCAGAACGAGATTGAAACACTCATCCGAAGAGGGAAGCTAGCAAAGTATGTTGATCGGGGAGGTGAAAGAAAAAATAATGACCGAACTAGAGAAAGGTCTAGATCTCCTCGTAAAGAAGAGGAGAAAAATAAGAGAAACCATGAAGATGATCCAGATGATGACCCCGATCTTCCCAAGAAACCAAAGCAGCCAGAACGAGAGGTATTTTCAATACGCTTTGGGTCATTTGATTGTAATGTCATTACAGGAGGAGATGCAGGAGGAGGAGACCTTACTCCAGAAAGAAAAGCTTACCTTGGAGAGGCTCAAGCTTGCTCGTACATTCAACGAATAAATTTCGCTGAGGAAGATCGCCCGAGGAAGATAAACAAAGAGAAGCTGATCGTTGGTTTTTCAAAAAACGACCTTGCAGGTGTTCTTTACCCTCACGACGACCCTTTGGTGATCAAAATGAGGATGAAAGAAGTAGTGATTTCAAGGGTTCTGGTAGATAACGGTAGTTTGGCAAACATCATGTTCTACTCATGCTTTGACAGTTTAAATTTGAAATTATCTCAATTGGAGCCTTATCACAGACCTCTCCTGGGTTTTGCTGGCGAGAAAGTTTTTCCACTTGGGACGATCATGTTGGATATATTCATTGGAACTTGGCCTGCTTGTCGAACAGAAAGAATACACTTCTTTATGATGGATAAGAATGTGCAATAAGCTTACAACATCATCATGGGAAGAGTTGGTTTGAAGAAGTTCGAAGCAGTTCCATCTACAGTACATTAGTGTTTAAAATTCCCAACAAATTTCGGAGTAGGAGTTGTGAAAGGTGATCAAAAAGTAGCTCGGGAATGCTATTACTCATCTGCCGAGCAAGAGGAGCTTGAAGAGTCAATGAAAAAGACTACTACCTACCAGGTGGATGAAGGTACAGAAATTGAAACACTGGATCCCAGAGATGAATCCTAACTTGTAAAAGGACAGGTGGTGGAATCCATAGAAAATGTAATTCTGGACGACAAGCACCCTGAACGAATAACCCAGATAGGTTCGACGTTGGACGCTTCAATAAAATAGGAGTCGATAACTTTCTTGAGAAACAGAAAGAAAACTTTTGCATGGAGTCATGAAGACATGCCAGGAATAGATCCAAACTTCTTATGCCATGAGCTCAATGCGAATAAGGAGATCAAGCCTGTAAATCAGAGAAGAAGAGTGTTTAGTCCCGAGAAGAATCAAGCCATACAAGAGGAGGTCGAGAAGCTCCAGAAAGCCCAATTCATTGAAGATGTGAAATATCCAGGCTGGTTAGCAAATGTGGTGATGGTAAAGAAGAAAAATAATAAATGGAGAATGTGTGTTGATTTCACTGATCTCAACAAGGCATGCCCAAAGGATCACTTTCCATTGCCTAAAATTGATCAACTAGTGGATGCTACCTCGGGACACGAGCTGCTCAGCTTCATGGATGCTTACTCTGGCTACAACCAGATCAAAATGAAACCTGAAGACAGGGAAAGTACTTCTTTTATCACCCCTAGGGGAACTTATTGTTATAATGTTATGCCTTTTGGTTTGAAAAATGCAGGAGCGACATACCAGCGGCTGATGAACAAGGTTTTTACCGAACAAATCAGTTGCAATATGGAAGTCTATGTCGATGATATGCTGACAAAGAGCAAGAATGTTGTTGATCATCTAGTTGACTTAGGTCAGACCTTTGATCAACTGGATAAATAGTAAATGAAGCTCAACCCGACGAAGTGCACATTTGGAGTACGAGAAGGAATGATCCTCGGGTACATCGTCAACCAAAGAGGCATTGAGGCAAATCCAGAAAAGATCAAAGCTCTTTTAGGGCTGCGATCTCCAATGACGAAGAAAGAAGTGCAGAGTCTTACAGGACGAGTTGCAGCGCTCAACAGATTTGTATCCCGAGCAACTGATCGATGCCTTCCATTCTTCAAAACACTTCGAAAAACTTTCGAGTGGAATGATGAATGTGAAAAAGCCTTTCAAGACTTGAAGAAATATTTGGGAGCACCTCCACTGTTGTTCAGGCCAGTAACGGGAGAAAAGTTGTACTTATACCTGGCAGTATCAGAGAATGCAGTCAGCTCGGCATTGATCAGAATGGAGAATGGAGTCCAGAAGCCAATTTATTACACAAGTAAGGCTTTCCGAGGTGCAGAGACCAGGTACCCAAAGCTGGAAAAATTGGCATTGGCATTAATTGAGGCAAGTAGAAGAATGAGGCCATATTTCCAGGCCCATACCATCGTCGTGTATACCGACATGCCATTGAGACAAGCCCTTCATAAGCCAGAAAAATCAGGGAGACTGATGTACTGGGCAATAGAGCTCGGTGAATATGATATTGTGTATAAACCCAAATCATCATTAAAAGGGCAAGCTGTAGCAGATTTTATAGAAGAGTTTACTTATCCTGATACCCCCGAGGAACAAAAGTTGCTCGATGATTAACCTGTGGATGTTACAGGATCAATAAACACAAGCTCAGACCAACTCCGGTTGGTAAAAGGGCTTGTGGATATTGAAGGATCATCAAATTCGAGCTCAGACCAACTCCGGTTGGTAAAAGGGTGAGAAGAGATGATCGACGAGGAGCGAGAAATATTAGGGGAGGATGAAAGGAAACAACAAATATTTCACCGAGGAACTTTGTCAGATAAAAAATTCGAAGACGAGTTACCTATATGGAGGCTATATGTAGATGGCTCATCTTGCACTGCAGGATGTGGCGCGGGAATAGTTCTGAGCACTCCAGACGAGGTCGACATGTAATACGCCCTGCGATTCCAATTCAAAGCTTCCAATAATGAGGCTGAGTATGAGGCCATGATAGAAGGTCTTAATTTAGCAAAGACTATGGAAGTGCAACAAATGATGGTATTCAGTGATTCTCAATTAATTGTGAATCAGATGATGGGAACATATGCAATTAAAGGAGAATTAATGGTTAAGTATCATGCAAAGGTGATGGGGTTGTTGGCAGAATTTAACGCCATTCAGTTGATCAGAATACCAAGAATGGAGAATGCACGAGCAGACGCACTGGCCCGACTAGCATCAGCTACTCGTACCGAGCTGCGAAGAACGATACCAATTGAAGTATTAGAAAGTCGAAGCATAGATGAAGACCTGACGATGAATATTATTACCCTTGATTTAGGACCATCTTGGATGGATCCCATCAGGGCATATATTGAGGAGGGAGAATTACCGGAGGATAAGCTCGCTGCCAAGAAATTGAAGTTTAAAGCTGCTCGGTATGTACTAACTAATGGTGTTTTGTATAGACGAGGAATTATGGCAGGTTTGCAAAGATGTGTACATCCCTCCGAGGTGAAAGAATTGATTGAAGAGATCCATGAAGGATCCTGTGGAGCCCATGTAGCAGGTCGGACACTTTTGTAAAGGGTGATGACGCAGGGATACTACTGGCCAACGATGAGGGCTGATTGTATGGCCTATGCTAAGAGATGTGATAAATGCCAACGTTTTCCCTCCATCCGACGAACTCCACAAGCATTGTTCACACCCATAACTTCCCCTTGGCCATTTGCCATGTGGGGAATGGATTTGGTTGGACCACTGCCAACGACCCGATGAAGATTCAAGTACCACATTGTCGCAGTGGATTATTTTACTAAGTGGGTAGAACCTGAGCCTTTGATTGATATGACATACGAGAAGGTGTACCAATTCGTTTGGAAGAACATCATCTGCCGATATGGTCTCTCTCATGCCTTCATCACAGACCATGGAACACAATTTGATAACGAGGAGTTTGCCGCCTATTGTCATCAGTCAAACATTTTGAAGGTTCATTCAACACCAGGCCATCCTCAAAGAAATGGACAGACTGAAGTGAAGAACAGAACATTACTAAATGGTTTGAAGAAGAGGCTAAGTGAGGCTAAAGATAATTGGATTAATGAGCTACAGTCAGTATTATGGGCTTACCGAATAACCCCCCGAGCAGCAACTGGAGAATCACCATATATACTGGCATTTGGAAGTGAGGTCATAATACCTGCCGAGTTGGGTCTTCCAACACACAGAGTGCTGAATTTCAATTCCCCAGTCAGCGACTTGATGAGGAGATTAGATTTGGAAATGATCGAGGAAGTTAGAGAAGAGGCAGCCATTAGGAATGCTGCTTACCAACAACGAATAGCCCTGTTCTACAACAAGAGGGTGAAAAAATGCGACTTAAAAGAAGGAGATTACGTGCTAAATAAGGTCATTCAGAAGCACAATAAATTAGAAGCAAACTGGCATGGACCTTACCGAGTTACAGAAGTTGTTCGACCAGGAACTTACCGAATAGCGACTATAGAAGGAGAGGAATTTAAGAATGCATGGAATGCTGAACACCTACGCAAGTATTATCAGTGATGTAAAATGTAAAGCAGTTCCATCAATATGAATAAAACAATGATATTTCGCCATCTTCTCTCCTTTTATTAAAAGTTTTTCAGGGAATACTAGTGTGTAACACTACGCTGCTTGGCAGTAAAAACAACACGATAGTTCAAGCTCAGACCAACTCCGGTTGGTAAAAGGGCGAGAACAAACCATACTCCTTTGGTTAGGAGGCGTACACTAGCTCAGACCAACTCCGGTTGGTAGAAGGGCGAGTGGACATGATAGTTCGAACTCAGAAAAATTCCGATTGGTAAAAGGGTGAGAACACGACATTCCTAAAATTACCAGCTCCGGTTGGTTAGGAAACCATACTCCTTTGGTTAGGAGGCTAACACTGGCTCAGACCAATTTTGGTAAAAGGGCAAGTGGACATGATAGTTTGAACTCAGACCAACTCCGGTTGGTAAAAGGGCAAGAACAACATTCCTAAAAATGCCAATCTCGGTTGGTTAGGAAACAAGATATGCTCTCAAATGCCAACTTATGTTGGTCAGGAGGTAAAATTATTACAGAAAATACAAAAGTTCCTCGAGGAACAAAATATTCCAAACTGAACCAAGTATGGTTGGTCGGGGATAAAAATCCACTAACTGTAGTTGGTCGACAAGGAGAAAATATTCCAAACAGTACCAAGTATAGCTGGTCGGGGATAAAAACCCACTAACTATAATTGGTCGACGAGCACAATTTAACAACCTTGGTTGGTTGGTAGAATTTTAAATATTTTTATACTCATTACTTTATGATTAAGTGATCAAGCAACATTACTAATACTTGTAACTTTTTTGGTCGATGAACCACACGATATTGTTATGCAAGCATAAATATAAAGTGTTTGACAGGTACAAGACAATAGCAATATAGATTTGCAAACAAAAATGAAAGTCTTTCATAAAATTCAAAATAAATTACAAGTTACATTACATGGATATGTATAATAACTATTACATTAAAAATTCCTATTCTATTGGTTTTTTCCCCTCAGCTTTTGATACAGGTTCCTCGCCAACAGGCGGATCATTTAAAGACTGAGGAGAATTGATAAAGTTCAAATCCTTCAGTATCCTGACGTTCATCACAGAAGGTCGATCTAGAAGATGCTCGGGACGAGATACTTCGATCTGAGAATGAAGATTGTAGTCACCGAGGTATTTTGCAATTAAGCTCCGAGGAATGGCACGATCTGGGATCCATTCCATGTCCAAATTATACGGTGGAACATGCAAGTCAAGTACCCCAGGATCATAATAGTCCCACAGATAGTGTCCTTGTTCGAGCTTCAGCACGCCCAAAGCATTCAACCAGCCTTGTTTGTAGCCCTCATTATTGGCATTCTGGATACGATCATCCAAATGGAATAGTGCTTCGTTGTATCCAGCCATCCAGAACTCCCTGGGCTGTTTGTGAAATTGAAATGTTAACCTTTCAAGCTTCTCGTGAAGACTCTGGATGAAAAGTTCATTAGTCTCCAACACTGATTTCTTTGAAGAGAGTTGTTGTTCCAGTTCTCTAATTTTCTTTGACATGTCAGACAAAGCTTGATTTTTTCCATCAATTGGAATGCTTGGTTTTCCAACGCTGATTTAGTACGAGCTTCTTCAATAGTACGACGAAGAACTCTTGATTGTCCCCTAGCAGGTTGAGTACTTTGTTCCTCGACAACATTCTGAGCAACTCTTCCTCGTCCACGAGAACCTCTTCCTCGCCCTAGAGTAGCAGTAGAAGGCCCAACTCTTCTCAAAGTCTCTAACTCTTCTCTCAACTTGGCATTTTCCACTTCTAAAAATGAGAATCCTTCATCGGTGACTGGTACCAAGGCAGTGGAAGATGAAGCAGCAGACCTCAGCTGAGCTAGTTCTTTTTGCAGATTGTTGTTTTCTTGTTCCAATAGCTCAGCGATTTGCCTGTGCCCTTCGACATCTACTTTCAATGTTCTCTCTCTCACTTCATAGCCAACAAGCATCTTGTTGTAGCTTGTTTCAGCATTAAGTTATTTGATTTTCTTCTCATATCCTTCGTGTAAAAGAGCTGAAGACTCTTTATACTGCTGCTGAAGTTCATCGAGAGTACCTTGTAAGTCTTCAATCATTTCGTAATAAGCCACATTATTGGCCACAGCTCGGTCAAGTAAGCATTTCAAGTACTGATAAGCTTCGACTGCCTACTCTGAAGCATCATGACCAAGGATGTCGATAACTTCTGATGCACTCAATTTTGTGTGACCAGCCTTATAATATTCATGACATTGCTGCATCAGCTTTGTATCATTAGCAGATAGCAGATCTATCCTAGCTAGAAACTAGCAGAGAAAGAAAAAGTAATCATAAAAAAGAAGATCAAGATAGAGTACAGATAGAAAAGAGACAATCGTATGAAAGAAAAGAACTCAAATTTTATTAGATCATAGTGCAGAGTTACAAAGATCTTGATTACACTTGACAAAGAAGAAAAATAGAAACAAATACCGAACAACTTCACACCTTTTCCTTGTCTCCCAAGACTTTCTCAGGAGGTTGGGACGAGGAGCTCGGTTGCTCAGTGGGAACAATATTTAGTCGGCTAGAGCTGGAACTTGTTCAGGAGGAGTAGGCAGAGATGAAAGCACCTCGTCGGCAGGTTGAGTAAGGATTGGATCACCCACTGCCATTGAAGATTCTTCGAAGGCAGCTTCGTCCTCTTCTTCATCTTCAATATTTGGGGGAGGACCAGGGAGATTCTGTTGAAATAGCTCTGAGTCCTCATTAATCTTCAACTCTTGCAGGGAAGCAACCCAACCATCTCGGAAGTATTTAAGACTCCCATATTGCACTTGGGTCATCATGGCTGCTACCCCCCTGTTCCACCCTTTGTCCCAACCAGTGCGGAAAGATTTTTTCACCGCCATTTTTCTTTTAATTTTCTTCGAGGAGAGCTTCTCGGATAGAAGATCCTCGGTGGCCTTCAACTTAGCCTCCACCTCTTCCTTCTGGCGATTCACTTCTCGCAGAAGGGAAAATTCTTCTTCTACCATTTTCATTTTGTTTTTACGCTCCCCAAAGTTCGTGAGCTTCTCGGCATACTTCTTGTTCTCTTTCTCCAAATCCTTCACTTTATTTTCTGAACCCTTGGAAACTTCAACGAGCTGCACCTTCTCTGCCTCAACTGCAGCCAATTTCTTCTCCCAATCAGCCCTATCCTCATCATGCTTTTGACGGGAATCCTTTAAAGATTTGGTCAATCCCAATAAAGCATCCTCCACTCCGGATGAGGAGCTAGAAGCCTTGATCACTTCATCCTTCATCACAATGGTGTTAAAGCAACTCACCAGCTGAAAAAAGGAGATAATGATAAGTCAGCACAGAGATACATGTATTGATGGACAGAAAGAAAATTCAGAATATGAGAAACTTACTGAAGCAATTTGACGAGTAGCCAGGGATGTAAGCACATCCCTAGACATATTCTCCTCAATTCCTTGGACTTCTGGAATGGTCAAAGTCTTCACCGAGCTCATAGCTGAGCTCGGAGGAATAATAGTTGGAATACCCGCTCCACTAACTTGGAGTTGGGGAATGGTTTCAGCTAAATTAGCCAAGGAGGATTTATTCAATCTCCTCGGTGGCATTTCAACAGTTTCAACCAAAGAAGAGCTTTTGGTTGGGGAGATGGTGACCACTTCCACAGGTGCATCCTTTTTGCTCGGAGCCATTGGGGGCTTCTTGGCAGCCTTCTGAGGAGCAACAGAAGGGGTAGCATCTACTTTCTTTGTCCCCTTTGGGACGTCAATCTTGCTTCTTTTTCCATCTCCAGCAGAGGTAGTCTCCTCAAAGATAGTAGGAACTCTTCTTTTGCCCATTTTCTTACTCAGAGGAATGTGAGATTCTGGAGAAGAATCCTCAGTAACTAACACTGGATCACTAGTGCTGACCACATGACGAGCAGTAAAGGATGATGTATAGCTCCTGTACTGCAACAAATATGAAGCAGACCTGATGTGCTCGTTTGTAACTTTCTGATGCAAACTCCAGATAAGTTTCAAATGCTTGATATTAACGTCAGCTTCTTTTGGAGTTTTTCTTTTGCTGTCGACTGCAAACAAATACATAGTGAAATATCAGTCACGCATTTTACCAAACATGATGAAATCATAATTTCAGAAATAAAATAAAATGAAAATAACCTATTCCATCAAAGGAGCATGTTGCTAGTTTTTGATAACTACCCCATGTTCAAAATAATCCCTATTGGCATCAGGGAGGTTGACTACTAAAGCCCTATTCAAAAATCTAGTTTTTAAATAAAAAAACATTATCTAGAACAGCTCATCTATAACAATACATAATCTCAGGAATCCTATACGGGTTCCGTGAGTTTGATTTAACCTATACACCCCATTAACTATTCTCCATGTGTTGGGGGCTATTTTTGCAGGGACAACATCGAAATAATGACAGAACTCTAAGAACAAAGGGTTTGGTGTAAAAGAAAATCCACATTCAGCAATAAAGAGGCTGGGGAACCAATGTCCCTTTGCCAAACTAAAATAATTTGAAGGCTCATAAAGATCCTCCAGAGTTACCCAAGATGGAATAGAAAAATTAGAACGGAATTTCTCAAGAGATTCAATAACATAAACCATGGCGAATAAAAGAAATGAAGAAGAAGGAAGAAGATCTTACAGGAAAAAGGGATATCTGTTGACAACAAACGAAGAAAAGGATGAACGCACAAGAGAGAGAAAGACTATGGAAAACTCGAAAGCAGAAATTGGAAAAGGTAGAAGACGATGGGATTACCTATGAAGCTTAAATACTTTTCCTTGGTAAACGGCGAAAGAAATGATTACAAGAAAGAAACTATTACGCTACCGGCGGCTAAAATGACAAAAAGTGCGCAAAGATCGAAGCGCGTACAAAAATTCAAAAAAGGCGGATTCTGCGAATTTGGAAGGACATTCGAATACGGAGAAAATGCTCCTAAAAACCAGGAAGGTCATTTAATATTTCCATATACCGAGAAAGAATGTTCCATATTCCTCAAAGTTCAAAATATGAAACATTGGGGGCTTCTTTTGATACCAAAATTAGTATGCTGATATACACGAATAATAAGAAGACACGTGTCAATATACGTGGCACAATAGCAACGAGGAAGTTTATTTCCCCGACCAAGTCATACTCACTCCGAGCAGCAAGTTTACTCCGAGGAACTCCTGAACGACGAGCAGCTAAGGCGGTCCGAGCTGCATCTCGGCCACAGCATTGATTGCCAGATAATCAACAGTTCAACTATTCATTGAATGCTTATCATACAGACGTGTATTCTTAAAGGGAATTAATTGTTTACCCTTTCACATGTACAACCCAAGGGATATAAATACATTGTATCACCCTCATTCAAAGGGACTGGATTTTCTTGATAGAATTACATATCGAGAACTCCAAAACACTTCGCAATAACAGAAACAGTGGACGTAGGCCATTCTTATAAGGCTGAACCACTTTGAAATTCTTTGTCTCATTTATATTTATCTGTGATTAAATAATTAGAAGCAATCTAATTTTTTACATCAACAATCTCCATTTCCTATTCCTGCAATAGCAGTGAGGCAAGGCATTCTTTCAGAAAAAGAAAGGATATTCTAATAGAGTTAAACTTTTCTAAATCAAGAACCAACCCTAAAAGAGTTGTCTATGTATAAATTCAGTGTTAATTAGTGAGATTCAGTACTTGTCGTGTTATTTAGAAAAAGAAAATTATATTTGTGAGTTTGAATATATTTATTGTTATTTAGGAAAGCTAATATAATTATAGTGTCTATGTGGATTCAGTCATACAGATGCGAAAAGCAAATTAAGTGTTATTTTTTAAATATAATTTTTAAGATTGGACCAGGGAATGTTGGTAAGGCAGGGTATAACCATGGTAATTACTTTCAATCATGGATTATAGCCGTAATAAATTTTGGGTGCGGCTAAGGGCACCCCAAATATTACTTTAAAATACCACAAGAAAAATATAAAATGTTTTTACTAAAATGTTTTGAAATACCATATAATAAAAATATGTTAGGATCAATTACCAAAAAATCACTGGAATATTTTTTAATATATGTTTAGTACAAGTCTTTTTATTTTGTTCAAAAAAGTCCGTCGCCACATAAAAACACAAAAGACACCTATTTTTAGTTTAACCTATGTAGTCTCTCACACACCCAATTTACTCAATATTCTCTTATTTCAAAGGTCCGAGCTAGAGGCACGCCCTCCCCCTACCCCTCCACCCCCAACTTTCGGAAGTCCGACGACCCCCCTGGAGCTCCAGTGGTGGTCGTCGAAGCTCCAGCGCTCGCCAGAGTTTCGGCTAGAGCTACCGGAGCTCCGGTAGTGGGGAGGGGATGGAGGGAGGTGGGTAAATTGGTTTGTATGTGTCCTTGTTTTGAGTGTTTTTATATGGTGAGAAATTTTTTGAACAAAATAAAAAAGGCTTAGACTAAACGTGTATCAAAAAATGTTTGAGAGATTTAGTATATGCCCCAATATTTTATGCACGATAATTTCAACACAATTTTCCACATATTTCTCTCTTTACCCACTATCTTTCCACTACTATCCAATCTCACTCTGCCCACTAAACTCCAACAATTTTTGTCCCCATTCAATAGGTTTGGTCATCACTACACCAATCAAATTGCATTGATTTCATTTTGTTCCCCACTATACCAACAATCTTCACTAACAAGCATAAGTTTTCTCCCCACATATTAACTAGATTTTATTATTAGACTTTCAAATAATAATGCAAGGTGGTACCAAATGGGTTAAGGACCACTAAAGACAATGGAACTACTTCAAATAATATTTTTGAGGTAATTTTTGTGTCCCATTGATATATTTTTTGTTTTTTCTTAAGGATTCAAAAAATAAAGATTGGAAAAAAATTGAACAATGGCTCGGGATCGAGGCCCTGAGTTGGAGGTCAAATATCGGGATAAACTTCCTGAACCACTCTTTAATTTTTTTAAATGAAGTTCATTCGTCATGTTTGTACCAAAATATGTACCCTGATTCGGCATGTTCGTACCAAAATATGTACTCTGATTCGTCACCTCCCGGGCGAATTAGGTAATCTAATTTGTCACCTTCCTCTCGAAACAGTGGTTCACTTGATAATATGAATGATTCATTATGTAGGATATGTCTGATAATATGTATGATTCATTTGATAATATGTATGACATACTTATGTTTTACTTATGTAGGATTCTTTCATAGATTTCAACTACGTATTATTTGACGAGCGTTAGTCAATTTCGATTATGAGGATAAAGGCGTTGATGGTTCTTTAGGAGTCGGTGTTAGTGCCACTTTATTTAAAAACCAAGTATTTTTATTATTCACAATCTATGCAACTGTTTAAAATGGGTTAAATTTACTAATTAATTTATGTCTATAATCTTAGGTATTTCCCACCCGTCAAGCATTGGTCGGCTGGGCCCAAGTGCCCGATCAGTTAGAAAAGTAATAGTCATCACCAAGTCTAACGCACCTTTGGCAATGTGGTAATGACGTTTACATTTGGGTTATGAGAGAGGAGGGGAGTACCGAGACCATCATGGGAAGAATTTTGAGAATGAAATAAGTACTCAGGGTGAGAAAAATAAGAAGAATGATACGATGACTAGAAAGTGCAATTGCTCGCTTATGTTGAAGGCCATTCTTCTTCATAATGGGAGCTGGATTTTACAGGTTGTAAGTGGAGTTCACAACCACTAATTTCTGGAATCGTTAATTGGGAATCCGTACGTTGTACGTCTTACTTTAGAGGAGAGACACATCATTGAAGAGATGTCATTGAGTGGGATGAATTCAGCCGCCATTCTAACGATGATAAAATGTTGTAATATTAGTAATGTGTCAACAATGAAAACGATTTACAATTCCAAAGGAAAACTAATGATTAGCGAATGAGAGGGTAGAACGAAAATGCAACAGTTGATGAAGTTGATTGATGACAAACACTAAGTATATTGGTATTGAATGAATGATTCAACGATGGTGGTGGAAGACATATTTTGGGCTCATCCAAACTCTATCCAATTCGCAAAGTGTTTTCCCTTGGCTGTCTTGTCGATTGCACTTATAAGATGCCTTCATTTGATATGGTTGGTTTAAACTCTTATGGACGGACGTTCAACATTTTTTTGCATTTTTATCTACAGAGGAGGAAGAGAACTACCATTGGGCATTGTGTCGATTAAAAGTGCTATTAAATCCATTTGTATTCCCCATTGTCTTCATCACCGATCGAGAGTACGGGTGCATCTATACATTGAGGGAGGTGTTCCCTGAGGCAAGATATATGGTGTGCACTTTCCATATTCACCATAATGTAGAAATACATGCTTGTAAATAGATCCATGATGAAGATTCACTAAAAAAATCATGAGATATTGTGTTCATTTGGTTGAATCCCCAACAAAGAGCGATTTTAAAGAATCTTGGGTCTTATTTCACGTGGAATGGGTTGCATACCCCAACGATCTAAACTACATTGAGTGTACATGGTATAATTTGAAGGAGACCTTAGTTCATGCATAGATCAATATGATAAAACACTAGGGCAATCAAATTACAAATCGGTGAGAAGGAGCGCATGGTAAGCTAAAGAAACTTTTGGAGAGATCTCAATTACCTTTTGAAAAGGGGTTTGTCGGAATGCACAATTATATTGAATTGCAGGTAATGGAAATTACGATGGAGTTTGAGGGTTCCTTGTAAAAAATAAATCACTCGCACAATCTTTCTTTTTTGCGTGAGCTAATTGGCTGGATTTCACACTATGCGATTGACCTAATTCTAGAGGAGTTAAAAATGTGTGAAAATATTAGCATGGATTTTAAATCATGCCTTCATGTCGCGCGTAATTATACGATATAACTTGAGCTCATGAGTTGGTCATATATCGAATGGAGGGTTGGGCTATACTTTTGGGGGGATTTGGATGCTCATTGGCACAAATTATTTATAGTGCCCAAGTTATCCAAGTACCATATGGTTTATTATGAGCCAGAAATGATATTATTAAAATAGAGGAAGGAAAATGTCAACTGTAGATGAGCAAAGGGCCATGTTACGTAAATTAAAGGACATAGGGTGTCCCACCACTACGAGGCTATTTGAGTCGTCCATGTTTAAATAAGGGAAGGGTCGGTCGTAGGGTAACTGCTCGTGAGCAAAGATGTGAGAAGTAAATGAAAAATGATCCCCCCGCCTTCAGACTCGCGAGGGAATCAGCGAATAAGGAACATCGTGATGTCCAGATGCCTAAGAAGAATAATAATTTTATGGAGTTCACATGCCCTGCCCCATGGTTCCCTAACTATATGCTCACTTACAGGAAGTACCCGAAGGAGATATCCGAGTTTTCAGATGTTTTATAGAAGATATCGCGGAGGTGGAAGTGGATGGCAATTGCGAGTTTAGATGCATGTCTAGCTGCCTAATGTTGGGGTCCGAAAGCAATGGATGGAGAAATGTGAGGGCGAATTTGATGGTCGAGGTTCTTGAAACTTATGATTATTATGTACACTGTTTTGGTAACTAATTTCCAAAAACTGTGGTAAATCTATTAGACGATTATACAAGCCCATGGTCTGAAGTTTTGGATGGTCATATCAGAGTGTGGTTACCTTGTGGCCAAGACTTACAACTATGTGTGTGTGTGTGTGTATGTGTGTGTGTGTGTGTGTGTGTCCTCATATCAAAGAGATGGTGCCTCACCTTTTTATTGATGAGACATGAACGATCAAAAGTCCAATGTTCGTACAGATTACTCATGTATGCGGGAATCATTTTGTCATACAAAAGTTGAAACAAGGTTTCCTGTTGCCACCGGGTTCAAGTCACTGGCATAGTTGTTCCATTCCCGAAGCCCAGACTTGGATCAACAAATATGTTGACCAAATATTTGAGTTTCAAAATATTTTCCCAAAGATATAGCGACCATTGATCATCCCATAAACATTAACTAGTTGGGGATATTTTTTGTACAAATGTAAGCAAATGTGTAGGTTGGTTATGAGGGATATGTTGTATTTTTTGTACACATTTAAAAAAAACGTGTAGGTTAGTTCTGAGTGATATATTATATTTTTTGTACACAAGTAAGAAAATGTGTAGGTAGGTTCTGAGAAATGTGTTGTAGTTTTTGTACACATGTAAGACAAGTTGTTGAAAATATATGTCAATATAACATATGTAATGGATTTCATTATCATGTGCAATGGATTTCAATATCATGTGGATGTGGAGTTGCTTTTGTGGATTGTTAATGTAATTATCATGAAGTTGGTTTATTAATGTCAAATATATGTTATTAATGTTGGAGTATTAATATTGTAGTAGTAATGTTGGTTTGTTAATGTTGGAGTATTAATAATTGATGTCGAGCTTCATTCAGGATGTACACAATGAATCAAGCACCATTATTCGATATGGGATTCCCATCACGGTGATTTTCTTGTCAATCCACTAATGGATCGTTATGATTCTATCAATGTCTTATAGTTTAAATTTATCATTGTTAGGTCTCTTATTGTTTTCCTTTTTTCGTTATTTTCCCTTTATTTCTAGTTACTGAACTCTTCTTTTATTGATCATGAAACCTAGGAAGAAGATGCACATCTCAAATTTTAGTATTTCGCTTGAGAGGTAATATTATATTGTTCAATTATATACTTTAGATAAAAGTGAGTCTGATCGTGTTTATCTCTTTAAGTGGTCGCATCTCTTCATGTATATTACCACTGAAAATATCCTTAGTCAATACAAGGCAAGAGACTTGGGATATCTCTTCCAAAGGGTGTACGGGAAGGGGGACACTCCATTTAGGACACCTAGGATTTTTCTTTAAATCACATAAAATAATGTATAACAATTGTACTAGAGAGAGCTTCAACTTTGATAGAGAGAGTGACGGATACTCGAGAGAGAGAGAGATATAGATAGATAGAGCTGCAAACCTGTTTTTTGACTTCGAGAAAGAGCCAACAAAAAATTAGAGTTTCGACACAGGTTTCATTCTATTTCGATTTAGTTTCATTTAAGTATTTATGAAAGGAAGAAAAAAATATGATATTTTGAATTATTTAGCGATTTATTGTAAAAATCAGCTATTGTTTTAATCAATTCGCGATTTATTAAAAAATCTGCAAATGTTTAACGCATAGAGTCGTAGGATAGGTGTCGAACTTTTTAGAACATCGAAAGATTTAGTTTAACTATTAGTGTTTGTTTAAGAGTTAATTATCCTAAAAGTAAGTTCAAGGAAAGTTAATTGTGCCTTTCATATCCACGTGGATTACGTTTATTGATGTGTAATTAAATGAGCGAAAGCGTACACACAACGATGACGACAACAACAACAACAACAACAACAACAACAACAACAACAACAACAACAACATAATAATAATAATAATAATGATAATAATAATAATAATAATAATAATAATAATAATAATAATAATAATAATAATAATAATAATAATAAAGAAAAGAAATTTTCTCTCTATATTAGTATTCTCAAAATAAGGAATGAATACAAATAAGGGACTAAAGCCCTTTATATATGGGAGGAGAGAGGATTCTAGAAGGGGACTTTTAAGTCCCATTGGTTGAGAAGGTGTAAGCCCATGTGATGTCACATGGGCTATAACTAACTCCCAATTAGATCACATGTCAAAATGAAACCTTCTAGAATCTACTAGCTAAGTATGAGTTATCATGACAACATTAACTAAAGGAACCTTCTAGAAGCTTCCATCTAACTCCCTTGAAATACGAAATAGCTAATAAAAGAAAAAAATATAATGCAATGCTAAAAATTAAAAATAAACCCTAATTTTGACCACTTTCCTCCACTAGAAAATGCTTGTCCTGAGAGAGGGAGGTATACGACAACATAACAAAGCAAACATCAATGCACTCCTTCACGTGAGAGGGAAGTCGTCCTTGAAAGCGCCTGACATATCGTCTAGCAAAAAGCCTCGAGAAAATAGTCACAAAATGCAACCGCGACCGTCTAACGAGAGCGAGACCTCAAATCCTACCATGATAAAGAAACTAGCATAATGATGCCTCGTGGAGGGAAAACTATGACAAGCGTAGTTTAAGTCTCGCATGATAAGAACCCGTGAGGCTAGACCCTTCATCATAACCTTTGATTGTGCAATAAAATCCTCTAATAATGGGTCCACATATCCTTGACCAAACGCGCCCATCCAAAGAAACAGGTCCAATTCAAAAGTCATAACCGACAACCCCACCAAAATGATCATCATTCCAATAGAGTGGGAAGAAATTAAAAAAATTATATATCTCCACCTCGCTAAAATGCATGTGATTCACCTAACCATCTTCAATAACAATGCCGCAGAAATTTGTAATAAAGAACCCCATCTCTTCTTCCTCAAAGATGGGAAAGAAGTCACCAATCTAGAAAATTTCCAAATCTCAAAATCTAGTGCGAGTGACCTAACCTTCCTCCTAAAAAATGCAAATGAAATCATGTGGGAAAAACTCGGGATCAAAACCATCCATCGACAAGGCCTCGACATCCTCGAGGATGTGGTCACTAAGCATGAATGGGTAGAGGACATCATCATCATGTACGTGAATGACATCGAAAGTAGGAAAGGATATGACACTGACCAAGGAGGTAATGGAATTACTCATATTCCCGATGGAATAGGCACTAATTTGAAATCTTTGAAGCTCTTAATCTTGTGTTTCTCTAAGCTTGTCCAAGTCGTTAAGGCAAATGTTGAGTTCTTGAATGACAATACGGCCCAATTCCTCACACTAAACATAAATTCTCATATTCGTTTCATAATCAACATCACTACCCTCATTCCATAACATGTCATAATGGGAATAATCCTCTTGGGGGAATGATGTGGTGGTACAATTAGGGAATTAGCAAAAATAGGGGCTGTAATTAATTTTCCAAAAAATTCGGGGGATGAAATATAATTGCAAAAGTAGAGGGGTGGATTTTGTAATATTTGTGAAGGTTTGGGATGGGGTCTTCAGATTTGAAATTTTTAAAACTAGGCATTTATGACAAAAATGGGGGTGAAAAAATGTGGTGCCAGTTGACTGTGGGTGGCGGGGGTGATTTCTGGAGGAGTGACTCGTTGGTTCCTCCGAGACATACCCATAGCTCTACAACCACCCATTAGCGAGCACATCCGGAATGAATGTCGCTCTAATACCAATCTGATGTGTAATTAAATGAGGGAAAGTGAATTAGCTATCAACTACACAACAACAATAACAACAACAACAACATAATGAAGAAAGGATACTTGTCTCTCTTTATTAGCATCTCTCAAAATAAGTAATGAATACAAATGAGGGACTAATGACCTTTATATAGGGGAGGGGAGAAGATTCTAGAAGGGATCTCCTAAGATCTTATTGGTTGAGAGGGTGGAAGCCCATGTGACACATGGGCCATAACTATCTATCAAATACATCACATGTTAAAATTGGTACTTCTAGAAGCTACTAGCTAAGTGTGAGTTTTCATGACAATTAATCTATGACAACACTAACTAAAGGAACCTTATAAAATCTTCCATCTAACTCCCTTGAAATACTAAACAACTAATAAAAGAAAAAAAATACATTGCAATGCTAAAAATTAAAAAATAAACCCTAATTTCCATTATTTATGGAAATGTACATAATCATGAAAGCTAATTCTTATAGAACTAAGCTCAAATACAATGAAATTTACCTTTTGAACATACATTCATCGTTTTTACGAAAATTTACCTATTATTGAATGTCTTATTTATTCTCGATTCTTTTTTTATTGCATAATGTCTTTCTTTTTCTTGATGCTCTTCCAAAGCTAAAGTGACCAACTCTTATAAGTTTATTTTAATAAAAAAATTAATTCATAAAATCTTTTTTTCATTTTTATTTGCTATGTGCTCACTTTTGATGTTTTCTTAATTGATAAACTTGTTCTTAAATAGTGAAAAAAAACCTCCGGACTTTGTTAATCTTGTATTAGTGTTGCTTCATTTTTATGCACAACAATGGCATGTTATATTGTTTTTATTAATCACTTAACTTCCTTAATATATCCCTTTATTGATACTTTTTTGTAGGTTATCCTATTTACAAGGCAACTAATACCCTCTTTTGCTGAGGAGGACACGGTTAATGATAATGGCATTTCACTCAAAGAAAATTATTGTGAGGAGGTTAGAAGAGCCTGCATTAATTATTATATGACACATTTCCTTCACTTTTTGATGTTTTCAAAAATGTAAGAGCGTGGTTTCTATCATTTGCTCATAGCTTAGGCTAACATAGTTTTTGGCATATCCATTTACCGTTAGATTAGAGCCGTCATCGAGATCCAAAGATCCAAAATCTCCAACTTTCAAGGATCTCCACATCATAAAGGTATAATGCTATTAAGTTTAAATTTATTCCTTGAATTTATTTTGGGATGTTTATTTATTTTTAACTGGAACATGATTTTTTCTTTGAAAATTCAAGGAATTTTTCTTTATTTAAAAATATTTTAAAGTTCACGCATCTTGTTCAAATGAGATGGGAATCTCGTTAAAATGCGCTCCTGTTTTTGTTTGAAGTTTACTTTGATCGAACATCAGATGAGGGCATACTGTTTTATGTCGTTTTAACTTCATTCAAAAGAGATGGATCATTGGTTCGAACGAGATTTATTTTGTTCAAACAAATTTCCATTCTCGTTCGAATGAGTTTTCGTCTCGAAATTTGTGTCCATCTTATAAATACCTATTTCGTGTTTATTTTCATTAAGACTTTTGCCATAACTATTTCTGCATACCTTTAGAAAAAGTTTTCAACCTTTTGATTTGAGAAACCTTTTTTGATTCAGAAATCATATTTCTAGAATATATTTGAGTGAATCATGTTTAAACCCTATAATTTGTATCGTTTCATACACAACCTTTGTGGAGAAGGCATATCCGTGGATGGCTGGTGAAACCTGAGGGGTTCACTGCTGAAGATGAATGCTGAGGTTGAAGGAGGACTACGGTTCTTGTGATTCTTGCGAGGATCATTGCTGAAAGAAGACTACGATTGTGTGATTTTTGAGAGGATCATAGTAGATTCGTTTATAAAATTTGTAAGAATGTGATTTGTAAATTTTATAAAGTGATTAAAATATTTTACTCGAAAGCTTTTTTTCTTGAAACTGTATTTTGATTGCATGCTTTCTTAATTTACGTTTTTTAATTAAGTAGTTGTATGTTCTAGGGCTATTAATATTAAAAACTGGTGTGGGTTGGCATCTGAATTCAATAAGTTAATGCCATTGGACTATTTATCACTGTCAAATTGGTATCAGAGTAGGTTTCACCAAATTATCGTGAGATCCGAATTTTCTGCAAATTTTTTTGGTGATATCAATTGTTTTGAAAAATTGATTTTGAAAAGTCGTAAGTTTTTTGATGGAGAAATTTTATAATAGTATGACAATTTTGATGGATCGAACTATGCCTATTTAAAATCCCAAAGAGATCCATTTTAAAATTCCTATATGAAAGGATTTGGTTAGTATGTGAAAGAGGGTGGACTACTCCCACGATCACTGTTGACAATGTCACAAATCCTAAACTCGTCTCTTTCGGGAATGATAATGAGTTTAAATGGAGCACTTACAACTCCTGCGACCTCGGTGCTATTTCTGGATCCATCACCCCTGACGAGTTTCGATGCATCATGACGTGCACTACATTCAAGGAAGCATGGGAAATCCTCTGGTTGACACATGAGGGTACTAACACTGTCAAAGAATCTAAACTTCAAAATTTGACCATCACTATGTTAGAGTCCGAGAGTTTTGATGAATTCTATGCTAGGTTGTCGGAAATCGTAAACACTAGTTTTAATTTGGAAGAGAAAATTCCTGAGACTAGAGTTGTTAAAAATATTTTTAGGTCACTCCATTACCGATTTATTCCCGCGATTATGGTTCTTTACTTCTAAGTGATTTTAGACACTCTTAGGTTAAAAGAACTCGTAGAAAACCTTCAAAATTATGATATAGATATGTTTATTAAAACCATTAAACTTAAGGATATAAGGGTTGATTTAAAGACTCAAGCTAACAAGAAGAATAATGAGAGAGTTTGTGAGTCTGAATTTGATGGAGATTTTGATGTAAATGACTTGGCCTTATTTGCGAAATATTTTAAAATGTTTCTCAAAATTTCCAAAGAAAATAATGAAAAGGTTTTTGAGAAAAATAAGAATGAGGTCAAAGATAGCGGTGAGAAGGAGGAAGAGATAATGTGTTTTAAATGCGAAGGGAAATGGCACAAGTCATATGACAATCCCACTATGCGAAAGAGAAAGGGCAAAGAGATTGCAAATAAAGGTACTTTTAGCGATAGTAACATCAAGTTGGTTGATTCAAGGGAAGATCACCATATAAACCTCGTGTTACATTCATGGTTAGTCACGATATCACTTCTAATTTTTTCCACGCTGATGAGGACATATCTAAACATGAGAGCCTATATGATGTTTTGACTTATTCGGGAGATAGTGAGTGTGAGGATGAGATTTTGAGTGAGGGATAAGTGGATATCAAAAAGCTTTTAGTAATTTATACACCGAGATGTTGAAGACGAAATAGATTTATAAGGATTTGTCTCTTAGGGTGTTAGAATTAGAGAATGAGGTGAAAGTTTTGAGGGTGTGTGAGGTATCTGAGAGTTAACTCGAGAAGGTAAAGGTTTATTTATATGAGCAGTTGATCATTTTAGGCCTGGAAAAGAGAGACTTGACCAAAATCGTGGATAGTCTTATGGGAGATCTTCAATCTTTATTGGAGATTCGTGAGAAACTTAAAGCCCATGTATCCCAACTCGAGAGAGATCTTGAATGTGCCCGGGAGGCAAAGTTTAATTTAGAGGACACATCTAATGTAGTTGGAAAGATGCTCTTTGATCACGCTTTAGATAATGTTGAGAGGTTAGGAATTGGCTATGACGATATTTCCACTTCCTATGTAGCACCCGCGATCTAGTTCCTGAGTTTGTGTTAGATTTATATGGACGTCAACCTAACCCACCTAGGCATCCGAATCCACGTAGGAGAGCTTATCTTAGATGTTTTGAAAATGTTGGATCCAAGCTCATTTATTTTTGTTCCCATCGCAAGCAAAGAGGACACCTTAGGAATTTTACTTTAGGCTGGGTAAAGTGCCTCATAGGTATCTTTCACAATATGCTACTACACTAGTTCCCGCATGTGCTCCTACACATGTTACTCCACATACTCCCGCACATCACATGAGAGATTTTGAGAATTTTGTAGAGCAATTTTAGTATTTAGTCAAAACTTGACAAGATTTTATGGATGTTTTTCATAGGATGTCATATCCTTTGGAGAACTCCTTCAGTCCTAATGATTGAGGTTGAGACTTGTTTGCTAGAATATGATATTTTTCATGCTCATATCATATATCCCTATTGCTGGTATGTACTATTATTATTCTTATATTTTTTATTTTGCTATATTTTTCGAAAAATACAAAAAGAGTTTTGTTTTTCTTTAAAATTTTTGAAAAAATAACAAAAGATCTTTGTTTCTTTTTAATAAAAACTCAAAAAGGTTTTATTTTTTATAAAAATTTTGAAAAAATCGAAAATGAGTTTTGCATTTTTTTACACCATATGTGGATGAACATTAAGGATGTCTGAGTCACGCATTCACTCCATATCCACATGACTATTTTATAGTGTTTTGAGACGTGACACCATTCCATTTTTGTGTTTTATAATGTATGGAGTCATTAAGATGTGATAGGATGACTACTTACTACATGTTTGACTCCTTGTCACCTTTAATGCATATGAGCACGGACTCATTTGAGTATTACACTTAACTTTCACGTGTTAATTGTAGTGTTTTCATCTCAATCCTACTTTTAAAAAGAACGAAATGTCAAAAACGAGATAATAAAAGTAGTGCTTGTAAGAACCATTGCCCACAGTGAAAATAGATAGATTTTATCCTGTAAATTTGGTATATTTTAAGCAATGGAATTGCGATGCGAAAGACAGGTTGACTTTTCATGAAAGGCCACCATTTGCAAAAAGAAAAAGATCCTAAAAGATTAAAGCCACATAAAAAAAAGTGTTAGGCCAATTTCAAAGAAAATTGATGCTTCGATATATATGAGCATTGATTTCTTCAAAAAGACTTAAAATAAAAAATTCAATATGTGAGTTTTGAGGGAGTTAAGTCGAATATCAATGGGTTTGCACGTCCTTAAAAATCTAATAAAGCATTACATAGTTTTGGGAATTATTGGTGATAAAATCACTGGCGATCTTGATTAGTTGAATAACTTAAGTTAATTTCACTTAAGTTCACCATTTGTACACCTAAGGTAGATTTTGAGATCTTGTGTTAATGGTTTCTCATTCCTTCGTGCACATATGTTATGTTTGTCGAGGTTGATTAGCGTATAGAATATGTTTACACCTCAACATTTCATTTCCATGATTCGGTTATTTTTGTGTTTCTATATGGTGTATTGTATTTGTAAAAAATCATTTGACAAAATTAATTTTTTTTTAAAATAGTTTGTGGAGACTTTGAGATTATCATTGCATGTTTTTCATTCATATATTTTTGTGATGATATCTTATTCGTTTCAGTGTTGTTCCCTATATTTCATGATTATTTTATACTTCTTGTCTATTTTGGATAAAATAAAGGGTTAGAACAAATTACGGTGGATATTACACGAGTTTGATTTATGGGCGAGAATTTATCTTTATTCATTTTATTTTATATGTCAAACTTGATGCATCACGGGGTATTTTCTTTGTTTAATGTGTGTAGGTACTTTTGAAGATCATATTTGGTTTACAGTTGATGAAGAAAAAGTTCCCAAGAGAAGATAAAGAAGAAGTGGAGATTTGAATACTTTATTTTGAAGACAACTTTATCTTGTACCTATACATTTTAAGCTTTGGGAGGGTTTTAGGATATTGTATTTGTCTTAGGAGATTTCTTTTGTAAATTGAATTTTGTCTTTTAGTTTCTACCGTAAAACAAAGAAGGGGAGATTTATAAGAGCATGATTTTTATCATTTACTCATAACTTAGGCTAACTTAGTTTTTGGCATATCCTAGTACCATTAGATTATAGCCATTACGAAGATTCGAAGATCCAATAATGATTAGGTTCTCAATTGGGTTAGTCATTACATCATTAAAAGGGAAAAATACTCTTAGTTTTATATTACAATTCTGAAGGTTCTAGAGACTACAAAACTAAGATTATACAACTAAGGCCCAAAATATGGAGGGCCCAATACAAAGAGAAAAATACTAAATATAAAAATGAAAGCAAACACTCCCCCTCAAGTTAGAGCGAATAAATCAAACAAGCCAAGCTTTCCAATGGAAAATTGAAAAAGAGAGAACCCTACAGATTTGGTGAGGAAATTCGTCGTCCGATCTGAAGAAGGAACAAAAGCTGGACGAATGATGTTGGACCTCACCTTTTACCGGATAAAATGAATATCAACCTCCACGTGCATCATCCTCTTATGAAGTATGGAGTAAGATGAAAGCATAATAGTCGACTTATTTTTGGAAAATAGCTTTGATGATTCATTTAGATAAAACCCAACTCCCCCAAAATTGATGGAAGCCATAAAAGCTCACATGATAATAGCCATCGGATGGTATTCTCTACTGAAGAACGTGAAACCATTGCGTTATTTTTGCTCATGAGATGAGGTTAGAAACATAGACTGTACAAAATCCCAAAGTGGAACATCTATCTCTCTTCGACCCCGCATAGTCTACATTAATAAGACATGAGAGACATGTCTGCCTCCATGCCTGACTCCTTGAGGCATAAAACAACCTAAGTCCTAAATATGACTTGAGATATCTCAAAATGTGGTAGACAATGTCCAAGTATGCAATGCGTGGAGCATACATAAACTGATTAATCATACTCATAAAAAGTGCCAAATCCGGCCTCGTGTTAGTCAAGTAAATAAGACGACCGATCTATGATAAATCGAAGAATCGAAAATAAAATTACCTGTATCGACTGAAAACTTTTGGTTAGGGTCTATATGGGTATTAGCGGGTTGATAACCTAACAACTTGGTATCCTGAAGAAGATCCAAGGTTTACTTACGTTGGGGTATAAAGAGATCCCATGTTAAGAGCATGCCACCTCAATCTCAAGAAAATAATAGAGGGGGCCTAAGTCATTCAAATCAAACACCTTCCATCTATTCATGTTCACTCATGCAATCCTAATGACATCATTATTCATAATAATAATATCAACAAAAATGAATAAAATGATACATCTACCATCAGGCTAATGACGAATAAAGAATGTATGATTGGAATGGCACCATGTGAAGACTATGGGTATAACAAGCTCACTGAATCTACTGAACCATGAACGAGATGATTGCTTAAGGTCATAAAGAACTTTTGGAGAAGACACACTTCCATAGTATACCCCCTCTAAGCTCGAAAACCTAATGGAGGGTCCATAAATATGGTCTTAGAGACCCCCATATAAGAAGGCATTTTTTACATCTAATTGATATGGAAGCTAAGAGTGAGAAGTTGAAAGAGAGATCAATAATCATAGGGAGTTAAGCTTGGCCACTAGGGTGTATGTAACACCAAAGTCCTTCCCAGGAATTTGTGTAGATCCTTTATCCACCAACCATGCCTTGCAGCGATAAATAGAACCATCGGCGAAATGTTTCATATTGAAGACCGATTTATATCCAAAAGTCTTCTCCCTGGGAGGTAGAGAAATAAGCTCCCACACACTATTTCGATCCAAAGTATCCATTTCCTCTTTCATTCCCTTCAACGATTTAGTATTTTAGATAGCCTCATCCACTGATCAGGTAATGGAGATAGAGTCAAGGTGGCCCAGAAAATCTCAATATGGATCTAAAAGACTATTATTGGAAAAATATTGGGAAATGGGATGATCGGAACTACATAAAAAACCATAGTGTGAAGGAGGGAGCCTAATACGAGAAGGATAGAAAGAAGTAAAATCAGAAGAAGGAGGTGGTAAAGAGGATGGATTACCCAAGTATGGATAAGGAGGTGACAGAGGTGCCCGAGTGCGATGAGAGTATACTTGTAAGGATGGTTCAGAAGGTGAAGGAGGAGGAACCTATTAAAGTGTGGGAGTATGGAGAGCAAGTGATGAAGTCTCACTCTTGTGAGAAGTTATATTAATCATTTCCTCAGGGGATGAGGAGTTAGGATCCTGCAAGTACTCACCGCCCTATTAAGAGAAATATTCTCATAAATTGTAATATCAAAAGAGTGACACATGTGTTTTGATACCGGATCGAAACACTGATACTCCTTAGACATCAAGGATTATCCCACAAAAATGTACCAAATAGCTTTATCATCAAGTTTGGTCTGAAAGGAACTATGATCATGAACAAAACAAGTACACCCAAATACACGAGGAAAAATGTGTAATAAAATGCCATTGGTTTGAACGCATTATTGAGGCACCTTTCCTCCTAAACCTGACTTGGGGTACGTTTTATTATAAAAGTGGTGTTAAGGATAACAAGATGCTAATAGAATTTGTCACCTTCATACCACTCAAAAAACAACATCGAATTACTGTCATTAGGTGATAATTTTATTGATTTTCCACCTCATTTTATTTTAGCGTATATGAGCAAGTGATTTGATGCAAGATTCCTTTTTGATTAAGTTGAAATCTAAAATCATTAAAAACATACTCACACCCATTTTTGGATTGGATATAATGAACCACTGTATAAAATTGAGTTTTAATCACTTAGAGAAATTGAACAAAGAAGATGAGAACTTCATATTTCCTTTTAAGGAGATACACCTAAGTACACCGAGATTAATCATCAATAAAGATCACATGATAGAGATGATCAGAAAAGGAAGTAACATGGGATGGCCCCCACACATCATAATGAATCAAATCAAACATAGTACAAGTATGACTCATATGTTTAATATAACTACTCCTAGTATACTTGGCAAGCTCACATACTTCACATAAGAATTTTTTGTCCTTACACGCTTTCAAAAGAGAAGGGAATAATAAACACAAATACTGGAAATTGACATTCCCTAAGCGGGCATGCCACAAGTCCAAGGTACGAAGGGAAACATAAAAAGAAATGTAATCTGGCAAGATGGAAGCATTGAGACTAGGGGTGGGAGACCGTGGTGTTAGAGCTTCCCCAAAATCGTACAACCCTTCATGCTCATATCCCTGCCAATGATCCTCTTCGAACTCAAGTCTTTCGAGAGATAATGTGTAGGAAAAAATACAACATCATAATTCAGATGTTTAGAAAGTTGGCTAACGGATAAGAGATTAAAAGAAAAATTATAATAATGCAGAAATTTAGTAAAGAGTAATATCATTAGAAAAATTCACTTCCCATTTCTATGGATACGTGTACGAGAGTCATTCGCAATACGCACATACTAACAAATTAGAATGGTGGTGAGGAAAGAACAGCTGACTCTCTCTTCATGTGATCAGTGGCTTTGGAATCCACAATCCAAGTAGGCTTCATAGTTTGAACATGAAAGCATAGGGGGCACCTGAAGTAATGGTGGAATCACTGAGAGAAGAATCGACAACCGACAGAGAAACCATATGAAGATAACTAGTACCGACACCTTTGGCTATTCTAGATGAACCGAATAGTTATATGTAATAAAATTTATGTTTCGACGCTAGACGATGATAACAAACTATCTCCCCATCACCACAACGGGATCCGAAAGAAAAAGTACACCAATTAAGGAGGAGACTTGTAGCCAATTGAGTCGGGGTGCATTTTGCTAATACCTAAATCACCCATAATAACTCAAAACATGCCCCAAATTAACCAAACAACAACATGAAATTCTTGAAGGGTATATTTGTACTAAAAACCAACAAGAACTAACCAATATGTATTGGAAAATCATCAAAAATCTGTTGCAGGTACGCATAATAATAAACTATTACTCAGATGGGAGAAATACATAGAAAAATATCCAAAAGAAAGTTGTTGAACAACTGAACTCATTACTTCATAAAGAACACCAACAAACCCTAAAAGCGTGATGATCGCGAACAGTACGATGGACTGTTCTAGAAGGTTTTAGAGACTACAAAACTAGGAGTACACAACTAAGGACCAAAACACGGAAGACCCAATACAAAAGGAAAATGCTAAAAATAACATGAAATCCAAAAATACTTGTAGTTAAAAAATGTTAAAATGTATGGAAATATAAAATATATTAATCAACAACTATACATGGAATTCGTAGCAGTTAAGTACCATCCATAATGTCCAAAAATCAAACATTCATAACTTTATAATAATGATTCTTCACCAAAAGTCATCCAGGAGATATACAAAGTTCAAATCAAACCAACAATATATATATAATAGTGAAGTTTGTGAGTTGATCTTGGCTTAGGGATACTAGTGTAAAATATAAAATTCAATTACTCTTATCGATTTTTAACACATCATGCAAAGTGATTCGAAATAGACTAAGAGTTAATGGGTTAAGATTGACCATTTGTGTATGCGAATCCACAAATGGAAAGATGAACCAACACAAATATTTAACATCTCAGGCATTCATGGCTTGCCACGTGCATGCGTATAAAGGTCCAGGAAGGTGATTACTACATCATGGTTATGGATATACTCAGGCCTAATTTATTGGATATTTGGAATAACAACTTTCGTACGATGTTAATTGAAATGGTTTTATGTATTGCAATTGAAGCAATTTCCATCCTAGAGAAGTTTCACTCCATAGGGTATGTGCACGGGGATGTAAAACCTAAGAAGTTTTTGGTTGGTTCTATGGGAATCCCCCAGGAAAAAAAGTTGTTTCTCATTGACCTTGGATTATCTAGCAAGTGGAAAGATGGTTTAACTGGCTTACATGATAATTTTGTGATATGCCAGTTTCCATGCACATATTAGAAGAACTGTGAGTTGAAGGGATGATTTAGAATCTCTTACATACACATTTTCATTTTTTCTCTGTGGAGGTTGCCTTCGCAGGGTACCAGGGCAACGACAAAGGGTTCCTCATATGCAAGAAAAAGATGGAATCTTCTCCCGAAACTCTTTGTTTCTCTTGTCCAACGTCTTTCCATCAGTTTTTCGAGTTTGAAGTTTGATGAAGTACCAAATCACACCAAATATGTTTCTCTCTTTGATGTTATTATTCTTCATAATCTACAAATCAGACCAATCAACAGTGATGGTGGTCAGAAGATTATATATCAAGTTGGACATGGAAGAGGACATCAAATGAAAGAGGATTATGATGAGCAACCAAAGAAAAAGGTTCGAATGGGAATTCTTGCTACACAATGGATTAGTGTTTACAATGGTCGTTTCCCTATGAAGCAACTATAACACTTTAACGTGCTAAGATTGAGGCTTCCTCAACACATCGATAAAGTGTATGATGATAAAGTAAATGATGATGGGTTATTTATTAGCAGTGTGGGATCTTTTTCAAACCTGTGTGACCTAATCATCGATACGGTGAGAGAATTTACTTCTCATGTTTATGATTTTTTCCTAATTTATTCCTAAGGAGTGGATTCTGGAACAGTGGGAGAAGAGTTACCACATTAGTGAAATAATAGGATGATATAATGGGATATCGTTAGTAGTGATATCTAAGGGTAGCCAATTTGTACGGTAGACTGACAAAGCCAGTGACTCATTTCCATACAAGTAGATAAATAAGAAATGGAAAGAGGGTTTCTTTGTCACTGTCAGGCGAACTTCTGAAAGGAGATGGGATGTCCTTATGTCTCGTGATGATCGATTTTCTCACGAGGTTATGGAACTATATTTCTTGCATCCTAATGAAGTTAGTCATAAGAGACGGGATGGTGGCTTTCGGATCACATCAACTACTGAAACTTTCTATCAGGCAGTTGTAATTCTTTATGTGCACAGAAAAAAACCTCTTGATGTAACACAAGAAACTCTCTAGACTACTATATTTCCTAGTGCTTATGCTAAGGCAAAATGGTTAAAAAATCTTTATATCGCATCCATATGTTATCGTCGAACTGCATCATGAGCTACCACAACCTTGTCGAAATGGATAATAACCTTATGTTATATATTCAGTTAATCCGAGTCGATGTCATTTGGGAGTGTTAGTATATGCAAAATCAACATCATATAAAATAAATACTAATACCTATGCATGTGCTTCAATTGTGTTAGAAATGTTCTTAAGCAGTTAGTGAACTTAGATTTGGGGATATTTTAACTTATTAGATATAGTTTGTAGTGTTGAAAAAAACAAGTACTTTGTTGAATGCATCTACTCAAGCCTATGTTTTTATTACATGGTCGGAAGGGGAACAAGAAATTTTAGATTTAAAAAAAATATTGTGTGGAAAAAAATAGTTTTTTATTATTGTTTTTCAAATAATTAGATGACCTTTTACATAAATTTGTTAATATTAAATATAATGAATTTTTTGTCTAGATGAGCTTAGTCCATAGAAAATATTAGTAAACAAGAATTAAAATTGTGGTTCACAAGTCATGCATGTTAATTAAAGAAAGACAATTTGAGTCAATTAGTGTCATGTCATTTGATACGATCAATTACAAAATTTGGGTAAGGATTTACTAATATTCAACATGTGCCGAAGTGATAATACAAGACCCCTAAATTCTTCTGTCTAAATGTAATAATATTCAAAGTTTCTAATAAATTCCCAATGAATTATAAATTTTAGAAGAATCAATTCATATGGTATGTACACCAAAAAAATTAATATTACATATATTGACTAAGGGTTTAAACTATGTTACGTGGATACCTTATCTCCAAGTGGATTTCTCCAAGCATGAATTTATTTCTTGTTTCAATAAAATGTTATACATTTGCAACATTGCTTTGTATTTTTTATGACACTATGCTTGAGAAGATTCTTTGTTTTTTGCCTACAAATGCACTGATTGAAAATGAACGACAATATAGTTACCATAAATAAACAAGTACGCTAAATGGTATCACACCACACAATATAACAATGATATGTACTATCCATTTATACATCGTGTTCTTTCCTTCTTTTTGAAATCCTTGATAAACAATCTTTTTCAACATTCGAATAATCATTAGAAAAACTTATATATATATATATATATATATATATATATATATATATGATAAACCAACAATATAAGTGAAGAACATGTTGTTTCTAAATGTGTCTTTATTATAACATATGAGAGAAGTATTTATACAAGATGGTGTGCATCTATTACAACTGAAAAATCTATGTACAAATTCCACTACCACACTATTCCATATACTAAGGTGATCAGGGACGAAGCCAGGAATTTATTTTTGGGGGGACCAAAATATGGTGGGGGTGCAAGGGCGGTAGCCCCCGAAGCGATTTTTTTTTTTGTGTTATTTACATTTTTAAGCAATATTTTATCACTAAAAATATATTGAACATAAGCAATTTTTCGCCACAATATCATATATATTCATCATCAAAATGTAATAGTTGCACCACATACAATATATATATTTTACCAAAACAAGGATACGATATAATAGTTGTTCAAGTATTTCACGTACCGAATTTTGAACATTGGAGTCGAGGGAAATCAGAGACCCGTCGACATTTTAACTTTCGGCATGTTTTCTCTTGAAAAATGAATCAAGGGTCTTTGATTTCCCCATATTCTACAACACAAAATAAAACAAACAGAAATTAATTAATAACAGTGGATAAAATTAATACTAATTAATTAATACTAATTAATTAACATTGACAGATTTATAAAAAAATGACAGTTTTATTTTTAAAAAAATGATTTGCAGTAATAATAGGGGTAAATATGCTTTTTTACAATCACAAATTAAATAATAACAATGGATAAAATTAATAGTAACTAATTATGTTTTATAATATTAACTAATTAACAATTATAAATTTTATACAAAAATGACAGTTTTTATACATAAAAAAGACAGTTTTTATATAAAACAAATGACAGTTTTTTTTTTTAAAAGAGTGAGGGGAAAGAGAGGTACCTTTGAATAAATGGATGAATGGAGTTTAATCTTTGAGATGAAACCTTTGTGGAGAGGTGCCTTAGAAATAAAAATCGGCTGTTTTTGTTAGGTGAAGAAGCTAAAGATAGTTTAGGTTATATAGGAAATGTTTAAATGGCTGGAAGATGGGCTTTTTGTGTGGGCTTAATGGTTTGGGCTTTTGTTGGGTTTAATATGTGTATTTTTTTTATGGGGTTTCAAAAGTTTGGGGGGGACCGTGGCCCCCCTTGGTCATGCAGTGGCTTCGTCCCTGAAGGTGATGGACGGTAGTTCCTGGAGATTGAACCTGCTTTCTCATTAACAGGTACATAATTGTAGGAGGTATGGGAGACTAAGTCAGCAACGGTTTACATATTCTATCACTCCCTCGCATGCTTTGTGTGGGAGAATCCCAAACACCAAGCTTGGAGTGTAAAGAAAGAAATGGGGTTGTATGCATTAATTTAGTAAAAATATCAGTGAGTTGATCCGTTGAAGGAATGTACTAGGTGATGAGATCGCCGGAAGCTACTTTTTCACGAACGAAATGATAATCAGATTTAATGTGTTTGGTATGAGCATGAAGAATCGGATTAACGGACATACAAATGGCGTAGATATTATCACAAAATAACACTAGAGGGGAGGAGACATGGATGCCAATATCATTTAAAACATAGGTGATCCAAGTTAATTATACTGTAGCAGCTGCCATGGCACGATACTCTGCTTCACAACTGGAATGGGAGATAGTAGGCTGCCTCTTGGAGGACTAGACAAACTGGACTACTTGAGAAATTTCAATCCATGACAAATAGTTCCCTTGAGATAGAAAAGAAGTCGTTTAACCTGAGACATATGAGCAGAAGTAGGATCACTATAAATGCTATTGACAGTGTGAATAATATCGGGGCCGGTGAGGGTGAGGTATTGTAATGCGCCAACAAAAGAGCGAAATTCAGTGGGATTAGATAAATGATCAGAAGGAGATAAAGATTCATCCTTAGGAGAGAATAGAGTAGGTGCACTATGAGCATGAAGAAGTTTGGCCTTGGCCAATAATTTTTTGATGTAAGAAGCTTGAGTGAGAAGGAAACCACTATGAATTGGAATAAGTTCCATGGCCAAAAACTAACATAAGGAACCTAGGTCTTTAATGTCAAACTCATGGCTCAAATTGGTGATGAGTCGTGTAAGAGAGGAGGGATGACTCCTAGTAATAAGGATGTCATCGACATAGATAAGTAAAAGAACAAGTTCTTGGTCAGAACGATAAACAAATGAGGAAGGATCAAACCTACTACACTTGAACCCAAGTTGAAGGAGATAGGCACTAAATTTATCAAACCAAGCCCTAGGTGCCTGTTTGAGGCCATCGATTGCCTTATGGAGAGCACATACATGAGTAGGAAAGAGAGGATGAACAAAGCCAGGTGGCTATTTTATAAAAACTTATTCTTGAAGAGTACCATGCAAAATTGCATTTTTAACATCCTGTTGTCGGAGGGACCATCCAGAAGAAATAGCAAGGGAAAGAACAACTCTGATGATGGCCGGTTTAATGACTTGACTAAAGGTATTCAAGAAATTAACCCCTTCAATCTAATTGTATCCTCGAGCAACCAGTCGCACCTTGTATCTGTCAACACTGCCATCAGGGTGTCACTTAGTCTTGAACACCCACTTTGAGCCAATTAAATGAATATATGTAGAGCCTTTGGGACTAAAGTCTAGGTGTGAGTTTGATGCAATGCTGTTAGCTCTTCACACATGGCTATCTTCCATTTGTAGTCAGATAGGGTGGCATAAAGATTAGGCAAGTCAGGTGGTGTAGGAGAGATGGTAAGAGAGGTTTAGAGGGCAGTGGGAGAAGATGGAGAGTGGGTGGAAATAAGGTTTTTAGCCTTAGAGCGAGTTAACATGGGATGGCCATTTTGGTTTTTAGAAGAGTGGGATGGGGCAAAGTCTAGAGGTATAGTTAAATGAAGTTAATTAGGGTCAAAGATGGTAGATGAGTGGTTTGGGTAAGGAGTAATGTAAGGTGGAGAGGTACGTGGGCCATCAAATGAAGAGGTGACTGGTGACAGATTGTAGACATGTGTAGTTATGTGTTGGCTAGTCTCCAAAGTTGATGGTTGAGGGTGTACGGTAGAGGCAGGTACCTGCTTGGTGTCAGAAGGTAGGGTGGAGGATGTATGGTTAATTAGAGGTTTGACAGGTATAGCAGTGGGTGAATTTTCAGGTATAATAGTAGATGAAGTTGACGGTGTAGCAACATGAGAATGACCTGGGTAACATGGACTGGTTTTTGCAGGAGTAGGCCTTATCTCAGGTATGGCAGTGGGTGTATGGATCCCACTAGTGTGTACGCTACACTTACTAGGATCATTGATTTCTTTGTGTGTGATTTCATTATCCACAAAATCAAAGTATTCAGTAATATTAGTCATAGTATCATCAATACTCATATATATGTTTGGATGGACACAAGGCATTACCTTTTCATAAAATATTACATGCATAGGTATATATACACGTCTAGTGGATGGGTTGTAGCACTTATAACCTTTATGGCAAGGACTATATTCAATAAATACACGTGTAAAAGATTTTTGTGTAAACTTGTGATATGTTTTGCTTCTTATATAGGGAAAACACCTACATCCAAAGACTTTGAGTGTATTGTAACAAGGTTGTTTGCTATACAATTTAAAAAATGGTGACTCCTTTTTGATTTTAGAAGATGGTAACCTATTGATAAGGTATACTGCTATTAAAAAAGCATAAACCCATAGGTACAAAGGAATTTTTGCATATAGCATGAGTGTTTGGGTTGTCTCAATAATATGCCATTGCTTTCTTTCGGCAAATCCACTTTGCTCGGGAGTATTTGGATAAAATATTTGTCTCAATATGCCACATGTATTTAAGTGTTCAATGAAGATATTTCTTGAAAATTATCCACCACCATCACAATGGAAGATTTTGATTTTGTGATTAAACTGTTTTTCCACCATTATTCGAAATTGTAGAAAGGTTGCATAAAAATCTGACTTATGTTTGAAAGGATATAGCCATGTAAAATAAGAATAATCATCAATAAAAACAACATAATATCTCTTACGTTGAGAGGAATTTACTAGAGCAGGAACCCATAAATCAGAATGTATTTTATCAAAGGGTTCTAATGCAATCTTGTCATTCAAATAAAATGGAAATCTACAACTGTTTCCCATTTGGCAGGAGACACAAGTAGATGGATTTTTATTCCAGTGGCTTACATTTAAACACTTAGCTTTTGCTAACAACTTAAGAGTTTCACTACTAGGATGCCCAAGTCTCATATGCCAAATATCATCACTGCCTTTGTTTTCTATAAGTAGAGCTGCAGTCTCATTATCTTCAAAGGCATAAAGTGATCCTCTTTTTATTCCTTGGGCTATTAGTTTCTTTGTCTTCTTGTCCTTTACAAAAAAAATTTTATCAATAAAATCAACAGTACACTCATTTTGTGCAGCTAGTTCTGAGATAGAAACAAGTGATTTCTTGAGTTGTGGAATGACAATAGTATTATAAAGTTTCAAGCCATTGATACTCTTTTGTCCAACATGAGTGATATTTAGTTGAGACCTATCTCCAATAACCACTTTGTTATACCATAATATTGTTATAAATTAGACATATTACCTGTATTGTTTGATATGTGTGCAGAGGCTCTAGAATCAACATACCTGGTATTTTCTACAGAAAGTTTCCCTTGTGTGTCTACCAAGGCATGTGAGTTATTTTGTGCTCCAACCAAAAAATCCCACCTATAGTAGGAGGAAAGTACCTTATGCTTTGTCGATCCACAAATTTGACACTCATCATTTGAGGATGCTGGACCTTTGTTGAATTGCATTCCTTGATGACCATTTATGGTATTATTAAAAGGCTTCACAGAATGAGTGACATTTGAACCTTCAGCATACTGGTTATTGTGTTGGCTAAATTTGTTATTGTAGAATCCAGTATGCTGGTTGGGATAATGTCCTACTGGTCATAATTTGCATCCTCTGAAGTTAAAATTTCCTTCATAGTAGCCTCTTCCTCTATTATGTATTCCTCCACCTCTTATGTACCCTTGATAGGGTGCTCTTTGAGCAAAAAATGCCATGGAATGATCCATAATAGTGGCTGAGGAATTAGGGTTTGCATGGATCTTCCATCTGCATCCCTTCTGGATGCTGATTTGTTATATTTCCCTCCTCTACAACCTTCTCAAGTCAAAGACTCATGTACTCATGCAGTATATTCTCGTTAAACTAATACCAAAGCTGATGCAGTGATTGTAAAGCCTAAGTCTTTTGCCTCAGTTATATCATCTATCGTAAAGAAAACCCCTAATCTTCAAGAGATTTCATTTTATAAGGGTGAACCAGCTATCTTCTATAAAGAAACAGCTCTTAAAGACATGGTTGCTCCTTTTCGTTATTCAGTGATTGGAAAATTCTCTTATGGAAGGCCCTCTATTGATGATATACGTCAATTCTTCTCCAAACTTCATCTGAAAGAAAACTTCCATATAGGTCTGATAGATCAAAAGCATATTTTAATTCGTTTGGAGCATATAGAGGATTTTCATAGACATTGGTTGAAATATATAGGGTTTATTCTTAGATATCCTATGCGTACTTTTAAATGGGATATTGATTTCCACCCGGAAAATGAATATTCTATTGTGCCATCTTGGATTTTTCTTCCTTTATTGCCCATTCATCTTTACAATCGGGATGCTTTGTTCTCTATAGCGCAGGTGGTAGGTAACCCTCTTAAGGGGGATAACACAACTACATCCCTAGCCAGACCAAGTCAAGCTAGGGCCTGTGTTGAAGTAGACCTCAAAAAGACCATCCCATCTCGCGTTTTGATTGGTAATAAAGACAAAAGATCTGGTTTTTGGCAGCCTATTGTGTATGAAGACCTTCCTTCATTTTATTTAGTTTGTTGGAAGAAAGGACATCTACAAGAAAATTGTTTGCGAGGAAGTTGGAGCAAGAGGAAAATCAGCACATCAGAAAGATAACTAAGCAGCCACAGTCCATGAAAGAATGGGTCAAGAAATCATTTGGGGTTAAAACATCAGAAACGCCACCTATAGAGATAGAAGAAGGAGAAGTTATTGTAGTATCAAGTAACGAAGATCTCATAAAACATTCAAATACTTCCAAAGGTCAGCAAAATCATATACAGAAGGATGTACTAGATAAGGGAGATCAGAAGCAAATGGAAGAGGGCTGCCATATTTCTAATAATTTAATGCACAATGAGGAAGTGACTGCAGAATTACAACAGCCTATGAGTATGGTAGAGGCAGTATACAAGGAGGACAATCAGCATGAAGAAGTCAATCCAAAATAAAGACAAGAGGATCAAGATATTGAAGTGGACTCCCAGGAATCTCAAAATTCTTTAGAAGAATGCCTTAACAAATCTCCTCAGACTCCAGATCATAGTACTGTAGAAGAAGGAGGATTCACTTTGGTGAAGATAAAGCAAAAGAGCACAAAAGATGTTAAAATAAAGGATGTAATTTATGGGTCTATTCGAATTCTCAGGTCTAACTCTAAATTTTCTAATTCTAAATCAAAATGTTAAGTTCAATAATATGGAATGTGAGAGGTATTTCAAAAAAGGGTGCAATCAGAAGGTTAAAAAGGCTTAAGAGAATTCACATGCCCCTAATGATGGTGGTTTTGGAGCCTAAGCAAGAAATTCAAAAGATCAAATCTTACTGTTTAAAATTAGGATTTGGCTCTTGTGTGTCTAATATTAATAGTAAGATATCGTGTTTTTTCAAAAAGGATATTTCTTGGGAGATTGTCTCAGATATGAATCAATGTATTACTTTGAGTCTTAAAAAGGTGGGAATAGATGGGAAGATGCAATGTAGTTTGGTTTATGTAAGTTGTAATAGAATGGAGAGAAGGATTTTGTGGGAATATTTGAATGAATGTAGTACTAATAATTTTTAGTGGATATGAGGGGACTTCTACATAGTAGCTGATAGGGCTAAAAAGGATGGAAGGCTTGATGTTAACCTTGGAGCCATGTATGAGTTTCAAGAATGTATAGAGGAGAATGGGCTAATAGATGTGGGTTATATAGGCTCCAAATTCACATGGCATAATAAGAGAGTTTCTGAACATAGTATTTGGAGTAGGCTGGATAAAGTTTTAGTAAATCAAGTATGTTTGGATTCTAACCTTTCTTGGTGTGTTAATCACCTTAATAGGAGTATGACAGACCACTCCCCTCTTCTTTTCAAAGGTGTTCTTCCATCCTATATCCCTCCTAAATCTTTTAGATTCCTAAATGTTTGGACTAATAATAAGAAATGTGCTGAAATAGTGGACAAAGCTTGGCATGAAGTGGAATGTCCAAACCCTATTATAAGGCTGTATTTGAAGCTTAAAGAAATCAGAAGGAAATTAAGTGTGTGGAATAAAGATAGATTTGGAGAAATTCATCTGGAGGCTCAAAATGCAGAGGATACTCTCCTTAATGCAGAAATGCAGTACGAGCAAGACCCAACTGAAGAATATTAAGAGGAACTGAGCAAAGAAACTTCCAGTTATAATGCAAAGCTTAAAATTGAAGAGGAGTATTGGAGACAAAAAGAAAATGTTAAATGGGCTTCTGAAGGTGACAATAATTCCTCATTCTTTCACAGGATGGTAAGGGGTAGACAGAAGAAAATGCGCATTCAAAAGATAAAGAATATGGAGGGTGATTGGGTGACTAATCAAGAGGATATAAAGATTGATTATATCCAGTTTTTACTCATCAGTTTCAAGATCAGGAAGAATTGGATGCAATAGGGCAGTCCAATATGTTTAATGTTATTCCAAGCTTGATAACTGAGGAAATGAATTCAACTCTTTCTTAGTGGCCTTCAATGGAAGAAGTGGAGAATGTAGTTAGAGGTCTTAATGCAAACAGTAGCCCTGGAGTGGATGGTTTCAATGGGTATTTCTTTATTTCTTTTTGGGATATAATTAAATAAGATATTTTGGAAGTTGTCTTGTCTTTTTTTGCAGGTTATAGTTTGCCAAAGATGTGTACTTCGACTTGAATTTCTCTTATTTCGAAGGTGAACAAACCTCAATCCTTTAATGACTTCAGACCAACCAGTATGCAGAACTTTGTAAAAAAGATTTTCTCAAGGGTTTTAAATGATAGGATCTCTCAAATTCTTCCTAATATCATATCTCCTATGCAATCAGGGTTTATTAGAGGAAGAGCCATAACTGAGAATGTGATGCTTGCTCAAGAATGTATGTCTAGAATTCATTCCAAGAATGTGGGAGGAAATTTTATCATGAAGTGGGATATGTGTAAGGCTTATGACAGAGTTTCATGGTGGTTCCTTATCAGAGTAATGAGGAAAATGGGATTTTGTGAGCTATGGTTGGACTTAGTTTAGAGAATTATTTCAAACAATTGGAATACAATTATGGTGAATGGTGAAAATGTGGGATTCTTTCAATACAGAAGGGGTTTAAGACAAGTGGATCCCTTATCCCCAAGTCTTTTTATTATCATGGCAGATGTTCTACCTAGGAATCTGTAATCTATGGAAGAACACCCTAGTTATGTGGGTTTCAAAATGCCCATTTGTGGTCCTAAGTTTAACCACTTGGCTTTTGCAGATGATATAATAATCTTTTCAGCTGGTATGAAGAAAAAGGTAAAGAAGCTTATGGAAATTTTGAAGACTTATGAGAAGGAATCAGGACAACTGATCAACAAAGTTAAAAGTTGTATTGTTTCATCTGATAAGATAAAGCCTAACTCTCTGAATGTTTTAAGTCAGACCACTAGTATGAAAATTAAAAAAGGTCCTCTCACAAATCTAGGTTGCCCCCTATACAGTGGTAGGAAGAAAATAATCTATTTTGAAGGAATAGTTCAGAAAGTTAGGAATGTTTTAAATGGGTGGAAAGCTAAAGGCCTATCTACTGGAGGAAAATTAGTTCTTATTAAATTTGTCTTAGTCTCAACGCAGTTGTATCTGTTAGCAGTGTTGTCCCCTTAAAAAACTGTGGTGAACAAGCTTCATAGCCTTATGGCTAAGTTCTTTTGGAGCTCCAATTTTGGTGATCAGAGATATCAATGGTGCAAATGGGATTTTATAACAAGGCCTACAAAGGAAGGAGGTTTGGGTATTAGAAATTTATTTGAGATATAAAAGTACTTAAGTATGAAGATGTGGTGGTCATTCAGAGAGAAGAGTTCTTTATGGGCTCAATATATGATGGCAGCATACTGTAGAAAATAACATCCAATGTCTACTCCTTCTAGGAAAGGGGCTCACAGTTGGAATCAAATGTGTTCAATGCGAGATATCACTGGAACAAATATGGTAGGGAAGATTGGAAAATGAGATATCAACATTTATAAAGAAAACCGGGGTGTAGCAGCAACAAAAAATGTGGGTATTTGTACAAATAAGTCAATAAATTTTTTTGGGGATTCTAGCAATCGATGGGATAAAGGCACTTTGGAGGCTTGGTTTTCTCCAGGTATTACAGCTGAGATACTGCAGTTTCATGAAATTTATGAAGACCAACCAAACAAGGTAGTATGGCAGCAAAGTGGCAATGGATCTTTTACAATGACCACAACATGGGATTTCTGTAGGACAAAACATATATCTCAACTTAGCTCTAAATTCATATGGCACACAAATATTCCAGCGAAGATATCAGTCTTTATGTGGAAGTTGCTTAATAATTCCTAGCAACAGATGATTCTATTAGATCAATTGGATTTCATGGTCCATCAAAATGCCAATGCTGTGCCAAAACAGGTGAGGAAATAATAGATCATATTTTTACTGAAGGGGATATAGCATCTCGAGTATGGGAATCTATTAATAATGAACATGGTATTTAAAGATCTAAAGGTGGCTTTCGAAGTCAGTTATGTCAGTGGTGGATATATGGGAATAAATCAGATGCATATATAAATAGAACCATCCCATCTATTATATGTTGGTGTTTGTGGTGCCACAGGAATAAATTTAAATATGAGGCCATTACTCCTAATCATATTTTTATTTTGTATCAGCTAAAGAAGTTGAAGGAAATCCTCATCCACAAACAGTCATCTCATAATACTAAGTCTAGATTGAAGATCAAATGGTTATGACCTCCTTCAAGTGTCCTAAAGCTGAATATTGATGGACGTTCAATGGAGAGTATTAAAAAGGAGGTGGTGGAGGAATTCTAAGAAATGAATAAGGAAAGGTGTTATGGGCTTTCATTTCTTCTTTTGGAGATGTTACTAATATGGAAGCAGAAGCACAATCTCTTAAAGATGGACTGGAATTCTTCATAGATCTTAAAGATTACGAGGTCATAATTGAAAGTGATTAAAAAATGTTGGTTGATATTCTTCAAGGAAATGCCTCTACACCTTGGAAAATAAGATGGACTATTCTTCAAATCCCCCAAATGTTAAAGCAAATCAAGTACACTCTAACTCATGTATATAGGGAGGGAAACCAAGTTGCTGATTTCTTAGCAAAAAGAGGTAGTGAAGATGGGATTGACATTTTCTCCTATAACATTGAAGATTTTCCAAAGCAAGCTAAAGGTCTAATCACTTTAGGTAGATGGGGGATGCCAAATTTCAGAATTTACTAGCTTCTTGGGTTCTTTTATCAATGGAAGCAAGCTATCTTTAAAATATTCTATGTGCTGCATATATGTAAAGGTTCTATTTTATAAAGAGCCTAGTTTCTTATTAAAGTATTCTAAAGTCAATGTTGAAGATAGGGTTTCAAGTCATGTAAGCCATAGAAGAGGGTTTTTCTTCTAAGCTTAATAATAAATATATTGTTTAAAAAAAAATAATAGTGGATGAGGTATCTTCTTGTTCTTCTCTCATGTCAAAACCTCTTAAGGCTGAAATTAATTGACAAAGAGTAGGATATGGCGGTTTGCCAATCATCACTGTGTGGAAAGTCTTGTATTTAGGCCCTAAGCTTTGACCAAAATTGATAACCTTCGAATATTCATCCACAGGCTTGTTAATAGCATTCAACCAATCATGCCTTTCTTTAAATTCCTTAACATAGTCATGAATTGTTTTCCCACTCATGGACATACTTCTGCCACACCTGTTTGGCAATGTCACATCCAAAAATGAGGTACATTGACTTGTCATGCATTGTTCCTGCAATCCAACTCCATAAGAGGCAGTATTTGTCTTCCCAAGCTTCATATGTTTCCTTCTTCTTCACATCATCATCACTTTTGGGTTTTGATGGTGGCTCATCATAAATTAGATGTGTCACATTCAAACTTTGAATGAGTTGTAACATCTGAGTTCTCCATATGAGGTAGTTTGAGGGTTTGAGTTTCATGGGACAAACAAAAATTAAGTGGTTAAGAGATTTTAAGGTGAGGATTAATCTGTTTGAACCCGTTGAAGAAGTCCCCATCTCTGATACCATAATAAACCAACAATATAAATGAAGAACAAGTTGTTTGTAAGATGTTATTGAACATGTATTTATTATAACATATGAGAGAAGTATTTATACAAGATGATGGGCATCTGTTACAACTAAAAAATACATGTACATATTCCACTACCACACTATTCCATATACTAAGGTGATGGACGGTAGTTCCTGGAGATTGAACCCACTTGCTCATTAACAGGTACATAATTGTAGGAGGGATGGGAGACTAAGTCAGCAACGGTTTACATATTCTATCACTTCCCCGCATGCTTTGTGTGGGAGAATCCCAAACACCATGCTTGGAGCATAAAGAAAGAAATGGGGTTGTATGCATTAATTTAGTAAAAATATCAGCGAGTTGATCCATTGAGGGAATGTACACTACACCAAAAAGGTTCATTTTTTAGCGTTGTTAGTAGTCACAAATGACCTTTATAACTGCTATTTACTGTCATAATTTAGAGGGTGACAAAAGAAATATTGTAACTCCTAACAGAAGTCACAAATTTTTATAACCCCTATGGGGGTTATGACTGGTGACCCTAATTTGTAACTGTTGTTTGTAACCGCTGTAGCTGATACGAATATAATATTTGTAACCGCCATGAGCAGTTACACATAAAATATTTGTAACTGCTAACAGCGGTTAAAAATATCTTTATATTTAAAAAAATAGTAAAAAAAATGAACTAAAATAGAAGAGTAGATTAAATGTCATGAACATGTGACAAATCTAAAAAAATTGATGCCTACAATATACTAGTCTTAAAAAATTCAAAGAATTTCATTTATATTTCGAACATTACAAATATCATGTACATATAAAAAAAATTTAAACTTAATTTAACATCAAATAAACCCATCTTGGGCGCCAAATACAAGATGAACATAGAATAAAAAAAAATTTAAAAATGGAAGTGTTGATGCATCCTTATCAACCGTAGGAGGTTTGCCAAAAAAATTCATGAGCATCCAAAGCTTAATATACGCCTGCAAAAAAAAACAGAGCTTGAATAGTAAATTTGTTAGATCAATAGTGATAAATTTTTAACTGCTAGAGAAAAAGACAATTGATTCTAAATGAACATATAATCAGCGAGAGTAAACAAGGCAGATACCAAACTATTCATTCTTTTTACTCGAACTTGATTCGGTTATATGATCATTTAAAATGGCTCAAGAGATTAAGAAACCAACATTAGTCATATTTTAAAACCCGATATCTTTCATGAACTAAGCATGAATAAACGCACTACCCGACTCGGCTAGTTTATAACCCTATCTCCATATGAGAATACACCAAATGAAGCAAATGAATGCATTTGGATTATTTTATTGATATAATACGTAGATTTATCTCAAATGCATTGGGCATGAATTAACATCCTAATGCTTCTTACATTTAGGGTGGCCTGTTTGATTATAAGGGTCTAGCAACATACACTTGAGCCAACAGTTCACAGTAGCAAGAAGTTTGGTAGTATCGAGCCAAACGAAATCGAGAAGTAGATATTACTAGTATTCAACTAACCCACTACTTGAATTCAGACACTATTCAAACACTAAATCTTGAGAAGTAGATATTACTAGAAACTTGTCATCCTAGGAAGCAAAGAATATAAACATAAATATATACATGTTGTTGTAAAATATCACTTCCTCAAGAGCCTGTTTCTCGGCATAACACTGTTCAATAATTCAACACAAAAAATATACTTAGACATTGTGTTTATAAAATTTTAGTGTGGCTGCTAAGTTTTTCATAACTTAAGTGTGAAATATATTAAAAATATCTTTGTTACTGTAAAATAGCTTCACATAATGGGACGGGGGGCCTATACTCCCTTAAACACATCAGGGCAAGTGAGGTAACAATCGAATTTAACCTAAAGGGACTGATATTCTTACTTGTGGTAAGAGAAAGACGTTGATGCCCGAATTAGAGATGAGAACATTGTAAGGTATGTTGTTGTTTTGAAGGCAAATGCAAGAGTCTAACACGATGTTTGACAAATCTTCCAGAGTGCTTGAACCCTCAAACACAAGATCTCTAATTGGATAGTTAAAAATCTCAGATATTTTCAACGTGGTCTTGTTCTCGGTGGGATCTTTCTGTAGGGAATGGCATAACTAAGTAATAAGCTTGTTACATATATAGAATTGAAATTTAGTACAAAATATATAGCTAAACAATTGTAAAAGTATCATGAGCGAATTAGATAACAGGTTTAAAGAATATGAAAGTTTTATTATAGGGGCCTGAAAATGGAAGTGGTTTATGGTGGCGAATGCACCGAAGCAAAGTTTCAGTACCAATATGCATCAAATTAGTACATATAGAACTGAATGTCAAGTAGGATCCTATATATTAAGCATACCTACAAAAGGAGAGAACAAACAACTTGGTTGCTACTAATCCTCTAGGTGATTGAATTAATTAAAATAGCTACTAAATAATCACGAATTGATGATTGATTTAATCGACCTTTATATTACACAAATGTATATTTAACTAAAAGGAAACTATACCAAGTTGACTAAAATTTAAATTTGAATCCTAAAATAATCCTTTATGAATTTATGAGTTCTGATCAAATCCATGAATATTAATAATTCATGATAAGAAGAGATTGTCATATCAAATCCAAATACACTCATATTTCACCTTGATCAAATCAGTTATGCAGCCTACTATCAGTTATGCAACCTACGATATAAGTCATACAAACCACAAACAGTCATACAAGGTTAACCAGAGTGGGCAGTCTATTACGAGGGGATCTCAATATGATAAGAGAAGATCTAGGATCAAGACTATTTTTCGATTTCGTTAGTTATGGAAGTTGATAAGGATGTATGACGACATATAATATTTAATTGATTTTGAAGTTTAAAGACTTTACTTCTCGTCCAGTTATTAACGTATCCCTTCTCCCACTCCCCTCCAACACACATAAATATAAACACACGGTCGTAACTGACAACATTATCAAAGATGCACTTAATTAGGTGCCAGGATGAAAATAAAACCTTCTGCACCTCGTTAAATTAAACAAAAAAGTAGACCGATCATTTAGCTTTGCAATTTAATTAGGTGCCAGGATGAACATAAGGGCTCTGCCTCAGTATCTTTGCAATTTAACTAGGCTTTATTCATTTTATCAGTAACCAATAATAAGTAACAAGACTTAATTTTAAAAAAAAGTAAAAAAAGCTTAACTCTTACCTAAATGGACCTCAATTAAGCCTTAAGAGTAAAAACAAACACATTCTTTAAAAAGTCAACATAAAGTAATACAGTCCAATAAACCAAAACACCTCATATTTCACAAAAAATTACTCCTAAATTCAAATTGATGTAACGATTTCAAGTTAACAAATTTAATTTGCACTGAAAACTAAGGTCTAATTTTACCTCATGGACAACTGCAGTGAAAACATAGAGTGATGAAATATACTAGATGATGAAAACTAGGGTTTAATACTCTGTTTATAACATTTAATATATATATATTAGGGTATGCCCATGCCTGAAGGCACGACACAAAATGAAGACCATTTCAAAAGGAAGTGGAACATGAGGAGCATGGTAAATGAGAAAATCAATATAATTTGAAAAAATTAAAAAGAAGAAAAAGTCACTAACCGTCTACTTCCTTTTACCACCATTATCGGACTCCGTCAAATAAAACCGATCAACCATCCATCTATATCAACAAATTAGAATAAAAAAAAAGAACAAATCAGAATATGAATGAGAAGAGCAGATGGATTTAGTTTTTTCACAGCAAGAACCTACAAACATAAATTGAAGGATATGAATGAGATATTATATATCTCAAATCATTGAATTAGAATTAGGGACGTGCTTCAGACTGATCAGATCAGAAAATGGCCTTTGACAAAATTTTTTGAAATTTTCAGCGAAGAGAAAAGAAAAAAGTTTGCCGATTACGATTCTTTAAAAATCGCAAGTTTTTGCAGAAATCGAAACAATTAGAAAAATTATCAAAACTAGAAGTCGGAAAATAGAAAATTATGATATAAAAAAATGGAATCTTGCAATTGAAAGTATCATTCCAAAATTGGGTCAGAATCCAGAAAACATCAAAAATTCAGAAAAAGCACCCTATTCGGAATGCGTTGAACATTCGTGGGAGAAAACAGTATACACCTTCCCGTCATGAAATTGAGCACAATAAACACATCTAATGGACCCCTCGCCAAATAATTACTCGCATTATAATAATAAGAAATTATAAAATAAAAAGGTAAAGAAAGTGTGCTTCAAATTGCCCCTTGATAATTAACAATATTAGTGCGCTTTAAATGCTCATCCTTAAAGCCACGATGGCAGGTATGACAGCAGGGTGGATTTTGGAAGTTGCTGCTAAGTTTGAACTTAAGCAAGCAGCCTTCATACCGGATGCAATGATTGTGTTGTTGAGAATCAGTCGAGCTATTTCACCATCGTACGACAACGCTACTGATTTTATATAATAATTCGGCTATAGAATAACGAAGATTCCAACAAACACTTCACACGAATGAGTATATGAAGCTAACATCCTATAGAGAGTTCAAACTCTACAGCCTTCAATTAACCTTATTGGGATGCCAAATCTATAAGCTAGAAGTTTTAGCAATTACCTGAAGATAGAGGCATAGTACTTGGAACCAAATCCAAATGGGAGAAAGCAACACAACTAACATGTATAACATATATCACATGAATAGCAGTAATAAGGAACCTATGAAGCTGGACGGTGATCAAATCGTGGCACTCCACGAAAGAAGGATTAATAACCTCTAACCAAGAACTTATAACTGAGAAGGGGTGTATGCCTACATATACCTCAAACCAAGAACTTAAAAGAAGGACTAATAACCAATAACTTATACCTCAAACTGAGTAGGGGTGCTTGACTAAACTGAGCAGGAGTGTATACCTAAACTGATCAGGGGTGTATGCCTACATATACCTCAAACTGAGCTGGGGTGTATGCCTAAACCAAGAACTTAAAAGAAGGACTAATAACCTTAATTTCATTTCATATAAAAAACACCAAAGGATAAAAATAATTAGCATATGCTTGGATTGAGAGAAGTATTCTTATGTGAAAATCTAAAATGTGCATGAGTAATCACCTTAATGTCATTTCATATAAAATAACACGAAAGAAATTACAAAACAAATAATATGCATGCTTTGAAGAACCAATTTTAGCCACCACCTAAACTGTAGAGAGCCTGTTGATCATAATGGGAAATCAGATACCAATTGGACTGGGGGAGGTTTTCTTTAATGAGGTTCTTAGTATATTATCCCCAACTCATTCTTAAAACTCTCTCTTTCCCCTTTCAAATTTATAATTTCATTCGTATTCGGGTCAAAAGGGCTCGTGTGTTTTATAATAGTTTACGTATGTACAATCTTCAATAGGGTCATTTAATTAGCAAACCAAAGAGGAAGACTGCTGCTTGTGTTTGTGAGAATACATGTTTGTGGTTTTAAATTTAGGTCAACTTTATATTTGTAATGACTCTTGTTCTAATATTTTTCATTTACAAAAAAAACTCAGTTCCCCAAACATGAATAGTCATAACACTGCATCATACATGTTTTTGTTATATAATAGACAAAAATGCCACAAAATAGCAAACTAATTACAAACAAAGATTGCAAGAGACTTTTAGGGGATGAGGTTTAGCTAATGTATTTTCCATTTTGGTCATCCTGTATAATTACGATATGAAAAAATGAGCAAATTATACAATAGATTTTTTAAATTATAGAACAAATATATGGCCCACAAACTCACTTCGTACAAAAATCACATATCATAATTATGCAAAATGAACCAAATGAGGTTCAGCTAAATAACATAATTGCGATATGAACCAAATGAGGTTCAACTACATCATACATTGATTTAAAAAACATGACCAAAATGAGCCACGTAAACTGAAATACTTCATGATAAAAATACGAAAACTTACAATCATGTTGCGCGTGTGTCCATGCTGCGCGTGTGTTAATCCCTTTTACAGCAGCAGCACAATTAGTGATATCCTTTTTAAATTTATATTCGGTTTCAGAATTATGCCGATCATGCTATTGTGTTATTATAAGAAAACTAACAATCTAAGATCCTAAAATACAGAAGAGAATATATGAACTAAATATAATGAAAAGCTACTCATATCATGACCAAATAAAAAAAAGAACTTACCAACAAAAGTACAAGGCAGATACATGACTCTTTCCAAAAAAGTTAATGTGATAATAGTATTATGTCTTCACAAATAGGGAAAATTCAATTATAAAGATATTGGTTGTTAAGACTTAATCATAAAATATTATAAAGAGAGCAATTACAAAGTATGTAGTCGATAAACATAACATAATGAGCACCCACCACATTCACAAACCAAAAATCATACTCAGTGACCACTACATTCACAAACCAAAAATTTCTCAAGAAATGTAAATATTTTACTTGCATAACCCGTTAAAACATTGTAGCAAATGAAGAAATCAATAAAGATCTAAAAGAAAGGGACTTCCAGGCATAAACAAATAGGGGATGGGTTGAATTTTAATTTATAGAAGTGAAATATTGCATTTGCACAATGGCCCTTTTCATGTGTGTAAAATTTTCAAAAAATTAAACAAATTAGAGAAGTAAAAAGGAAAAAGAAAGTAACATTGATACGCTGTGAACGAACAAAGTGTTAGCTCAAATTATACTAAAGTCCCATCCTCAAGTCTTATTCTTCTTACACCCGAGGCGAGGGGAGATACGCTGTGAATAAACAAAGTGTTAGCTCAAATTGAACACTGATAGCTAAAATTATAGCATGGTGGATAGAAAGAAAACAACACGGACAAATAAGGCTAATCCGAAAATAAAGAACATACAATATTAATTTCAAACCCAAATGTTTTTTCTCAAACCGAAATCATAGAGATGAAAAATATAATCTTGACACACAAATTAAAATACACGAAAGCACTAAAAAATAGATTTAATGAAAGTAAAGAAAATTATCACCTGAACAGATCTTGGAGAGAGCACACATTTCCCTGTATTCTAATATCTACATCATCATTTCAAACAAAAAAACGTACAAATATTGTAATTTTCATATCTTCTTAAACTGAAAACCCATCATCCTAGCATTTTAATAATGAAATTTCAAGAACCAAACCCAAAATAGAATAAAGGAAAAAATATTAGATTTGTAGATCTGTAGAAAAAACTTACCCAAAATTGAACAACAAACTGACTTTGTATTATCCAAAACCATTAGGTCTGTAGAAAAAACATTAGATCTAGAAAAAATGAATTAGATATGCAAAAAAAAAAGCAATATACTTATGAATAAAATTAAAAGAATCTTAGATCTAAACAAAATGAATAAAGTTGTATTACCAAAGTTGTTAAAGGTTCTTCGATTTAAGAAACGTAAAACCATTTGAAACGAAAAATCAAAAACCTAAAATCACTTGAAACCATTGTAGACCTAAAATATAAAACCATTCAAAACTTACCAAATAGAAGCGACGCAACAAGGATAGAGGGGCGACGGCTGAGCAAGAGGCATGAGAGAAGGTTTTGTGGGAGTAGGTTTTATTTGTGTTTCTGATGAGAAATGGGAGAGCGAGAGAGAATGAGAGCAAGGGTTTCACTTATTTTTCAATTTTGCCACCTCATAATGTCCTCATGTGACATGGCAAACTCTAAGACCCTTATATAGCATCGAGAGAACAAATTACACCCATCAAATCGTTAGCTCTATTCAAACACCCATCTCCCATATTATATAGATATTAATAAAGGATTGTCATATATTAACTCGTGGAAAAAATTCATCTAAAAAATTAAGATGTAGGGTTTAAACACTTACATTGATCGATCGATAAATAAATAGATTGATATATAGGGACACCTAATGATACCTAAATCAATTTTGGAATAATCCATTAAGTTACGACTTACAAATACCGTTTTAGATGTGAGTCTAGCTTGATTAGAGGGGTAAAGGCCTAATGATGAAGGCACAGTGAAATTTATTGGTATCTTAAGGACACCACATTTTCAAATAATTAAAGTTAAACACATCACTCAACAAACGATTAAATCCAATGTAATTCACCTTTAGAAGACACAACCATGAGAAAAAAATATTGTAATAAATTTGAGTTTAACAAATAACTTTTCAACCTATTGTCAAGGTAATTTATTACTAATGCAAATCAAATGGAGTGAGGAACAAGTTAATATGATATCCTCTTAATATAATTAAGTGTTTTGGGCAAGACACTAAAACGACCATGATATATTGAAAATGCACATATATACATACACTCATCATATATAAGTATAGAGAGATTCAAAATGCAAGTTTTATATAACCTAAAACTGTTTTTTTGTAATTTTTGAAACCACATATCAGAGTTTGGAAGTTGAAGGGAGAACAAAACAAGAATTAATCTATTTATTAGTTGAAAATAACTTAGAAGAAGATGAAAATAATGAAACCTGATTTCGGGTGGCAAGATAAAAAGTTGGTCTCAATAAGTTTTATGTGAGAAAACTTATATACTCAGAGCTAAAACTCACAACAACGAGGTTCTTCTCACATAAATCGAACAAACCATAAACGAGAGAGAGAGATGCGTTTGGATTCAAAAAGCTTCTCACAGTGAAAAACTAAAAACCCAATTGCTTCTCACAACAATGAAATAAAAGAGAGAGGGGCGGGGTTTGTGAAAAGAGAGAGAGAGAGAGAGGAGAGAGAAGAGGGAAATTAAAGTTACGTCAAAAAATTTGTGACTGCCAACTGCGGTTACAAATTAAGTCTGTAGCCAAAATTTATGACTGCTGGGAGTGGTCACAAATTTATGACTGTCGCTAGCAGTCACAAATTAGTATTAGATCAAAATTTGTGACTCTGTGACCGCTCATAAGAGTCATAACTCAGGTCTACTGATAAATTTATAATTGCCTGTAATAGTTATAAATTTGTGGCTGCTTATAGGAGTCACAAATTAATTATATGAAAACATTTGCGACTCTCATTAGCAGTGGCAAACTAATTTACTCAAAATTTTAATTATCCATTGATTTTATCACCCCTAATGGGAGTTGCAAATAATTTTGACTGCTCCCGGGGGTGATAAGTTTGTCACCCCAATTAGCAGTCATAAAAAGGCAGTCACAAAATTAGCATTTTGGTGTAGTGGTACTAGGTGATGAGATCGCCGGAAGATACTTTTTATGAACGCAATGATAATCAGATTCAATGTGTTTGGTGAGAGCATGAAGAACCAGATTAACGGACATATAAATGGCGCAGATATTGTCACAAAATAACACCATAGGGGAGGAGACAATGATGCCAATATTATTTAAAACATAGGTGATCCAAGTTAATTCTACTATAGCAGCTGCCATGGCACAATAATCTGTTTCACAACTGGAATGGGAGATAATAGGCTACTTCTTGGATGATCAGGAAATGCAGTTGGCACCAGAAAAATACAATACCCGGATGTAGGCCGTCGCATAAGGGTGCATCCATCCCAATCAGCATCAGAATATTTGTAGAGAGATAAACTGGACTGCTTGAGAAATTTCAATCCATGACAAATAGTCCCCTTGAGATAGTAGAGAAGACGTTTAACCTGAGACATATGAGCAGAAGTAGGAGCATGCATGGACTGGAAAATGCTATTGACAGTGTGAGTAATATCGGGACGGGTGAGGGTGAGGTATTGTAATGCACCAAAAAAAGAATGAAATTCAGTGGGATTAGATAAGGGATAAGGAGATAAATAGTCCTCCTTGGGAGAGAATGGAGTAGGTGCACTATGAGCATGAAGAAGTTTGGCCTAGTCCAACAATTTTTCGATGTAAGAAGCTTGAGTGAAAAGGAAACCACCATGAATTGAAACAAGTTCCATGCCTAGAAAATAACATAAGGAACCTAGGTCGTTAATGGCAAACTCATGGCTCAACTTGGTGATTAGTCATGTAAGAGAGGAGTGGTTTAAGGAAGGATCAGACCTCTTAAACCCAAGTTGAAGGATATAGGAACTAAATTTATCAAACCAAGCCCTAGGTGCCTGTTTGAGGCCATATATTGCCTTATGGAGAGCACATACATGAGTAGGATATATCTTTTCTTTATACCAAAATAATTATAAAGTTAAAAAATATAACAACCCTCACTTCTAATACAAAGTTATAATTTTTTTTATACCAAAACAGTTATAAAAGAATGGAATAAAAAATCCGTTTTTTTTAAATATATCTTTTCTTTATAAAAAAAATAAAAATAAAACCTTTCTAAATCTATGTTACACAAAAATTGTCTTGTAAAAAGTTATAAAAATCGTCACATTAGAAAAAAAGAAGTTATTTTTATTATAAAAAAAAGGAGAAAGTGGACATTATTTCTTTAAAACAAATAGCTAGACATTAAAACAATTGTGTCGTTGTTAAAAAAACTACACGTTATTCTTTTTTTTTAAAATAGATAGATGTAAATTCTTTTAAAATAACTTTTTCTTATTATATAAAAATAGGTTCTATAATTAAAAAGGGAATAAATGTAAATATATATATTTTTTAAACCAAAACTGTTAAAAGAATTAACAAAACAACTTCTTTTTGTATTTTGTGCATACTTTTCATATGTAAAGGGAAAGTATGAAAATAATTTTCTATAAATAAACAAAATAGTTATAAAAAAAGTTAAACAAAACATCTTTTTTATAGTATAGTTCTTATGTTTAGAAATGGGAAAACATATAAAAACAATTTTTTAGAAAAAGAAAAAGAAAATCATTAAAAAAAACAAGTTTAAACAAAATAATTTGAAAAGGGAAATAATTATAAATATTTTTTAAAAACCAAACCCGTTATTAACGTTTTAAAGTACAATTCTTATATTTAAAAGGGAAATCAGTATAAAAATAGTTTTTTAAAAAAAAATGTCAAAATAACAAATTTAAGCAAAAGAGTTCAAAAACATAGTTTTATTGTTTAAAAAGGGAATTATTATTGTTGATGTAAAAAACTAGATCACTCTAATAATTTAATCACAGATAAATAAATGAGACATAATATTTTAAAGTGGTTCAGCCTTGTATGAATGTCCTACGTCCACTGTTATGTTATTGCTGAGTGTTTGGGAATTCTCGATTACAAGCTCTATCAAGAAATTCCGGTCCCTTTGAATGAGGGCGATACAAGGTATTTATAGCCTTTAGGCTGTACATGAAAGGGTGTTACATTAAATGATACACATATGAAATGGTAATTCATTTAATGCTCTTCAAACGTGTGCATCAAGATGATAAGCATTCAATGAATAGTTGAACTGTTGATTATCTGGCAATTAATGTTGCGGTCGAGATGCAGCTCGAACCGCCTTAGTTGCTCGTCGTCCAAGAGTTCCTCGGAGCATTGGAGTTCCTCGGAAGACTGGCGTTCCTCGGAGTATACCTGTTGCTCGGGGTGAGTATGTTGGTCGGGGGAATAATCTTCCTCGTTGCTATTGTGCCACGTAGATTGACATGTGTCTTCTTATTATTCGTCCACATCAGCATACTAATTTTGGTATCAACAGAAGCCCCCAATGTTTCATATTTCGAACTTTGAGGAGTATGGAACATTCTTTCTCGGTATATGGAGATATTAAATGACCTTCCTGGGTTTTAAGAGCCTTTTCTTCATATTTGAATTTCCTTCCAAATTCGCAAAATCCGCCTTTTTGCATTTTTATATGCGCTTCGATCTTCGTGCCCTTTTTGTCCTTTTAGCCGCCGATAGCGTAATAGTTTCCTTTTTGTAATCATTTCTTTCGCCGTTTCCCAAGGCAAAGTATTTAAACTTCAGAGGCAATCCCATTGTCTTCTACCTTTTCAATTTCTGCTTTCGAGTTTTCTATAGCTTTTCTCTCTCCTGTGCGTCCATCCCTTCCTTCGTTTGTTTGTCAACCGATCTCTTCTTTCCTGTAAGATTTTCTTCCTTCTTCTTCATTTCTTTTTATTCACCATGGTTTATATTATCGAATCTCTTGAGAAGTTCCGTTCTGACTTCTCTATTCGTTCTTGGGTAACCTTGGAGAGTCTTTCTGAGCCTTCAAGTTATTTCGATTTGGCTGAGGGACATTGGTTCCCTAGCCTCTTTATTGCTGAATGTGGATTTTCTTTTCCACCAAACCCTTTATGTTTAGAATTCTGTCAGTATTTCGATATTGTCCCTGCAAAAGAGCCCCCAACACATGGAGAATAGTTAATGGGGTGTATAGGTTAAATCAAACTCATGGAACTCGTATAGGAATTCCTGAGATTATGTACTGTTATAGATGGGTTGTTTTAGACAATGTTTTTTATTTGAAAACTAGGTTTTTGAATAGGGCCTTAGTAGTCAACCTCCCTGATGCAAACAAGGATTATTTTGAACATGGGGTAGTTATAAAAAATTGGCAACATGCCCCTTTGGTTGGAGATGCAGTATATGAGGGTCTCAGATGCCCCCATATGGCAATGGGATAGGTTATTTTCATTTTATTTCATTTCTGAAATTATGATTTTATTATGTTTGAATAAATGCATGATTGATATTTCAATATGTTTTTGTTTGCATTTGACAGTAAGAGAAAAACTCCCAAAGAATCAGAAGTTAATATAAAACATTTGAAACATATCTGGAATTTGCATCGAAGAGTTCCAGACGAGCACATCAGGCTTGCTTCATATTTGTTGCTGTACAGGAGCTACACATCGTCCTTTACTGCTCGTCCTGTGGTCAGCATTAGTGACCCATTGCCAGCTTCTGAGGAATCTTCACCAGAATCTCACATTCCTCTAAGTCAGAAGATGGGCAAGAGAAGAGTTCCTGCTATCTTCTAGGAGACTTCCTCTGCCGGGGATGGAAAGAGGAACAAGGATGAAGTCCCAAAAGGGACAAAGAAAGTGGATGTTGTTCCTTCTGTTGCTGCTCAGAAGGCTGCCGAGAAGCCTCCAATGGCTCCGAGCAAGAGAAGTACTTCTGTGGAAGTGGTTACCATTTCCCCCACCAAAGGTTCTTTGGTTAAAACTACTGAAGTACCACTGAGGATATTGAAGAAATCCTCCTCGGTCAGTTTTTCTGAGACCATTCCCCAGCTCCAAGCTAGTGGAGCTAGTGTTCCAACCATTATTCCCCCGAGCTCTGCAATGAGATCGATAAAGACTTGGACTATTCCTGAAGTCCAAGGAATTGAAGAAAACATGTCTAGGGATATGCTGACATCCCTAGCTACTCGCCACATTGCTTCAGTAAGTTTCTCGTATCCTGAATTTTTCTTTCTTTCAGTCAATATATGTATCTCGGCACTGACTTATCATTACCTTCTTTTTCAGCTGGTGAGCTGCTTTAACACCATAGTGAAGAAAGATGAAGCGCTCAAGGCTTCAAGCTCCTCGTCCGGAGTAAAGGATGCTTTCCAAGGTTTGGCCCAATCTCCGAAGGATACCCGTTAAAAGTACGATGAGGATAAAGGCGAATGGGAGAAGAAATTGGCTGCATCTGAAGCAGAGAAGGTGCAGTTGGGAAATAAAGTGAAGGACTTGGAAAGAGAGAATAAAAAATACGCCGAGAAGCTCATTACTTTCGGGGAGCTTGAAAATAAGCTAAAATCAGCTGAGGAAGAGCTGGCCCTTCTGCGCGAAGCAAATCGTTAGAAGGAGGAGTTGGAGGCCAAGCTGAAAGCCTCCGAGGACCTTATATCCGAGAAGCTCTCCTCAGAGAAAATGAAAAGAAAGATGGAAATAAAGAAGTCTTTTAACACAGGTTGGGGCAAAGGGTGGAACAAGGGAGTAGCTTCCATGATGACTCAGGTGCAATATGGAAGTTTGAAACACTTCCGAGATGGCTGGGTTGCTGCTTTGCAAGAATTGAAGGTGAGCGAGGACTCCGAGTTATTTCAACAGCATCTCCCTGGCTCTCCCCCATCCATCGAGGATGAAGAAGAGGACGAAGCTGCCTCAGAAGAATCTTCATTGGTAGTGGGTGATCTCATCCTTACCCAGCCTGCTGACGAGGAGCTTTCATCTCTGCCAGCTCCTCCAGAACAAGTTCCATCTCCCGCCGACCAGCTCATTATTTCCACCGAGCAACCAAGCTCCTCGTCCCAGCCTCCCGAGAAAGTCTTGGGAGACAAGGAAAAGGTGTGAAGTTGTTCGGTATTCTCTTTATGTTTTTTTTTTACTTGTACTTTTTATCCCAGATCTTTGTAACTTTGCCTTATGATCTAATAAAATTTGAGTTCTTTTCTTCCATATGATTGTCTCTTCTTTATTTGCGCTCTGTCTTGATCTTCTTTTTCTTTCTCTGTTAGTTTCTGTCCAGGATGGATCTTCTGTCTGCTAATGACACAAAGTTGATGCAGCAATGCCATGAATATTATAAAGCTGGTCACATAGACCTAAGTGCATCAGAAGTTGCCGACATCCTTGGCCATGGTGCTTCAGAGCAGGCAGTAGAATCTTATCAATACCTGAAGGGCTTACTTGATCGAGCTGTGGCCAATAACGTGGCTTACTATGATATGATCGAGGAGCTTCAATATACTCTAGAAGATCTTAAGGCTCAGTACAAGGAGTCAAATGCCTTGTTACATGAGGGCTATGAAAAGAAATATCAACAACTTTCTGCCGAGAAGGGCTACGACAAACTCCTTACTGGGTACGATGTTAGGGAGAGGACCCTAAAGGGAGAAGTTGAAGCTTGTAGACAAATTGTTGAACTGCTGGAGCAAGAGAATAATAATTTACAGAAAGAGCTAGCACAATATAAGTCTGCAGCCTCTTCTTCAACAGCGGTAATCCCAGTGACCGATGAGGGATTTTCCTTCTTAGAGGTTGAGAATGCCAAATTAAGGCAAGAGTTGGATATCCTGCAAAGATTTGGTACTTCTACTTATACTCGGGGACGAGGAAGAGGTTCTCGTGGGCGAGGAAGAATCTCCCAGGATGTTGTCGAGGAACGAAGTACTCCACCTGCTCGGAGTCGATCAAGAATTCCTCGTAGTATTGAAGAAGCTCGTACTCTGTCAACATTGGAAACTCAAGCGTACCAGTTGAATGAAAAAGATCGGGCTTTGTCTGAAATGTCTAAGAAAATCCTAACTTTGGAGGATCAACTTACTGCGACGAAGTCTACTCTGGATAATAAGGATGCTCTTGCCAGAAACTTTCTTAAGAAGCTTGAAAGGTTGACATTTCAATTTAATAAACAGCCCAGGGAGTTCTGGAATGCAGGCTACAATGAGGCCCTTTATCACTTGGATGCTCGCATTGAAAATGCCAATAATGAAGGTTACAAGCAAGGTTGGCTGAATGCCTTGGCCGTGCTGAAGCTTGAACAGGGGCACTACCTGTGGGATTATTATGATCCCGGGGTTCTTGACTTTCCAGTGCCACCGTATAACTTGGACATGGAATGGATCCCAGCTCGTGCCATTCCTCGAAGCTTAATCGCAAAATACCTTGGCGACTATAATCTTCACTCTCAGATTGAAGTATCTCGTCCCGAGCATCTATTGGATACTCCTTCAGTAATGAATGTTAGGATGTTGAAGGATTTGAACTTCATTAACTCTCCTCTGACTTTAAATGATCCGCCTGCTGGCGAGGAACCTATTTCAAAAGCTGAGGGAAAGAAACCAATAGAGTAGGGATATCAATGTAATAGTTAGTACACATATGTAAATTGTAATTCGTTTTCAATTTTAATGAAAGACCTTCATTTTCTGTTTGCAAATTTGTATTGCTATTGTTTTTTTGCTTGTCAAACACTTTATATTTATGCATATGTATAGATAACAATATTGTGTTATTCATCGACCAACTTAGTAAAAAATTACAAGTACCAGTAATGTTGCTCGACTTCTTAACAATAAAGTAATGAGTATAAAAATGTTAAAATTTCTTACAACCAACCAAGGTTGTTAAGTTGAGCTCGTTGACCAATTATAGTTAATGGGTTTTTATCCCCGACCAGCTATACTTGGTAAATTTTGTCTTTTTCATAAAATGTGCCTGACCAACCAAGGTCAAAGATTTTTCCTCATCAACCAACTACAATTAGTGGGTTTTTATCCCCGACCAACTATACTTGGTTCAGTTTGGAATATTTGTTCTTCGAGGAACTTTTATGTAATAAACTTACTCCCCGACCAACATAAGTTGGCATTTGAGAGCATATCTTGTTTCCTAACCAACCGAGATTGGTCTTTCGTCGATCATCTTTTGTTCTCGTCCTTTTACCAACCGGAGTTGGTCGTAGGTCTGAACTATCATGTCCACTAGATCTTTTACCAACCTTAGTTATTCACACTAGTGTACGCCTCCTAACCAAAGGAGTATTGTTTGTTCTCGCCCTTTTACCAACCGGAGTTGGTCATGGGTCTGAACTATCATGTCCACTAGATCTTTTACCAACCTTAGTTGGTCACACTAGTGTACTCCTCCTAACCAAAGGAGTATAGTTTGTTCTCGCCCTTTTACCAACCGGAGTTGGTCATGGGTCTGAACTATCATGTCCACTAGATCTTTTACCAACCTTAGTTGGTCACACTAGTGTACGCCTCCTAACCAAAGGAGTATAGTTTGTTCTCACCCTTTTACCAACCAGAGTTGGTCGTGGGTTTGAACTATCGTCTTCTTTTTACTGCCGAGCAGCGTAGTGTTAAACACACTAGTATTCCCCGAAAAACTTTCAATAAAAGGAGAGAAGATTGTGAAATATCATCATTTTATTCATATTAATGGAACTGCTTTACATTTTACATCACTGATAATACTTGCGTAGGTGTTCAACATTCCATGCATTCTTGAATTCCTCTCCTTCTAGAGTTGATATTCGGTAAGTTCCTGGTCGGACAGCTGCAGTAACTTGGTAAGGTACATGCCAGTTTGCTTCCAACTTATTGTTCTTCTGAATGACCTTCTTTAGCACGTAATCTCCTTCTTTTAAGTCGCATTTTTTCATCCTCTTATTGTAGAACAGGACTGTTCGCTGTTGATAAGCAGCATTCCTAATGGCTGCCTCCTCTCTAACTTCCTCGAGCATGTCCAAATCTAATCTCCTCATCAAGTCGCTGACTAGGGAATTGAAATTCAACACTCTGTGTGTTGGAAGACCCAACTCGGCAGGTATTACAGCCTCACTTCCAAATGCCAGCATATATGGTGATTCTCCAATTGCTGCTCGGGGAGTTGTTTGGTAATCCCACAACACTGACTGTAGCTCATTAATCCAATTAGCTTTAGCCTCACTTAGCCTCTTTTTCAAACCATTTAATAATTTTCTATTCGTCACTTCAGTCTGCCCATTGCTTTGAGGATGCCCTGGTGCTGAATGAACCTTCAAAATGTTTGATTGATGACAATAGGCGGCAAACTCCTCGTTATCAAATTGTGTTCCATGGTCTGTGATGAAGGCATGAGGGAGACCATATCGGCATATGATATTCTTCTAAACAAACTGGTACACCTTCTCGTATGTCATATCAATAAGTGGCTCAGCTTCAACCCACTTAGTAAAATAATCCACTGCAACAACGAGGTACTTGAATCTTCCTCGGGTCGTTGGCAGTGGTCCAACCAAATCAATTCCCCACATGGTAAATGTCCAAGGAGAAGTTATGGGTGTCAACAATGCTTGTGGAGTTCGTCGGATGGAGGAAAAACGTTGGCATTTATCACATCTCTTAGCATAGGCTATACAATCAGCCCTCATCGTCGACCAGTAGTATCCTTGTGTCATCACCCTTTGCAAAAGTGTCCGACCTACTATATGGGCTCCACAAGACCCTTCATGGATCTCTTCAATCAATTCCTTCACCTCGGATGGATGCACATATCTCTGTAAACCTACCATAATTCCTCGTCTATACAAAACACCATTAGTTAGTACATACCGAGCAACTTTAAACTTCACTTTCTTAGCCGCGAGCTTATCCTCCGGCAATTCTCCCTCTTCAATATATGCTCTGATGGGATCCATCCAAGATGGTCCTAAATCAAGAGTTATAACATTCATCACCAGGTCTTCATTTATGCTTCGACTTTCTAACACTTCAATTGGTATCGTTCTTCGTAGCTCGGTACGAGTAGCTGATTCTAGTCGGGCCAGTGCATTTGTTTGTGCATTTTCCAGTCTTGGAATTCTGATCAACTGGATGGCATCAAATTCTGCCAACAACTCCATCGCCTTTGCATGATATTTCACCATTAATTCTCCTTTAACTGCATACGTTCCCATCATCTGATTCACAATTAATTGAGAATCACTGAATACCATCACTTGTTGCGCTTCCATAATCTTTGCTAAATTAAGACCTGCTATCAAGGCTTCATCCTCAGCCTCATTATTGGAAGCTTTGAATTGGAATCGTAAGGCATATTCCACGTCAATCTCGTCTGGGATGTTCAAAACAATCCCTGCCCCACAACCTGTTGTGCAAGATGACCCATCTACATATAATCTCCATGTAGGTAACTCGTCTTCAAATTTCTTATCTGATAGAGTTCCTCGGTGAAATATCTGCTGTTTCCTTTCATCCTCCCCTAGTATTTTTCATTCTTCGTCGACTATCTCTTCTCGCCCTTTTACCAACCGGAGTTGGTCTGGGTTTGAATTTGATGATCTTTCTACATCCACAAGCCCTTTTACCAACCGGAGTTGATCTGGACTTGTGTCTGTTGATCCTGTAACATCCATAGGTAGGTCAGCGAGCAACTTTTGTTCCTCGGGGGTATCAGGATATGTAAATTCTGTTATAAAGTCTGCTACAGCCTGCCCTTTTAATGATGATCTGGGTTCATACACAATATCATATTCACCAAGCTCTATTGCCCAGTACATCAGTCTCCCTTATTTTTCTGGCTTATGAAGGGCTTATCTCAATGGCATGTCGGTATATACGATGATGGTATGGGCCTGGAAATATGGCCTTATTCTTCTACTTGCTTCAATTAATGCCAATGCCAATTTTTCCAGCTTTGGGTACCTGATCTCTGCACCTCGGAAAGCCTTACTTGTGTAATAAATTGGCTTCTGGACTCCATTCTCCAATCTGATCAATGTCGAGCTGACTGCATTCTCTGATACTGCCAGGTATAAGTACAACTTTTCTCCCATCACTGGTCTGGACAACAATGGAGGTGTTCCCAGATATTTCTTCAAGTCTTGAAAGGATTTTTCACATTCATCATTCCACTCGAAAGTTTTTCGGAGTGTTTTAAAGAATGGAAGGCACCTATCAGTTGCTCGAGATACAAATCTATTGAGCGCTGCAACTCGTCCTGTAAGACTCTGCACTTCTTTCTTCGTCGTTGGAGATCGCAACCCTAAAAGAGCTTTGATCTTTGCTGGATTTGCCTCAATGCCTCACTGGTTGACGATGTACCCGAGGAACATTCCTTCTCGTACTCCAAAGGTGCACTTCGTCGGGTTGAGCTTCATATGGTATTTATCCAGTTGATCGAAGGTCTGACCTAAGTCAACAAGATGATCAGCAGCTTTCTTGCTCTTTGTCAGCATATCGTCGATATAGACCTCCATATTGCAACTGATTTGTTCGGCAAAAACCTTGTTCATCAGCCGCTGGTATGTTGCTCCTGCATTTTTCAAACCAAAAGGCATAACATTATAACAATGAGTTCCCCTAGGGGTAATAAAAGAAGTGCTTTCCCTGTCTTCAGGTTTCATTTTGATCTGGTTGTAACCAGAGTAAGCGTCCATGAAGCTGAGCAACTCGTGTCCCGAGGTAGCATCCACTAATTGATCAATTCTGGGCAATGGAAAGTGATCCTTTGGGAAGGCCTTATTGAGATCAGTGAAATCAACACACATTCTCCATTTATTATTTTTCTTCTTCACCATCACCACATTTGCCAACCAGTCTGGATACTTCACATCTTCAATGAATTGGGCTTTTTGGAGCTTGTCGACCTCCTCTTGTATAACATGATTCTTCTCGGGACTAAACACTCTTCTTCTCTGCTTTACAGGCTTGATATCCTTATTCACATTGAGCTCATGGCATAAGAAGTTGGGATCTATTCCTGTCATATCTTCATGACTCCATGCAAAAGTTTTCCTTCTGTTTCTCAAAAAAGTTATCAACTCCTGTTTTATTGAAACATCTAACGATGAACCTATCTGGGCTACTCGTTCAGGGTACTTGTCGTCCAGAATAATATTTTCTATAGATTCCACCACCTGTCCTTTTACCAACTGGGATTCATCTCTGGGATCCAGTGTTTCAATTTCTGTACCTTCATCCACCTGGTAGGTAGTAGTCTTTTTCCTTGACTCTTTAAGCTCCTCTTGCTCGGCAGACGAATAATAGCATTCCCAAGCTACTTTTTGATCACCTTTCACAACTCCTACTCCAAAATTTGTTGGGAATTTTAAACATTGATGTACTGTATATGGAACTGCTTCGAACTTCTTCAAACCAACTCTTCCCATGATGATGTTGTAAGCTGATTGCACATTCTTATCCATCACAAAGAAGCGTATTCTTTCTGTCCGACAAGCAGGCCAAGTTCCAATGAATATATCCAACTTGATCGTCCCAAGTGGAAAGACTTTCTCACCAGCAAAACCCACTAGAGGTCTGTGATAAGGTTCCAATTAAGATAATTTCAAATTTAAACTGTCAAAGCATGAATAATACATGATGTCCGCCGAACTGCCATTGTCTATCAGCACCCTTGAAATCACTACTTCTTTCATCCTCATTTTGATCACCAAAGGGTCGTCGTGAGGGTAAAGAACACCTTCCAGGTCATTTTTTGAAAAGCCAATAACCAGTTTCTCTTTGTTTACCTTCCTCGGACGATCCTCCTCGGCCAAATTTATTCGTTGAATGTACGAGCAAGCTTGTGCCTCTCCGAGGTAAGCTTTTCTTTCTGCAGTAAGATCTCTTCCTCCTGCATCTCCTCCTGTAATAACATTGTAATCAAATGACCTAAAAAGTATGGAGAATACCTCTAGTTCTGGCTGCCTTAGTTTCTTGGGAAGATCGGGGTCACCCTTTGTATCATCTTCATGATCCCTTTTCTTTTTCTCCTCTGCTCGACGAGGAGATCTAGATCTTTCTCTAGTTCGGTCATTATTTCTTCTTTCGCCTCCCCGATCAACATACTTCGCTAGTTTTCCTCTTCGGATGAGTGTTTCAATCTCGTTCTGAAGAGCTATGCATTTTTTGGTCATATGGCCGTGATCCTTATGAAACTCGCAATATTTATCCCTGTTCCTCAGTTCAGGGTCTGACCTCAGTTTCTTTGGTCACTTTACTTCCTCGTTATTCTTGATTTCTTCCAAGACATAATTAATACCCATTTTCAAAGGAGTATAATTATCGAATTTCTTCAGGACTTCCCATGACGACCTATTATTCTTGGAATGCTTGTCACCGCCATTGCCCTTATGCTCTTTCTTCTTGGATTTGTCGTCTTCCACCTTGGTTTCTTTATCCATATTCTTCTTCGCAGCCATAGCCTCCTCGGCATTCATAATTTTGTCCTCTTTTGCCATCAACTCTGACATAGTTTTAGGTGGATCTTTCGCCAAAGTGTAATACAAATTATTAGGCAACAACCCACTCATCAAGGCGGTGATTGCTGTCTTCTCCTCATAATCTATGACTCCCAGCTTCTCGTTATTGAAACGAGTTACGTAATCTCTAGTACTCTCACCAGATTTTTGTCTAACACTTAACAAGTGTGCTACTCGTTTTACTGGCTTTGCTGCAAAATAGAAATTACCGATGAACAACTCGGCCAACTGAAAGAAAGTTGAAATCTTACCCCGAGGAAGATTGTTGTACCATATCTGGGCAGCTCCAGTAAGAGACCCTGAGAATGCTCTGCATCTCATCTCGTCGGGGACAGCATAGATATCGGCGGCAGCTTGATATTGCTCTATATGAAGAACATGATCTGTCTTTCCATCATATTTGGGGGTCACCACTGGTGCTTTAAACTTTGATGGGGTAGGAAAACCCACAATGGCCTGGATAAAAGGTGTCCCTTGAACAAAAGTTCGTTGTAAGGGATTCTTCGCCTTAGCTATTTCTCCTAATCTATCCTCTAAGCGCTGAATGGAACCCTTCCACGCATCGTTTCCTTCCTGAGATCTACCTTGACGAGCAACTGGTCGTGATTTTTCTGATCCTTCTCTTAGATCTGATGGTCGTCGAAAACTCCTCGACATGGTCTTAGGTGGACTCCTATTCCTCCTAGGGCCTAATCGACTGAAAGGAGACACCCTACTCAGTCTTTCCAAGGCACTAGGTCTTTCTGGAGAGAGAGTGATACGTTGATCAGTATCTGTAGCCCTTATTGACGAAGTTCGCCCAGGTTGATAAGAGAAATCATCAGACTCCTCATTACGATATGACTCAGTACGCCTGGATCGTGAAGAAAATAAATAAGTTTACCTCTGACCACTTTGTTGTCCTGAACGTGCAGGTGCACCGCCATGAAGGGTTTGTATGTGTTGCCTCATTGTTTCTTGCATGGCGGTTTGTCCTTGAGCCAGATTCGTCATAATCCCAGCCAGATCTGGAGGTGCATAGGGATTTGGAGGATTTCCAGCATTTCCAGCGTTTCGATTGCTAGATTCCGGATTATCCGCCATTGATGATGAATGATTTTTGGTGAAAAACGATAATAACAATCGTTCCCACAGACGGCGCCAATCTGTTGATGTAAAAAACTAGATCACTCTAATAATTTAATCACAGATAAATAAATGAGACAGAATATTTTAAAGTGGTTCAGCCTTGTATGAATGGCCTACGTCCACTGTTATGTTATTGCTGAGTGTTTGGGAATTCTCGATTACAAGCTCTATCAAGAAATTCCGGTCCCTTTGAATGAGGGTGATACAAGTTATTTATAGTCTTTAGGCTGTACATGAAAGGGTGTTACATTAAATGATACACATATGAAAGGGTAATTCATTTAATGCTCTTCAAACGTGTGCATCAAGATGATAAGCATTCAATGAACAGTTGAACTGTTGATTATCTGGCAATTAATGCTGCGGTCGAGATGCAGCTCGAACCGCCTTAGTTGCTCGTCGTCCAAGAGTTCCTCGGAGCATTGGAGTTCCTCGGAAGACTGGCGTTCCTCGGAGTATACCTGTTGCTCGGGGTGAGTATGTTGGTCGGGGGAATAATCTTCCTCGTTGCTATTGTGCCACGTAGATTGACACGTGTCTTCTTATTATTCGTCCACATCAGCATACTAATTTTGGTATCAACAATTATATTTTAAAAAATAATGTCGTTAATAAATAATTTTAGCAAAAAAATAGTTTCTACATTTATACTTATTCCCTTTCTAATTGCATAAACTATTTTAATATATTAAGAAAGAGTTATTTAAAAAATAGTTACTTCCTTCTATTTTAAAAAAAATAACGTTTATTTTTTTTAATAATGAAACGGCTCTTTTAACATCCAACTATATGTATAAAAAAATAATGTCCACTTATTATTTTTTAACAATAACGTCCATCTTATTTTATTTTCAGAACGAACTTTTTTTTAATAAATTTTTACTAGATAGAATTTTTGTAACATATTTTTAAAAAGGTTTTATTTTATTTTTCTTATAAATTAAAAATAATTTTTTTATTCAATTCTTTTATAACGGTTTTGGTATAACATTTTTTTTCTCTAAATGCTGAATGAACCACAATTTAGGATTCAGTCTACTATTGAGATTCATGAATCAACCTCAACAATTAGGAATAGGTCTGTTATGTGGATGATAATTTTTTTGGTAACTTACAAAGCAAACGATAGCCACCCAAGTCCTTTGATGCAATTTCATTAATACCGCACAGTGCACTATCAGTCAAAATGGTACGCGCTTTGCACATTTAAGATTTTTAAAGTTATTTATTAAATTATTAATTTACGGTAAAAAAAAATTTCTCGATAAAGAAATAAATAAATTCTGAGATTTTCTGACTTGTTCCTGTAATAATACTGCATTTTGAATTGACCCCCCAAAATATGAAAAATTAGCAAGGAATCCCCCAAAAATGGATTACTAGATAGTATTTTTGTAACATATTTTTAAAAAGGTTATATTTTATTTTTCTTATAAATTAAAAACTAACTTTTTTATTCCATTATATTATAACTATTTTGGTACAACATTTTTTTTTTCTCTAAATGCTGAATGAACCACAATTTAGCATTCGAGTCTCCTATTTAGATTCATGAATCAACCTCAGCAATTAGAATTAGGTCTGTTATGTGGATGACAATTTTTTGATAACTTACAAAGCAAACGATATCCACCTAAGTCGTTTGATACAATCTAATCTAATCTAATAACATAATATAATTTTGGTGTCTCTTTAAAGATGATTGACACCTGATTGACACCTGGCTTGCATTTAATGTTATGAGAACACCTCTCTTACACGTCATTACAGACCTGCATTTAATGTTATGAGAACACCTCTCTTACACGTCATTACAAACCATATACTGAACTCCTTACAAAATCTCCCCCTTTGCATCCGTTTTCTGAGCTTCGTTCTTTGAATAGTTTGTAAGATGTCTTCTTTGCCGTTAGATTTACAATCGTGTCTTCATCGATTACCCAACCTAGGGTCAGTTCCATTCTTTGCATCCGTTTTGTGAGCTTCGTTCTTTGAATACTTTCTAAGACGGCTTCGTTGCCGTTGATCGTGTACAAGATTTACAATCGTCTCTTCATCGATTACCCAACCTAACTTCGAAACAGTTTTCAACGACCGAAGTTCGAAAATCCTTTCACCAACACAAGTTCAAAATGGGTATAAATACCGTACACACAGAAGAGATGTTTCTCAACCCTACCTATACTCTTGATTTCATTCGGTATGTTCCTCTGTTACTCTTCTTTTACTTCTTTTATTGGTTTTCGTTTGTAGACATTGCTTCTTCATTTTATCACAAATTATTTTAATTCTTTTTTTTTCAGTTTTTCTACATACAGCTGTGACCGTCAAAATCATTCTTCATTTGTTTCAAAATGATTTTACTTGAGCTCTTTTTTTTTATCTATATCCCCAAAAAATAAAAGTTAGGTTAAATTTTTATTGACAAAGGGTGTTTTTTAGTTCAGTGTATATCCCCAAAAATTAAACAATAATATTTATTAATGGTTACTGTGTATAAATTCTTAGACTCCGTCTATTGGCTACGGTTCCCACGAGGTGTGGTTTGAAATAATTATTTAAACTCATAACTTTAGTTAGCAGATTCTGTACTGTATAGGTATAATAATTAGTAATAATTTCTTTTTGCCCAGTTGGCTGTTATCACAGAAATAGGTGTCTATTCAAATTTGGTGTAATTAAAATAATAATAAAAAATTTAGAGCATATATTTAAACTTTATAAATTATTTTACTTTTTCAGTTTTTTGGTTTTTATTTGTTGTTCATTTCTTATGTGCTGTTAAGAGTTTTATGTTATGTGAGATTTTTCAATTACTTTAATTCTTTTATATGAAATTATAAGGAATTTAATAGTGTTCTACATGAGGTTCTTATTTTTTTTTCTTAATTTATAGCATTTGTTAATAGGCAAAAAATGGTTTGAAGAGAGGTTGAATTGCTAAAGAAGGCAAACAAAATCTATGAATGCAAAGACATCATTGACATTGACAATCCCACACTCCGTGATTTACGTATGCGATCAAGGTGTCGTACACATGAGTTAAATGAGTTCATGAAGATGTCTAAGAACAAACGGCAAAAAACAAGAATAGAGAAAATATTTTCCGTCCTGAAATCGTTGCATCGTGTCTCCTTCATTGGTACTTATGATCAAGATGGCAAGATTGTTGAATCTAAGAAAATGGAGGAGAGGAAGAAAAAAAAATTCTTATCTTTGTTCCCCTTCCTTGAGCAAGCTATTGAAGTTAATGAACCCCATCGACATGATGTCGACATTGAATTTTACGATCTTGATACTCTATCTGAAGTCGATGAAGTGCCCGAAATTGAAGACTCTAATGAAAATACTTCAACTTATGATCCTTCCGAAAATGAAGACAATTATTAAGATTTATGTATTGATGATTTCTTTGTTACACAAAAACAAGTTTGAATTGTACACAGTTTATTTAAGACTCATATGTTATCAATGTCGTTATGAATAAAATTGTTTGTTGTTTTTTATTATGAAAGTTATTTTCTTTGTGTTGTTTGTTACTCTTATGGATATAACGTAATGATTATTTGTTATGTATTATGGTGATTGTTTAACGACATGAATCTTAAGTTTGTTTATATGCATTTTTTTACTTATACTTTAATTCCCATTGAATGTAATCTATGTTTATCGTTTCATATTTATTTATTTATCAATGTCTTATGTCACCTATAGTATCATTTATATTATATTTTGTTTCAAATACTGTAGGTATACAACATCAGCTAAGATTATATCACCAAATAGAAGACTTTTACAGGTATTTCATTTATGTCTTACAATAAATTTTACCTTATCAATATTCAATTACGATTGTTTTCACGTTATTAAATTATGTTTTGGAAGTACAATTAGCTATGCGTTATTTTAGATCATCATAACTAATGTACATGATTTATTAAAACCAATTTTTACATTAAAACATTTTTTACGAAAATACAATTTCTACATTTAAACAATTTTTTACATTAAAACTGTTTTTAAGTTAACAAATTTGTTGTCAAATATTTCGCACCCATATAGCAAAGAAAAATTTGACAACATGTTATGCATAGTAGGTGTTGTACATTAGCAAATAGCGTATAGACAAATTTTGCTACCAAACGCAACAAATTGTAGGTAAATGTCATATTTGTCAACATAAATAATGCTATGAAACAGACCCTAAAAGAACTTTTGTCCATTTGTCTAAAATATTTTCTTTTTCATGTTAATGCGTTTCGAATCTTCCTTTATGATGTTATTTTTTCATGTTTTTAAATTTTTATACATGTTTAAATTTTTAAGCCTAATGACTTATATCTGTGAATTAAGTAGATGGATAATCTGAACCATGGTAGACTTGCTAGATTCCAAAGGCGTCTTATTATGCTCAATAGACGTAATAGAGTTTCTGAAGCCTTAAACTGTCATAACGCAAATAGAGCGATGATACATCGAACACCTACTCTTAACAATCATCTACCCATTTCTCAACCCAATGCCATGAATTGTTCTAATGGTTTTAAATCAAGAACCGTATCTCGATCAATTGTAAATGAAGACGGTAGCGTTACTTCATCAACAACAGTCGTTAACTCATCATCTAATAACGCGTATGGGAACTATAGTGGATACACCATTGAAACCATAAGAGACGCCATTGCGAGAGAAAATGCTATTCGTAATACAGGTTCTTATTAATATTTTATATACTGACTTTTTATTTCCCTCCAACAATTTAATGTTTATTCCTATAAGAGAAATCTAATTAGTTATTTCAAATGTTATATTAAAAATCTGTAGACCGTGCTCATCCTACTCAACGAAGAAATCGGCGGGCGAATATTCTGCCAACACAAAAAAGTAAGATTATGATATAAAAATAATATATTTTCGTAAAAAAATAATTTATTAGTAGATATATTTAATATTTATTTTTTCTTATCGGAAAATTCACAGCTGCGTGGAATTTTGGTGCGCCAACTTATAAATGTGAGCATTGTTCGGCCATCATGTGGTATGAAGAACGTAGTGAGAAACATAGACGACGTAAAAATATAAAGTTCTCCATGTGCTGTCGAGAAGGAAAAATAAAATTGCCATCAGTTAAAGAAGCACCCGTCTTCCTAAATAGTTTGCTAAACTCTTTATTAGGAAGAAAATCTTCTTTATTCCGTGATAATATTCGGGCGTATAACTCTATGTTTGCATTTACATCAATGGGTGGAAAAGTGGACAAGACGATAAACAACGGAGTTGGTCCTTATGTTTTTTGCATCTCAGAGCAAAACTACCATAAAATTGGTTCGCTAATACCATTAAATGGATCCGCTCCAAAATTTTCACAACTCTACATTTATGACACTGATAATGAGGTTGACAATAGGCTCCGAGTATTTAGTCGAGATAGCCTTTCATTGAGTTTAGACGTTGAGATTGTTGAAGGATTAATACAAATGTTTGATGAACACAATGTATTAGTCAAAGTTTTTCGCATGGCGCGTGATCGTTTCAAGGAAGAAGATTTGTTATATCTTCGTATAAGAATTATCGAAGATCGATCAAGAAGCTCATCTGTCTACAATTTACCTAACGCATCAGAGGTTGCTGCGCTAATTGTTGGAGACCTCCATGATATTGCTGCAAAGAGAGATGTAGTTGTGGAACATAGATCAGAGGGATTGCAACGAATAAGCGAACTACATTTATCTTTTATGGCCATGCAATACCCTTTGTTATTTCCATACGGAGAAGATGGTTTCCATACCGATATTTCTTACTTAAACAACCAAGGTCGACTAAAAACGAAAAGAAATTTCGTCACGATGCGTGAATTTTATTCTTATAGATTGCAACAGAGAATGAATGAAGGCCAAACACTCCAACTTTCAGGTCGGTTATTCCAGCAATTTATAGTTGATGCATATACTTGCATTGAGTCAGAGAGATTACTTTGGGTAAGATAAAATCAAACACAACTAAGATCAGAACTGTATAAAGGGTTAAAAGATGCAGTTCTTAAGGGAGATACAAAACCTGCCTCTGTTGGAAAACGCATCGTCTTACCTTCTAGCTTCACAGGTGGGCCACGATATATGGCCCAAAATTTCCAAGATGTTATGGAAATATGTAGATGGGCAGGAAACCCCGATCTTTTTATTACATTTACTGCAAATCCCAAATGGCCAGAAATTCAATCTTTCCTGAATTTAACCCCATGCGCAAAAACTGAAGATAGACCAGACATTGTCACCAGGGTCTTCAAAATTAAACTTGATCAATTGATGCGGGATTTAACAGACGGCAAATATTTTGGTCCCGTAATGGCAGGTTAGTATATAAATATATATTATCACTTAGTAAAATTATAAACCTCATATCTATTTATAATTATTACATTTTTACTAATATACATTAAAACGTTCAAATTCCTTTCAGCTATCTACACAATTGAATTTCAAAAGAGAGGATTACCTCATGCTCATGTATTACTCTTCCTACAATCTGGTTGGAAGAATAAAACTCCAAAGCAGATTGATGACGTCATCTCTGCAGAGTTACCAGATGGCACATTAGATCCAATTGGATATGCAGCAGTTGGGCAATTTATGATGCACGGTCCATGTGGCTATGCTAATCCTTCTTCACCATGTATGGGAAAAGAAGGTTGCTCAAAACACTTCCCTCGACCTTTTACCAATGAAACAATAATTGATGACAGAGGATTCCCGGTTTATAGGCGAAGAGATGATTCCAATTTTTTTGAGAAAAATGGCGTCAAGCTGGATAATAGATTTGTTGTGCCCCATAATGTTGAGTTAATCGTTAAATACCAAGCACATATCAATGTTGAATGGTGTAACAGATCAAGGTCTATAAAATATCTTTTCAAGTACATTAACAAGGGACCTGATAGAGCAAGAATGGTATTGGAAGAGAACATTACACGTAACAATGAAGATGGGATAGAGCAAGTAAGGGAAGTTGATGAAATACGAACATTCCTTGATTTCCGTTATCTCTCCGCATGTGAAGCTTGCTGGAGAATTTTTGAGTTTGACATCCAGTACCGAAGTGTGGGGGTTGAGCGTCTAACTTTGCATCTTCCGAATGAACAAGTTGTCACCTTTAGAGATTGTGATAGACTAGATAATGTCATAAACCGAATCGATGTCAACAAAACTATGCTCACTGAATGGATGCGAACTAATTCAATTCACGAAGATGCAAGAGAGTTAACATACGTAGATTTCCCAATGAAATGGACTTGGAAACCCGAATACAAGGAGTGGAAGCGACGGGAATCCGGAATCTGTGTTGGACATGTTAATTTCATTCATCCAACTGCTGGCGAGCTATTTTACCTTAGAATGTTATCTAACATTATAAAGGGAGCAAGGAACTTTGAAGAAATGAGAACAATCAATGGAGTGATTTACCCTACTTTTAAATCAGCATGTTATTCACTGGGGTTACTTGACGGAGATAAAGAGTGGCATGACGTATTACAGGAAGCATCGTAATGGTCAACAGGAGCGTAATTAAGGGATCTATTTATAACACTTCTTTTATTCTGTGAGATATCAGATCCTTTAGAACTTTGGGAAAGAAATTGGGAATTATTGTCTGATGACATTTTGTATCGTCAAATAAAGATGCTGAATTTCAATAATTTGCTACTCACTGATGATCAAATAAAGAACTATTGTCTGTATGAAATTGAGCTACAGTTAGCGAAGAGCAACAAGTCTTTAAACGACTTTCCACCTTTACCAATCCCCAATCATACATTAATACATGAACTGAACAATAGATTGATCACGGAAGAACTATCATATGATGTTCATCAACTATTGCGTCAGCATGCGGATCTACATAAAGGACTGAACAGCGAACAAGAATCTATTTATAATTCTGTAATTCAGTCATGTATCGAGGATAAAGGTGGATTTTTTTTCGTGTACGGTGCTGGAGGCACTGGGAAAACATATTTATACAGGACAATCATTTCAAGATTAAGGTCAGAGGGTAAAATTGTGCTAGCAGTTGCATCATCTGGAATTGCATCACTATTATTACCTGGAGGGAGAACAGCACATTCACGCTTTGTTATCCCAATTAATTTAAGAGAGAACTCAACATGCGAGATAAGACAAGGTACTCAACTAGCAGAGCTAATAAAAAAAACAACTCTGATTATTTGGGATGAGGCACCAATGAACCATCGCCACACTTTTGAGGCCGTTGATAAGTCACTCAGAGATATTCTTAGGTTCAATGATCCATATTCAACTGAAAAAGTATTTGGAGGCAAAACAGTTTTTCTTGGTGGTGATTTTAGGCAAACTTTACCTATTGTACCAAGAGGCAGTAGAGAGGAAATTATAAATTCATCAATCAATAAATCTTACATTTGGGATTTGTGCACTGTATTCTCTTTGAAAAAAAACATGCGTATTCAAGATTCAAATGAATTTAGTGATTGGGTACTCGCTCTAGGAGATGGAGATTTTCCCACTGACTCAATGGGAGACGAAAGCGAACCAGATTGGATAAACATACCTAAGGATATGCTCATCCCATTTACTGATGATCCCATTGGAAGTATAGTTGAATCAACGTACCCAGACTTATGCGCAAACTATACAAATAGTAAGTATTTAACCTCAAGAGGGATTCTAACTCCAAGAAATGAAACAGTTGATGAGATTAATTCGTACATTATGGATCTACTTCCTGAAGAGAAAAAAACTTTTTTAAGTTCAGATTCTCTTTGTAAAGCTTCTGGGAATTTTACTGATCAAGAGATTCTCTTCCCAATTGAGTTTCTTAACACATTATTATTCCCTGGCCTACCAAACCATGAAGTACAGTTAAAAATTGGAATGCCAATCATTTTGCTAAGAAACATAAACCAAAGTTCGGGACTTTGTAATGGTACAAGGTTAATAATTACCCAACTATCGACATTGGTTATTGAAGCAAAAATAATCACCGGTTCAAACATTGGCGCAAAGGTTTTTATTCCAAGGATAATTATGACTGCTTCAGAGCCTAAATGGCCATTCATTTTGAAAAGACGTCAACTACCAGTTCGACCCTCCTTCTGCATGACAATCAACAAGAGCCAAGGACAAACTCTTGAAAATGAGGGAGTTTTTTTTACCGCATCCAGTCTTCAGCCACGGACAACTGTATGTGGCTGCATCTAGAGTTACTTCACGTTCTGGCTTAAAATTCTTAATAATGTCATATAGCTCTGAAAACTACAACAAGACGAAGAATGTTGTATTCAAAGAAGTGTTCAATTCATTAAATAAATGTAAGTTAAAGATATTTGAAACATGTAAATTAAATTCCTTTTTTTTGGTTAATAAATTATTCATTAATGAAATATAGATGTAATCCAAAATACAGGAGTATCACAACTCATATAATGAGGAAGGTGACATTACTTAAGGACCTTCAAAAGGAAGGAATTGACTGGACAATTCACGTGCGGATTTCAAGAAAATGGAAGCCTCGCAATACAAAAGCAGACAATGAAGTCATGAGCACCGACATTATTCTACTTGATGAGAATGTAAGAAATCAATATCTCTGTACAAAAAATAGTATTAAATACTCTAAAAAGGTTTTCATTTAAACATAATCTTCGTTTTTGAAAGGGGGACCACATACATGCCTGCATAAGGAAGAAATTAGTTATTCAGTTCGATCAGTTGCTGAAAGAGGGTGAAATTTACAAAATTTCTTCATTCATTGTTGTGGATAACAAGTCTAACTACAAGGTGGTGACACACAAATATATGATCTACTTCTTGCCCAATACATTCATAGAAGCAATTCAAATCGATTACCCAATCATTAAAAGACATCAGTTCGAATTCCTTGATTTCAAGCAAGCATCGTCAAGGACAAACAACATACAACTATCTGGTAAGAATGAAATACTACAAATAATTAATTACAATAATTTAAGTAATATTATTTACAATAATCTACATTACAACTTTTCACTATAAACAGATGTGTTTGGCGTGCTGATAAGCATGAGCGATATCGAAGATCAATTAGCAAGAGGAAGTATGATTAAGAAAAGGGTAATTCAGTTACAAGACGAGAGGTAAACAATGCTTATTTATCGTAGTACTTTAATATAATTCCTTAATAAATATAAGTCTTTATTAAAGTATAAAAATACAGCAATGCAAAACTTCAAATTACATTGTGGGCCGACAATGCACAAGATCTGGATAATGATATTTTGAAGAACATACCCAAACCTATTGTTATAGTCGTCTCATCCACAACAGTGAAGTTATTCCAAGGTAATTTCACTATAAAATCCCATCTTTCAAACACGTATTCAGCATTCATATTGTTTTAATTATTTATTTATAATTTTTCATAAGTAATTATGGTGTACATCAAAATTTTTTATACAATTTATTTATTTTAATCTAATAAATAAATAACAAATGGCCTAATATTCTTAAGTTTACTATTTATATGGCAGTACTCGCTATCAACTACCAATGCAAGCAAGGTTTACATAAATCCAGAAATACCCGAAGTTTCGTCTTTTAAGGAACGGTAAAACATCACGCATTTATTACTCTTAATTTTCCTGATTAATATAAACATCTCAATATTTAAAAAAATTTATTATGTTATAGTGCTACAATAACATCTCTAGACATCATGAAAATTCCTCAAAAAAATGAAGAACAACTAGAGGAAAAATCAATTGCAGAGATTTTGTCAATGACATCAAATACAATTCAAGAGGTATTTACATTTCTTTACTTATTAAACTATTTTCATTAATTAAGAAATAACAATACTATAACAAATAACTAACTTACAATTACTATATAGCCAACAATGATTTCATGCAAAGCGAGGATCATCAACATAGATACAAAATTTGGTTGGTTCTACTTATCATGCACAGAGTGTAATAAAAAGTGTACACCACTATCAACAACATTTTGGTGCGACAATTGCAGCATCGAACCAAGATTTCCAAAACCAAGGTAAGAGATACAATATAATATAAATTATTTCAACACGAACATAAGTAATTACATTAATATTGAATGCATGTATCGATTGAGTGTCAAAGTCGAGGACAGAACGGGAGAAACAACTTTTGTCATTTTTGATAAAGAAGCAGAGAAGATCATTCGTATACCTGTCACACAACTACACACATCATTTGAACAAGTAATCGCATATATATAAATTAATAGAGTCTCGATTTTGGTTTGTTAAATTAATAATACATATACTATTACAGGATCAAGAAGGGAATAAAATACCAGCTTCGATCAATAATATAGTGGGCAAGGAATACAAATTCAAAGTGAAGCTTGACAATTACAATTTGAAGCAAGGATCACGTTCTTACACAGTGACCAAAATCTATGAAGAAGATATACCCAACAATGATTATTCATCAATGAATCAATCACAGGTATTTAAATAATATTTTATAATGACGGGCGTATGAATTATAAATTTTTAATTCATTAGCATACACTACTATAAATAGGGACAGAAGAGAGCATTTCTATCCTCATCAAGTACATCCAATGACTACAGACAAATTCAGACAGATCCTCAAAAAAAAAGGGCCAGATAATGAGTAAGGATTTATTCTTTACAATCAAACAGATGTTAAAATAAATCTACAATAAGTTTTAATTTTTTAATTTTTTACTATTATGCAGTGGAAATTCTGACAACTGGGATTAGATAATACAGTTCATCTTTTTGAAGAATTGCCATTCAGAAACGATCAAGTTCAATTGCTTTACGAATGAGTGCAGCACAACAATATTTTGGATTTACTATGATAATAATACAAGACTATATTCAGAAACATATTAAACACTGTTGTTTAAATGATACAGTCAAACTCAATTTATGAAGTTTATGTTATTATCTGTAATGCAACTTATTGATCCATTCCCAAATAAAGATTAACAATATTCTCCATCCATTAAAAAATAAAGATTAACAATATCTGCTTTTATAAATCTATAGTTAATAATCAACTATACACATATAATCTTAATTTGGGATGGAAAACCTTTTTTTAACTCCGCCAATACCAAAATAACTTTGGTATTGCCGGTCACAAGCCCGGATAAAGGAGGAGTGGATTAGGGGTTTTGGAAATGGCTTTCAATCATCTAATACTAACACTTACAGACATAAAGACTTTGAGGTTCAATACCCCCTTATATTTTTAATCATTCTCACATATCAATTAATCTTCACATGGATCATTCTCCATTGTATCATTAACCTACTCCCAAATATCTATCTCTTTTTACTTACATGAAAATGCAAACCTGACATCGTTCTCACATCATTGTTTAACTTTTCTTATTTCATTTACTCTGCCCTTCACTTCCATACCATTAGTAAAGAAATTAATTCTGGCATTGCCTAAAGGGCTAGACACAATCTGTAGTTTCTTTTACAGACAATGCTTTGTTATATCAAAGTTCCTTAAATCAGATGTAGAATACAAAAAATTCATACGCAGACAATCCTGACAACATCATTATGAAGTACTATTACGAATGAATTTAACAACGGGGTTATGTTTGGGCTACGCTTTTTACAACAATAATTAGGTGGAGCTTAAATACTTTACATCAACTAATGGCAGATGCATTGAGCCAGTGAAGTATGTAATTCATTTAATGTTTTGTTATATATATATATATATATATATATATATATATATATATATACACACATATATATACATAGATCCGGGCGCGCGCGCGGATATATACTTTATTTGATCAACTTTTCATATATTACTAATGCTAACTAAAACAGTGTAAAACAGGGGTTCAGCAAAAAACTCCACCAATTTCGATAGGAATAGTACATCAAACAATCAGCATCTGCTCTATACAAACATAAGGTACGCATCAAACAACTTTCTAATCAAACAACACTGGAAATACAATATACGCCCAAGATTTCATCCAAATCTATAGCTGGTAATTTAGTTGCAAAAAAGGTTGCTGCGAGGTTGGAAAGAACAGAAAAACATTCATTAAAATTTTATTTAAGTCATTTCTGAACAGCTCATTCAATGGAGATTATGAAATAATTCATTGGTGTGGTCATCTTCTTTTGTTTATGTTAGTTTTTCTTTAGAATTGAATAAAAGAGAGAGCCAATTTAATGCTGCGATTGTATAGGGGGATGATAGTATTTTTTTATTACCAAATTGGTTTATCTATCAGAATATGGGTATAAATGCATGCTCGGTGTCCATAGTTTTGTTAAGCGTAAGATGTAATTGTTTTCGCTCATGTGCATCCCTTAGACATCTATACCATGAAAGGCTGTCACTGCCATTGAGGTATGTAATTCATTTAATGTTTTGTTATATATATATATATATATACACACACACACGCGCGCGCGCGCGCGCACGCGGATATGTAGTTTATTTCATCAACTTCGGATATACTACTAATGCTAACTAAAACACAGTAAAACAGGGGTTCAGCAAAAAAATCCACCAATTTGGATAGGAAGAGTACATCAAACAATGAGCATCTACTCTATACAAACATAAGGTACGCATCAAACAAATTTGTAATCGAACACAACTCGAAATACAATATACGCACAACGTTTCATCCAAGTCTATAGCTGGTAATTTAGTTGCAAAAAAGATTGCTGCGAGGTTGGAAAGAACAGAAAAACATTCATTCAAATTTTATATAACTCATTTATGAACATCTCATTCAATCGAAATTATGAAATAATTCATTGATGTGGTCCTCTTCTTTTGTTTATGTTACTTTTTCTTTAGAATTCAATAAAAGAGAGAGCCAATTTAATGCTGCGATTGTATAGGGTGATGAGAGTATGTTTATGTTATTTTCTCTCTTTAAATAGTTATGCAAATATTATGTTTGATGATATACCTCAATGAAAATTAAGCATCCAAATGTTTAATGAATGTAGAGATGTGGGACAATAATCGACTTAATTAAATTAATTAATTTCACTATGAAATAGCGCTAAGTACTTGACAATATACATGTATATATGTATATTCTGCCTTTTCCTCAATTCTTGCAGCTAATATACATGTTCCATTACAGATCATATACATTTTCATACAATTCAGATGCTCTGTCCCATCTACCTGAACTGATTTCTTCTTCTCCTTCTGAATGTCGTTCTCAATTTCGTTGCGGCAGACTTATGAATGAAGATGAGGAATTAATTCAGCTTGGCAGATCATTGATTAAAGGCCTGCGTGTAATCTCGGTTCGTCCTACAGGTACATTTTTGACGTCATTGTTCAAAATTTAAAAGATTTCCAAAATATACATGACAACATACTATTCAAATAAGCACTATTAAACTTGGTCATAATTAAACTTGCACATCCAACTGGCTGCAAAAAGGGATTGTATACATTCATATCTGCTTTGATTAAGTAGTGGACATCAAAACCAACCATAAACGTCCTATGAAGACGGGGGGGATAGTAGTCATTTAAGTTGAAACACGATTCGTCTTCAAAGTATAAGGCTTAGATTATTAAGAAACAACGTATAGAAAAAACATCCAACACAAAACATGGGGTATTTTTTGCGGTTTGTTTAACCTTAAGCCAGGTAGTATTAACATGTAAGAAAACAGAAAATAATAGTTTAGAAACTATTAAACACTATAAGCTATAATCTATAAATATTGATTATGTGTCTCAATTACAATTGCATAGATTATGATTACAGTGGGAAATTAATTCTTTAAGTAAAGTTATACAGATCATGAAATTATATTTTCATGATTTTTGGATATGTTGTTAAATGTATATTTGGATGTTAAACTTATTCATATATGGGATTTTATTTTAATATTTAGGTGGCGTTAGGCGATGCTAAGATTGCGAGGCAGATAACAATGCAATGGCTTTCAAATACTCCACTTGCTTCAATTGAAAGGTAAATCTTAATGATAATTTAATGTTACTTTATTCAAGATATACAGATACTATCTTTATAAACAAACTACTTTCGGGGTTTGAAAAATTGAAATAATTTGATCATAAGTCTGCCACAACGAACATTGAGAATGACATTGAGAAGGAGAAGAAGAAAGCAGAGAATCCGGATTACATGAATGAAGACGAGGAAGAAGTGTTGGAGATAAAGGCTGCGCATTTCGAGTAATCCATGAAGTATGCTCACAGAATTGGGACATAAGACATGGCAGCGTTCTAAAGGTTTTGGATCTGAATTAAGGTTTGCAGAAACGGGAAATACAGGATTTTCTTACTTTGCATTTAGTAACTTCTCCTCACAAAAAATGAGGTTCGTAAAAATTAACTGTTAAATTATAATTTCTCCTTGGGTTTCATTAAGGGAGACAAATATAAGATTCAATCTTACATACAAATCCTTCATGATATCACTTACTCAATGATTCAATTATTTAGCTCTACTAGTGAGACCCAATAATGAATCACATTGGTTGGCAATGCACATCGCCTATGCATATGCAGGTTTCATATCAGACTTTTATTACTACTAGATCATCACTACGTACTGATCCGAAGGCTGACCCTAAACATACATCAATCAATAGAGATTACTGCTTAGGGTCGAAATTAGTAAACAGATGAAGATATATCCATCTCAAATGAACTTAAATTTTATGGATAGACTTTTCGATCAAATATGATAGTGATATAGGCTTCTTTATCTCAATGCAGGCATAGAGAAATCTTTGGGACATAAAGTTTGCTAAAAAAAAACATTCCAGTGTCTGCAGATGCACTTCAATGGTATGGAGCACAAATCCTTATCTTCTACCACTTACAAATAATCTATATTTCCTTCTTAGCCATGGTTTAGTGACTAACATCCCATCTCAGTTGTGGTGGGATTTGAGATTGGTTCAATTACTCCCCACAAATTGAACCATATGTATAATCTACCTCCAAGAATGAGAGTTTGAAGGCTGGTAACCTTATAAATATTTTACCTAGATACTTCATTCTTTCAACATCGTAACCATCTTTCTCCTCTTTTACAACAGCTTTATCAAGATGGATATCTTGCAAGGTAGTCAATTTTATGTTTGCTAATTTATTGATTTGTTATAGCATTGAGAGATGTGGCAGATGACTTAACAATTAACTGTTTGAATATTTTCCAACATAATGCCAATTATGTCTCTTTGATGATAACAAAGAAGTCTTTGTTAAGGAGAAGCACTCTGCTTCCTTTCATCTCTGTATGAAATGGTGATGATACTATAAAACAGATTACTGTCAACATTTTTACCTTTTCATTTTCAAACCAAATTCTCATATAAGAGCAT